>LPNX010397360.1:0-153266 GCA_001517045.1 Pseudotsuga menziesii | reverse complement strand
TTTGAATGTTTGAAATGCTTCTGATTTTGTCTTTAAACAGTAAATCCAGCACATTCTTGAGTAGTCATCAACAAATGTCATAAAATACTTATTCCCATTTTTGAAGGAGTTGGCATTGGGCCACATAAATCAGAATGCACTAATTCTAATTTCCTACTTGCTCTGAAATTAGATTCATGGAATGGAAGCTTACTGTGTTTCCCTAATATATGTGCATCACATTTGTTCTTCTCTTTGGGAATGGTGGGAAAACCAAATACACCATTATTTCTCAACAAACGAAGACTGTTATAATTTAGATGACCAAATCTTGCATGCCACAATGAACTAGATGACAAATTACCTTCTCCACGCTGAGAGAGGTAGGCATAGTTCTGAACTCTTGTAGATGAACCCTTTAGCTTCAGCAGCTTCCCATCTTCGTATCCAGTCATGATGAATTGGTTGTCAGAGGACTTTCTTATTTCTACGATTCCATCAAACATGTGGATGGAATGGCCTTGCTGTCGAATATCCACCAAGGACAGCAGGCTTCTCTGCAACTCTGGAAGATAAAGAACATTCTTCAACAAGAAATCAGGGAATCTAGGCATCTTTAGTTGAATGGTGCCCATTCCCTTTGGTTTAAGACTTGACTTATCTACAAAGTACACTATGCCATTTATTGTTTCATTAAGTTCTTCAAAACAGTCTTTTCTAAAGGTCATGTGTGATGTTGCACCAGTATCAAGCAGCCAACAATCTTTGTAAGATGAAAGTGAAGTCATTTCATTAATTCCAAGATTACAATGTACAACAATACAATGAGCAGAATCAGAAGATTTACTAGCATCTTGGTTTTTATTGTCATCTTTCTTCTGGTTATGTTTGTCTTTGATGGAGTCCCACGAAGCCCAACACTGATCTGATGTGTGTCCAGTCTTTCCACAACACTTGCACTGCAAGTTGTTTCTGCCCCCTCTGCCTTTGAAATTTCTTCTTCCTCGTCCTCTCTTAGATGCTATAGATTACATCTTTTGTAACTGCTGGTGTAATTTACAATAATGAACTTAATATGATAAAGAGAAAAACAATAACCCTGCAGGTCTACAGTCTCTGCCAAGGTGATTTACAATAAGTTCATTTACAGAGAAAATATGTTGTCAATAAGTTCATAAGCAAATAATTCACCACTGGTGATGGTGAGGGAGAGGCACGGCTCTCAAAGAAACACAGGATTAGAATGCTTTCAACGCATCTCCATGTAATTTACTTTAGAGTTAAGTTTACATGGACAATTCAAATCTTCTTATGAAAAATTACAATAATACCTCAATACATTATCTTGGAATAGACTTGTAGCATCACCCAGAGAAATGAGTTCTCAGCACCTCTTGTAGTTACACACTCTTCTCGTAGCAATGGTCTTTATATCAACACATTCATAGCAATGCCCTTCACACCCAAAAGACTCCATGCATGCAGCTTCAAGAGCTTGTAGCAGTAGAAAAATTGCACAGTGGCAATATTCCAAATTGCACGAGCAGTATGAATGCAATCAACACCAACAAAACAACATATTTCTTCCACAAGAGTCTTCAATATATGATATATATCAGTCATGATCCTTTTTTTTACTCAATAAAAATACTTGTAGACTTTTCACTTTTACATCCATGCATATAAATTAGGGTTTTGTATTTCAACCAACAAAAAAATTGGAAGCAGCAGATATCCTCCACTTCCAACAACAGAAGGTCACGTCTCTTCAGAAAATCGGTGCCAGAGGTCACTTCTCTCCAACGTAGCCTTCAACGCAGCCTCAACACAGCTTTCAATGCAGCCTTCAATGTGACTGTCTTCTCAGCTTCCATGGTCCTTCACGCAGTTAAAGATGGCATGAATACTCTCCACAATAAATATCGATGGCTGTCAAAAATCTTCAACGTGGTCATAGATGTGAGGAGGGGCAGATTGCACAACCCTCTCCAGGAAGATTGCAAATAGTCACAAAAACATGGAATAGAGAGCAGTCATAAAGTGATATTCAAATGATGATTATCACATTGTCATTTCAAATTCTTCTACAAATCCACAATGTCTTCACGGAGCAAGTACCTGGTTCATCATTGCATCATGCTTCCAGAATGATTCATCGCCATATTGCTCGCCTCGCGCAGTATATTGTAACTCCACACAAATGTAAGTAGGGATCGGATGGTGTGGGAACACACGGAGCAATGGGATCACACGGAGAAGCAACGGCTATTGCACAATACAACGCGGATGCCAGATTACTTCATGATTTCGAATAGTCAGGGGAATCCGGTAAGTCTTTCGATTACACAACATCAATGAATTCTATAGAATCTATTCCCGATCAGCAAATTACCGCATATTTATCTCGAATGCAAAGAGGGGGAAGAATACAGCCCCACGGGTGTGTTCTCGTAGTGGAGTGGGAGCATGAAGGAAATCTGAGAAATACAACCAGCAGGAGAGTGGGAGCAGTCTCAAACAAAAAATTGAAGCAGTGATGCAGGCAACAATAGTGAATGGTCTCACACACTCAACGCAATTCCAATTGCACCCAGGTTCAACAGATTAGGGTTAGGCAGGTCTCCAAGAGAATAACACATACAATGCATGCGACTGGCAGACTGACGGAGCAGGCAGCCTGAAACAAATTTGGAAGAATGCTAGGACTGAAATGCAGCCAGGAGTTATGACAGGCAGCTCTGATACCACTGATAGGTAAAAACTCCCGATTCATTATATTACATAGCCAAAAGCATTTATTTATACATTTGAAATGCTGGTTCATTTTCATCTTCCTCCCAGCCTTTTCAGCTTCCTACATTGTCTTTTATTTATTTACAAAATATAATCCCGATGGATTATATTCGAACACACTAGAAGACACTGACCTCTACATTCTATAGAAAACCCATTTCATGATTAACTCATTAACACCTTTAAAGGTTGCACCCACAAAAGATGTACCATTTTCAAGGAATAATCACTTAGATAATTATTAAAAAATTAAAAATTACTAATTTTAGTTTTGAAAAATAGTGCCGCACTAATGCTATATGTTCTCTACATGCCTACAAAAGTTTGTAGCCTAAAACCATCATTTAGGCCCTCAAAGGACGCACCCACAAAAACATATACCTTATCATTTGCTTAAAAAATAAAAAGTGATAGTTAGAAAAAATGAAACTTGACATAGTTATAAAAATTTTCAATATAAAAAACTTATATATTCGAAAACTTGACTCGATTTCCTACATTTCATATGTTTTACTCAAGGCAAGATATTTTGTGTAAGTATCTCAAAAAATACAATTACGTTAAGGGAAGCATTATTTTTCATTTTTCTATTGCATCTAATCTGCCAAAAGTGACAGTCATTAGCTTGCAATCACCCAACATATTCTTTATGTCTTCAGTATATTGAGCTATATCCAAGGTAGTTCCTTGAGTGGTGATTAGGCACTCAAAAAACCACTCAATATCTCCATGCCTCAAAATGGATCTCATACAATGTGCAAAAACTACCTACTTTGGGTAGGTGTTGATGCCCCTCAATGCAAGCTCTTTTCCACCAGCAACTTGAAACTTCATTTTTAGGAGCATTATATGGTTTTCTCCCCAATGGAGTAACACCATTGAACTCCCAAAACCAAATTAGTATCAGCCACGTTAACTACATAAAAGCTATCATCCATAGTGTAATCTCTTATGGTAAACTTGAATATTTGGGATACATATAATATATTCCATAGAATGATCGTAGTGAAGCCTTCAAATTTTTAAGTGGCCAACTGCCTTCTTTCAATTAATGAGGAATCAATGAAATTATGGGTACAAACTCCATCCACTAGGATAGTGACTTCTTTCCCTTGAACCAATATCTTGAATATAAGAGTGTTAAAGCGAGGCACTCCTATAAATTTCAGTGTCCCTTTTTTGGAATTTTGGATAAAGTTACAAATTGGGAAAAATTCAAGCTTAACTAGTCATGACTCTAGAGGGTTCCAACTTTCACCAAATGGTCTCAAATTTGAAAGGAGATGGTATGGTGAGTATTAAAACATACCAAGGTGGTGTATGGATATTCTATATCATACTTTAGACCTCTACAACCTTATTTGGGGCAGATAGAAAAAAGGCCAAAAATTACTAGGAAATTGTGATGAAATCCCCCCTACGGTGTAAGCCCTTTAGGCTTCCCAACTCATGTATGAATCTCAAAAATTTGTAAGAAGAGTATGGGTCTGATATAATAACTCAGGCACTGTCATTACAAATGGTTATTATTTATATAAACTGGTTATAAATTTCCACATCTGTCTGATAACTTTCAGTGAAATTGCTTATGGGGGAATTGCATAACTAGCTCGATTTTGACATATGAAAGGTACAGTTAAAAGTTCATATCAGGATGTGACATATATGGAACATATAAAGAATACAAATTTATTCCCAAATAGTATTAAACAGAATATAAATACCTTCATACAAGTATGGTATACATCTCATTCAGTATGGGAGTCAAATACATGAAAACAAGTGAATTAGTAGCATGGAATTGCAAGAGTATCACATATGAATTTCTTGGATTTAGACCCACAGAGAATAGGGAGATGAAATTACAGAGTAACACATCATATATGGTTTTCAAAACATCATAAAACTTAGATAACATCCCTCATACAAATCTGATACAAGATTCCTTCAAGATTGAAGCCAAAGTCATGGAAACTAGTGACCCAATGGCAGTGGAATGCACACTTTTCACACATGATTCTCTTAGATTTCAACCCACAAAGGACATGGAAATTAAATTACAGAGTAATAAATCATATTTTTATTTCAAAACATCCTCAAACTCATATAATATCTCTTATTCAAATCTGATATAAAACTACTTCAAGATTGAAGCCAAAATCCATGAAGACTAGTGATACAAGGGCATGAGTATGCAAAATTTTCATACATGTATTTCTGATATTTAAACTTACATATAATTTGGACAAAATATTATAGAGACATACATCATATATTTCTTCCCCATCATCATAAAACACATATAAATGTCCTCATACAAATATGATATAAAGCTACTTCAATATTGAAGCCAAATCCATGAAAAATAGTTATTCAAGAACATGGGGAATGTCAGACTTTCATACATGTATTTATGATATTTCTACTTATAAATCATATGGAGATTACATTACAGAGCCTTACATCATAAATCAAATCTTTTCCACCAGCTATCCTCACCAAGGTTCAAGAATCACTCCAACAAGTGCTCCATCAAATGAGAGTGTGGGGGAATGGAGAATAATGAATGAGAGAATGGGGAGATAGATGAGAATTAGAATGTATGGACATTCAACCTGAAAATAAAAATCCTTCAATAATCTCCCATGAGATTTATAAATGGCCTATACATCAACCAACTTGGAAATGGATCCAACTCCCTCGAAATTGGTTCACAAGTAGGGAGAGTGAACACTCACCATGCAATGGACACGCAAAATATCTCCAAATGCCAAATACCAATTAACAAATGATTGAAATATATTCTCCTTCCTCATTCCATCCTTTTATTAACTTCATCATGCCTCCTAATTTAGAATTTTTCTCCATGAGATTCCTCCAACTCATCTTAGTGGTTTAGTAACTCTCATGACACTTGTATTTGTCTTCATGCTCCAATTCTTTCCCCAATTGGACTGGCTTCCTCTAACTCCCAAATTCGACCTTTTGGTGGCTATTTTTATCCCTGACATGTCATAAATCATGTTTTAACTTTTCATACTTGTCATATAATCTTCCATCATTTGTTGTCATAGAGTGCATAGAGTCTCTTTCCAAGTGGCTCACCATGTCTTCTAGTATCTTCTTATTCCATAGGAGTTACCCTCCTTTACCAATTCGAAATCCTTGGCACATTATATGATATTTTACACCACATAACCATCCATTAATGTTACATTACCCATGTGCTCTAATTTGGATGAATATCGTGCCAAGTGTGTAGGGAACCTAGTCACCCAAAGGATCCACAAGCTTCCACGTGTCTTAATGAACTCATGCCACCTTATTTTTTTAGAATTTATCATTTATGTGACCCAATTAAATGCAAATATGGTAAATTAAAGTCCTTTTGGGTCCCATAGCCCCTCATTACAAAATTTATGTCTCCATCTCAACCTAGGGAACTAGTAGGTCGGTGAAACATTATTTGGAAATAGTCTTATTTGGAAATTATTTAATTGGGGACATGACATCAATACTGCAATTTTACTACCATATTGTGGGGGATCTTCATCTACAATTTCATATGCTCCTTCTACATCTACTAGTGCTTATTCCTATTCCTCTTTAGCTTTTCTTTCTTAAAAGACTTCAATATAGTGTTCTTTTCCCATCGCACACTTGTGTCCAGGAACCCATATTTCTTGACAAGTGAAATACAACTTCCTTCTTCTCAATTCATCTCAATCTTTTGAGAATGTATCTTTCTTGAAATTTCTAGAGGGAATCTTCATTAGAGGTATTTGATTCTTGCATTGAGCATTGACATATGGTTTAGATAGGAATCTTGTCCTTGGGATTGCATATTACATATCCATTGTCCTATTCATTGCATCATTCAAAGTTGGCGATGTGACATCTCCAAAAATTCACAAAAATTTAAAGTTTTTCTATGCGACATTTAATGTTAAGTCATAGCCTAAAAATGCTAGTTTAATAACTAACTTGAGTTTAATTAACAGATAGATTACAGGACATGACATTAGGAGAAACTTAGGAGTTAATATCTCTTTTGTTAACTGTGACTAAAAGCGACAGAATTTTACTTACTAACTTGTAAGTCACGTGCTACTAACCATATTTAAACTATATTGATTTTCAATCTTGAATAAAAGTTTATCAAAAGTTAAAGAGTTTCAATTTATTGAGTTTAGATCATTGGTTTTTTTGCAAGAAGGTGTATGATTTTGATGGTTGTTTCTTTCCTTATTGAAAGGGGCTTGAGGTTATCCTAAGGCTTACTTAGATTTACTTAAAGCTAACACAGATCCGATGCTTTTATAGGACTTATAGGTAAAAATTTACTTCCAGGTTACGATGTAAAAATTTAAAGCCCAGAAGACTAAATGAGTAAGTTAGGAAGGATTCTTAACTCTATTGAATGTATAGATTATTGAAGTGTAAGAATTCCTAGGACTATAGCAAAGTTTACTCTACCTTGGTAGAAAAATGGAGTTTGTAGCGATGATTATTTGTTCTAACAGATACATTGTGGCATATATTCATCCAACATGTTTTTAATTGAAAGCAATATTATGAGCCTAAATACATTTACCACATTTTATAACTATGCACTTTGCCATATTAACCTAGAACTTACCTTAGCATCAAAATTAACATCATTAATTTTGCACTAGAAGATAACTACAAAAATAACAAACCAACCTAGGCATATATAAATGATGTATAACAATTACACTAACCTAGGCATATAACCAATGCATAGAATTAATACTATGACCTAGTTAAAAACTTCACAATGCATATATAAACTATAACCAATCTCGTAGCTCCATCATACCAAATTATGATTTGTTTATTTCTTTTACAAGGTAATAGTATTATGTTTACAATTCAATGTAGGGTTAACGCGCTGGTTGAAAACTATATCAACACACAAATAATTTCGTGGTTGGTGGACTCCATGTGGTGGTTTCTCACTAGATGGAGGTTTTGGGAAATAAACCCTAAGCACTTACATATGCTTTTCACTAAAATGCATTTATATTTTTCAATAGTTGTTTGTTTGGAAAGGAGGAATAGGCCGACATGCCCTCGGCCTTCTAGGATCTGTGCAAAAATTATAACCTTCATCTTGGTTGTCATGTTAACAGGTTAAGATCTGGTCCTTTGCCACTATTAGTTCTTGATCTCAGCTATAGCGTTAGCAGATTTAGTACTCTGGTTTTTTGTCACTAATGTTTCCTTGACAGTGGTCGTGGCTTCCTCGGATATGTGCAAAAAAGTAACTCTTTTACTTGGCTGTGGCGTTAGTAGGTTCAAAGCTCTGTGTATTTTCCATTACTGTTCCTTTGAGTCAACATTTAAACTAGTAAGTCAAAATGAGAAATCCTTCATGCATTTATATATTTTTTTACTTATCATTATATACACCAGCTAAGTACTAACAAATCGAAACTATTTGTATGCTTGAAGATAGGTGAAGAAGATACAGGTGAAGGTTGAAGTCATTCTCTTGAAACTGAAAGGGTGAGCAAGAAAGGGTTCAGGTAAGCCTTGGATCCAACCCTGAGGTACCCTTCATCGTTGGTGTGTATTTGTGGTGATGTAGATGGTGCTAATCGATTTTTACTGCGATATTCAAAATTTATTGGTGGTTAAATGTTGTTTTGTTTTGGATTAGTAATGGTGGCCGTATGGTTGTTCTTATTTATAACCCTTAGGGTTTTACCCAAGTGCTACGGCTCTTGTATTTAGGATTTAGGGAAAGAATGTTACTGTTCCAGGGTTTTGTTCTCGTTTCACATACTATGATAAGGTTATGTGGAAACTTTCAGCCATGTTATCTCTTTCATGGCTTCAAAAATGTTATGGTAATTTGTTTTAAGCGCCGATCCAAGTGGTGACTGTATTGGTTAATTTATGGATAAATTTGAAGACTTTGTTTAAATATATATATATATATTTTGTCTTTAAATGGTAGAGTTACAACCATAGTGTAATTATCAGTTTAGCAATTGTTTCTCCTATGGTATTTACGAATGCGCAGTACATTAAGCTTGGTATGGAGTCTTCAACATTTTTGTTGTAATTTATTTTATGGTTGTGAAATGGTTAAAGCCAATGGCATTATAGTTGTTTAAAAGAAATCGAACTGAGAAACCTGTATAAACGATGGTTAAATGATGATAGTTTTCCTTTTAATATAAAAGAGCTGGTAATTTATCCTTTTTCATAATGGGATTCCGTAAATAGATATGAATGTTTATATTAGTATATTAGGGTTTAGAAATAGAGTTTATAATAACAATTGAGTTATAATGGCTATTTATAGTTGGGTTCTACTAAGTTCATAAATTCATTTACTGTAAAATGAATAGAGTAAAATGTTTATGATTTAGGTTTTTTTAGAAGTATAAAATTAATGAATGCTTTTTCCTTACTGTGAGAAATAAATAAATTATATTATAGTAGTTATTATTGTATTGACTACACATTGTTTAATGACGGTGTAAAAAGTTCTGAGAGGTTTTTGTATACAATTTTTAAGTCCTAGAAATGGATGATTATGATACAAAACTAAAATAGCAATAAAAGCTTCCAATATTAACACAGTTATTTGATGCATCTTATCAAAAGTAAGATTGTTGATTTATTTCAATGGAAACTCTACCATTTAATATTAGTTCGTATTCATTTCATTCATGCATAATCCTTCCTATCTACAACTAAATAATCCTTCCATACTAGAGTACTTCATCGTAAGATGAGTGGAAAACTGTAGAAAGGTATTTTATTCATCAATTAGTCATTTCTAATTCTAGATTCATTTATTCAGATAATGATATACTAGTAATCTTTTCTGAGTAAATTGTAGACTTAAGCATTCTATAAACATATTCAAGGTATCTAAGTAATAATGGGAAATCTAATCATGACTGCTTCATTATAGTAATTTGCTTAAACATAATTAAATGAAATAACACAATGGAACATGATAATTTGTAGAAGAGACAAACAACCCAAGGATCCCATTCCACCCAACCTTTTCCTGAAGATAGCTCAACTTCTTGTCTTAGGACACCCAAGCGTCTCCACTGATCCACCAGGATGAATTCATTGTGTGAAGGAATGGGATTAAACACCCCTGTAACTCAACAGAATTACTTAGCAGCGGTACTTCTGTCCTCAGTAGTAAAGAACTCAACTATCAAGCTGCACTAGTTCTGAAAATCAGTCTTAACCCTCAATCCACATCTAACTTTTCCCCTCATCAAATCTCTTGTGCACCTTCCTCAAATTCAGAAATTTCACAAGGTAAAGAATGAACATCCTCTTGCTGAATTCGACAGATAGATATATGCATGCCTAGGTCTTTTTGGTCTGTTTTTCAATTAATGAGCCACGTGCTATGTTCCACTTTCTTGGGGAACGTGACCATAAAATTAGGAAAGTTTCCCCCCTTCAATAGTTGGAAGTGGTTGAGGATGCTGCCATGTGTCAGTTTGCTCTCACCCCAGTCTATTCCTCCTAGTGGATCAGTGGACACTCATTCAACAGCCTCCTTAGGCTATTTGTCTCATCTTTTATTTATTAAATAATAAAATATTCAACATAATTAATTACAGTCATCCTTGACCCCGCATGGTCAATTGTCATAAAATTACAATAAAATATAATGTTTTCTTAAACATAAACTGTTATTGAAATTGGGGTATGTGACAGAGGGTATGCAGTATTTCACCAAACATTTCAAAGGATAAACTAAAGCTTCAATGAAAAGGAGAACTAATCTAGCTTGTGGTATATCAGTGACCATTACAACAAACTTTTGGAACTCAGAGATGTAGGATTCATGAGTCCTGGTCTACTTCACATGATCAAGCTAATTTCTAAATGCGATATTTGGATCCTTCCTATCAAACCTATCAGCTAACCTCGTGGTGAATTCTTTATATGTTGTGAATTGATCATGGCCAAGGCTTTTAATGCCATTAAACCACCAATTGTTGGATTCACCATCCAAATGCAGAGTAGCTAACTTGATGGCATCTCTCTCGGCCATAGGATTCAATTGGAAATATCTATGTACCTTTTGAATCTAGGAGTTTGCAGTACACTTTGATGACCCATCATAGTATGGCAACGTAATATTCCCAATAAAATTAATTAGCCTAAACATTTTAGTAGGTATTCAAAGGTTCCCTCTTGGATTTGTATTATATTGAGCTTCACAAAAATATTTGAATGGTAAAGCTCTTCTGCATTCTTGAGTCAAGGTTTGGTATTCAACAGGACGATTCTTCCATGAAGAAACTAACTCAGTTTGCACTTCATGATCCTCCTTGTCTTCCTCTACATACTTGGGCATAAAAGTGTGAGTCGAGATCTTCATTTGACCCTTGAATTCATTAGGGAAATTGCATGGCCATGTCCTTGAAAATACATACCCACCTAGACTCTTATTTTCACCATGTTGAGAGCCAACACTTCTCCCTTCTCCATCCTTGTTTCCTGTCTGTTTAGACAAGAAATCTATGGTTTCTTGTCTAGAGTGAATGACATTCTGGGATATATCTTGTAACCCGTTCAACATACTTTGGATAAAAATTCTAAACTCATCTCTCTCATCATCTGAATTATTTTTGGGATAAAAAGATAACTGACCTGAGCAAGTTCAGAGGAACATGCTATGATACAAGTGTTATGATCCAATTGGATCTAATTGGTCATTAACTCCTTACAAGAAAAATATTTAAACAAGCTATTGGGGCAAGAAATTTGAACTAATTAATTGATCAAAGATAAGGGAAGGATATCCAACCAAGGAATGGAGGGGGTTATGCAATATTAGGTTCCTATGAGTGATGTGTTGGGCCCATTTTTGTTTTAAGCATTAGCTAGGCTGAAGTATACTCTAAGGCTCCTAGGATTCCCATCATATGCAAACTGAAACCTTCATTATTCACTTCCGAGAGAGACCAATGGTGAAGGAGATTGACTCAAGGAAGCTCAAAAATATTTGTTGTGGTGTTATATATTAACAAAAACAATTTTATGCAGGTCTGAAATAGAATTGGGAGGCTATAAGGTTTGCACAATCCAAACTAGTCTTTTGGACTGCTCAATTGGGCTAACTTTTGGGCTTCTCAAACACCTAAAGATGGTCACAATTATTAATTTAAGACATGGTAATTATTTAACAACATGTTAATGAACGATTAGAACAATAATGAATAAAAATCATGGATATTTGAGTGCTTAATGCCAAAAAACAGAAAACTAACCAATTTTTCATTAAAATCTAGGCAAGGTAAAATTATCTCATATGAAACATAATCAAACTGATTCGAACAGTCATAAAATTTGCAGAGAAGAATCATTACATCAAATATAACTCAAGGATGTCGAAATGAACCTCACAAGAAGATGAGTGGTAACATCCTTTAGTAGAAAACAACATTACAGGGAGGATGGAAACCAAAAATTCATTATGAATTGAAAGGATAAGCTCCTAAACTCTTCAACGAACATGATACACCCTTGGATATGATAAGAAGACTTTAAAATATACACCCTGGGATATGATAAGAAAACTTTAAAATTAACACCATTAATGGAGGAAAGCCATCAACACTTGCTTATGATTGGAAAAGCAGCTGGGGCACACCTCTCGGCTTTGTCTAGGGGCACATACCCTAATACTGAGAAGCTAAATCTCTCAATTCAAATGACAAGAATGAAAAAATATGTGAAATGTGCGATATTGCAAAGTTTTATAGAATAGGAAGCTTATTGAGCCAGTCTTCTTGGTCGATGCACCCTCATGAGTTGGATAGGAAAGTTGCCTTGTGCATTTTATGTGTAACACACTCTTCCTTAAGCTTAGATGGAAGGTGGGTTATTAGCTTTAAGTGTTCAATTACTTGCTGAAAAGCATTTGAACCCTTGCAAGGTTGCACCATCACTAGCGGCATACTATTTTCTAATTTCACAATAGACTAGACATTGATTTGCAGATAATAATTTAACTGGATATCTTCTGCAGCCCACAAAACTCACTTCGGTCTTGTGACTACTATCTTCCCAAGCATACTTGTTCTTAATGATCCATCTTTACAAAATATGAAATTCCCTTCACTGCTGTGAAAAATGAAGTCCTTAATGAAGGCTTTTTTTTTGCTTGAAAACATGAATCATAGCATATTAGTCTCAGTAATTAGTAAATTATTAATATGGGAAATCAAACTATGAGAAAAATGGTCACTTAGTCTCAGTAGAAAACCATTGAATCCTATAAAAAAAGTCACACAAATGACTCGACAAAAGCATTTACAAGAAGAATTATCCCCCAACTAGAAAACTAAAAGTTCATTTCGCTTGAAGCTAGAAAAATTTTAGAGCTGATTTTAATATCTAGAAAAGATGCCTGGATGAATATCCAAGTTAACTGAGCTACGGAATCAAGAACAGTGACAGTAAAAGTTGATTAACTAAAAAAATACATATTAAAAACATTTATGAGTAGGTTCTCAGTTGCTGGATTCGATATCTCAATCGCTGGACTTGATTTTCAGTTCACGAGTTCTCCAAATTCCATCATTATCCATTCTCTTGCACTACCAATTTTCTGTCTTGAGGTTATTGCTCGTGCCTGCAGAAAGCAATCTTCTTGCAAATAGCTATAATGAGAATGAATGGATTGTTTCAAGTGTTCTCATGTTTTTGAAATTTAATAAAGATGATATTTTGTTATAAATTCATGTTGTGATAATTGTTGTTATATACAGGAAGGCAAGACATGGTTTTCTTACTAGGAAACTAATTAATATTTCTTCAATTGTCAGATTGCTAGAAAACTATGAAGCTTTAAAGAGTGCCTATCAGTGAATTATTTTGCATTGTAAATATTTCCTCCACGCATTGCAGGGATCTCTTACAGATAGGATAGAATGGACCTTCCGGATTTGTAGGAGAAGAAGACCAGAGGAGTTACTTATTCCTCTGAGTAAGTGAGTGTTCTGATAGTGGAGAAGAGCAGACGAGTTGCAGGAGCCATGGACCTTCCAGAGTTGCAGGCGCCATTGGTCTCCTCCATGGGCCTTCCACCATTGTCATGATGGCTGCGCGTTCCTTTATGAGCTATCTTTGACTTTAGTTTTCATTCAGGGACTACTTGGTAGTGTCCCATCTTTTAGTCTTTATAAGTTGAAGCTTGTAGCAGGATCTAGCAGTTGCCTTGATCTAAAAGCCACATGAAATGGTTTCTAGTATTGACCTAGCAGCCGTCTTGAACCATTACAGTTTGCACCCTTGATCTCTCAGCCGCCATGAACCTATTTGCCGTCTGATCTAGTCGTAGTCAACTAGATCCTGTAGCAGATGCCTAGAACTTGTAACACCTTGTTACTCCTTTAGGCACCGTCATGATACTTCTATCAGTCATCTTCTTTCAGATACTGCTGCCTCACTCTGGTTGAGAGGTCGACTATGTTATACCATAGTCTTCCCATAGTGACCTATAGTAGAGGTTCTCTTCCTATTGGACATTGATGCAATACTGGTTGATCAGAAGCTCATCGCTCATTTGGATAGACTGAAGCCTTCGGTATAGACTTCTGGTGAATGCGGTACTGTTTCCCATGATACTATGTATACCTTGACACCCTCGGGATCCTAGCTTGGGGGATAATCGATTAGAAGTTCGATGAGTAGCATTATCTTTTTAAGCAGTCACTATTTGCATCAAGGATGGGTGGAGGGGTCCGCACCAACCCTTAGGAGAAGGTCACATTCTTGCACTCTGTGCCTCCTGGAGATAACCAAGCGGGTCAGGAAGCCAGAGACTTTGGATATTTGTCAGGAGAGGACAAGCACATCTCTTTAGCATCTCATAAAGGGTCTCCTCTCAGACCACAGAACATGTGTGGAGATCGACCACCTCCATTCATCATCCTAGAGAAGGTTAAGGGCTCTCGTCCTATTCCATCTTTGGCAAAGATGTCACAATGGATTCAATGGAGGCACTATCGAAGAGGGCTCTGGTGGGTTGCTTTGAATTCATCACTCTGTCTCAAGACAAGATCCTGGAATGGATCAGGGTAGTTTGGAATCCCATCATTAAATCCATCCCTCATTTTCTACTGGTGGCTAACCGATGGATCATTTTCCAGTTCATGTCAAAATAGGATAGCGACATCATTGAGCACCTTCTGGGTTGTAGGCCATGGCTCACTTGTTTTTGGGCATTGGCATGTTGGGTTCGACCCTCGAACTGAAAGGATCACCAAGAGGCATCTATGGCTAATCCTTCCCGACTTCCTGGTCCATTGCTGGAACATCAAAGGTTTTATGGGCATTGCTGAAGCACTTGGATGCTTCATTCTGATGGAGGATGATCACTTGATGGGTTTTGAAAGGGTTTCCTCTCAAGTGCTTGTTGAAATGTTCGTCGAAGAGGGTTTTCCCGCTAAGGTAGAAGTTTTTTGGGATGGTTGGACTTTCATTCAGCAACTGGATTACTAGAGGCTATCGTTCAGATGCCATAAATGTAGAGCTATTGGGCATCTTAAAGCAACTTGCCTGGGTCCCCTTCCTCAACTCTATGAGAGGTTATCTAACCCTAATCCCTCCTCAGACATGGCTAAGGATCTTAACTTCCCTCTTCCATTGGATAAAGACTTAGCCATCTCCTTCGTTGGTAAGTTTGCTGCCTCTGTTCCACTTCTACTTAACTTCATATCTATTGTTGACATACTTGAATCCCTTGTGGTTTTAGAAAATGGTGTAGTTTCTCCTGAACCATCATCTTTAGCCGGCCAGGGGTCTATATGGACTCCTCCCATAGGATCTTATGGCGAATGTGANCTCTATCCCTCCCAATCTTCCCTCCATACCCCCCCCCCTCCTATCCCTTCCAACCATGCTTCAAATTCCTTACCTGGGCCCCCACCCTTCAACGACAATGAATATTCACCTTTGACCATCGCTACTTCATCCCCTCCTATATCTGTATCCCCCATTCACTTGAGAACTCTTCTCACCCTCTGAACATCAACATTTCCTCTTCCCCCTTAACTAACCAGCTCGATCCCTCTGAGGATGACCTGAGGTTGCAACTTTGTTTGGGTCTCTGCAATCCTCTCCCATCCTACACAGCAAAGGGACTTTTCTCCTTGGAGGTTAAGCATATTTCCTCTATCAGAATAGTCAATGTAACTATTCAGAAAGGTAAGGGACATAAGAAGGGTTGTGCCAACTGTAAAAGCATTAAGGATAACATCAGGGCATCTTCCATTGATTATCATGTGGTCAGATCTCTTGCCGAGGATGGGACAAATTTGGAAGCCACATTTGCTGATGACATTACTGAACGGGCTCTTAGAGAGGCGGCCCTTTCGAAGGGATTACAATGACTTGTTCCTCCTTCAATGTCAAAGGGCTATGCAACGGCCCAAAAAGAGCTACATTGAAGAGGCATATCGACCTCCACCATGTTGACATTCTTCTCCTACAAGAAACGATGCTAGATGCATCCTCATCCTGTGAATTCTTTCTTAAAATAAATCCGGATTGGATGGTGACCACCTTGGATTTTACTGGACTATTGGGTGGCACCTTGGTGTCCTAGAACCCATTAGTGGCAAACTTACAACCTTTCTCTACTAGTGCCGGTATTTTACTCTCGGGATGAATCAAAGGATTCAACCAGCAGGTGAACATTCTTAATATTTATGCTCCTTGTTGTGAAAGGAAGAGGTTCTGGGATCATTTGTCCGAGGAAAGGTGTCTATCCCTTCACAAATTAATTCTCGTCGGGGACGTCAACTTCACTCTGTCTCCTAGTGAAGTTTGGGGAGCTGGAAGGCCTTTAGAAACACTTGCTGATTACTTTACTGAACTATTCGATGGAGCCCATTTGGTCGATATCATTCATGGGATTCTCGGTCCTACATGATCGAATGGTTGCTCCGATAATGAGGGGATTGCCAAATGCCTTAATAGATTTTTCATAGCTGATAGTCTTTGTGAATTCGTCGGTAAGTTCAGAGCATGGACTTGGTCTATCGGATTTTCTAATCACAAGGCGATATGCTTGCAAATCAATTTCGACAATAATTAGTGACTCTTACCCCTTTAAGTTCAACTCTTCCTAATTGAATGATCCGGAGTTCAATCAACTAATACTTGAGCATTGGGTCCTTTTGTCTAACTGTGTGTCGGTCTAGATGAGTCCACTAGAGGGGCTAATTTGGATACTAAATCAGCTAAAGAGGGAGGTCATAATGTGGGAGAAAGAAAAAAAGAAATCCCAAGCTGTCGATTTGATTCGCATCGAGACTCAACTACAAAATCTCACCGAATCAGTCAATGTGGAATACTTCTCTAAAAATAGAAAGTCACCAATTGCTGCTCTATAATCTGAGAAGCATTCTCTCTTATTGCACAAGGAGGAATCCATTCGACTTCAGAGCAGTGCCATCTGGCTTAAAGCTGGAGACCCTAATACGAAATACTTCCATCAATTTTCCAACCAGAGGCATCTAACCAATGCCTCGTGGGAGGCCACAGATGTGAATGGTGAAGTGGTATTTGATACTCCATCCATTCAGAGGGCTTCTAGAATCCATTTCTAGGCGACATATGCTGTACAGGAAGATATTTGCATCACCAAGAAACTTGATGCGGTCAAGCATTACCCCCAATTTTTTGATCAAGTTGATTGTGACAAATTGGCTGAACCTATAACTGAAGATTTAGTATTGAACACCCTCAAGCGATTTAAAAGGGACAAAATCCTCGGGCCTGATAGATGGACCATCGAATTCTATATTCATTTTTTTGACATTTTAGGGAGTTGGATGACTAAGGCTATGGAATATTCAAGGAAATCAGAGCACCTACCAGAGGCATTAAATCAAGCCTTCATCACACTATTCCTAAAAAGGACACGTCATCTGGATTCGGCAATTATAGGCCCATTTCCTTAATAATGCAATCTACTTTACAAACTCATTACAAATACAATTGTTGATCGGATGAAGCCCACTCTCCGTAAGGTTATCTCTGAGGAGTAGTTCGGCCTTTTACCCAGAAGGCAAATCGTGGATGCTGGTGGCATCCTTCAGGAAATTTTACATTCCATCAAGAAAAACAACCTTGGTGACTTTCTCCTTAAGTTAAATTTGGAAAAGGCATATTACAGGTTAGAATGGACCTTTCTCCGTCTCATCCTCCTCCAGATTGGCTTGCCATTTGAATTTACTAAATGGATAATGACGTGCGCTTCCTCAGAATCATTTGCCATCTTTGTTAATGGATCACCGACTACTTTCTTCTAGAGCGGTCGTGGAATTAGACAAGGATGCCCCTTATCATGTCTTCTTTTTATCCTGTCCATGGAAGGGCTTTGTCATCTCTTCACCAAGGCCAGGACAGATGGCTCAATTCATGGGGTGAAAATAGCTTGTGCTCTAACCCTTTCCCTCATCATTTTTGTTGATGATATCATTATCCTTGGTAGGGGATCTGAAGCTGAATGGAGTTTAATCAAAGACCTCCTCTATTTTTTCTTCTCTATGATTGGCCTGACCATCAACTCCCAAAAATCCTTCTTTCGACATTACTGTCATGATGATCAGCTGACCTCTATCATTGCCAATCTCCTTAATGTCCAATGTGACAGTATTGAAGAAGGTTTGATATACTTGGGATATTACCTGAAGCCCAATCATTACATAAAATTGGATTGGAATTGCATTCTAAACAAGATACATTGTAAGCTGGAGGGGTGGTCGTCACAGTGGATATCCCTGGGAGGCCGACTCACTCTTGCTAAGGCTGATTTACAAAGCATTCATGTTTATTGGCTATCTCTGCTGTGGTTTTCGTCAAGAGTTATAAGCAACATTCGAAGGGCTATTTTCAACTATCTTTGGTGTGGCAATGCTGCTTTGCATAAATATCATCTCGTCAGTTGGGATTTACTCTCCACTCCATGTAACCACGGAGGCTGGGGGATCAAGAATTTCACCACCTTCAATTCCTCACTCTACGCTAAGAGCCTCTGGTGGGTTCTACAGGATGACGGTCTTTGGGGTAAAGTAATCAAGAGGAAATACCTCCACAGGCTTCCTTTCGAATATTGGCTCAGAACTGGAATCATCCAACCCAAAAATAGCTCTTTGGTCTGGCGTAGTCTGGTAGACACCCTTCCACTTATCGCTCCTTTTCTCTCTTGGTAAGTACGTAGAGGTACACAAATATTAATTGGAATAGATCTGATCATGGGAGTGGACAACTATAATCTGTCAAATGTGTTGATCAAACATCTTCACGATAGGAACATATATGGACTCTCACAGATTTTTCTGCAGCATGGGCATGGATTTCCCTTTTGGAGCAGTGTGGACAATCTTGATCTCATAGGCGGATTAGCGACGTAGTGGTCTTCTTACATCTCGTCATTGACTGCTGCGGGCATCTATCTGAAACAGGAGGCTAACCGGATTATCTAGATTGGCAATCCGGGAAAGGGATCTGTTACTGCAAAAATCATGTATGGCTATGTCATTTCCCTATAGGAACCAATTCCACAAGCGACTTTGCTCAAACGATTATGGAGTGGCCGATTACCAACCAAATTTATTTGTTTTTCCTGGTTATGCATCATACAGAAAATCTTAACTTGGGAAGGCCTGCAGAAGCATGGCCATTCTGGCCCTGGCTGGTGCAGCCTCTGTTCAAACAACCTGGAAACCATAAATCACATATTTGGTGAGTGCACATTCTTTCAGGTAGTTTGGGATAATATATGCTTGTATCTTTCAGTCTATGCTAGCTGGGAGAAGCAGAATATTTACGATAATTTTGCCTCCATATCTGAATGCAAGCCCTTCCCTATTGATGTTCCAATCTCCATATTTTGGTTGGTGTGGAGAATGCGAAACACCATCACTTTTCATAATGGGAGACCTGACTGCAATCATACTGTCTCGACCATCATCGGATGGCTACACTCATATGATATATTGAAACAAGCATTGCACAACAAGAGGACACTGTCCATACAGTCAGATCAACATGGAATTGTGGCCTATTTTGACAGTGTCCAACAGGGAGGAGTATGTGGTGTCGGCATGCTGATCAGAATAGATAAGAACTTGCATTTCAGACTCAAGATGAGCATTGGCCCTGGAACAAATACCAAAGATGAACTTCTTGCATTATGGGGTTTACTCCATTTTGCAAAAACAAAAGAAATTCTTCCAGTCATAGTGTATGGTGACTCTAAATTTATTGTGGAGTGGGCAAGAGGTTCCGACAAAATACATTCTATCCAGCTTCTCTATTGGATCAGAAGGACCAAAGATCTAATCGAGCATTTTCAACACATATCCTTCTGTCATATATTTCAAGAATTGAACTCCGAAGCGAATGATCTTTCCAAGCAAGCCATTGGAGAAGGTATGGAATCCATCCATTGGGCCATGTTTGACAAGGCATCATGCCTCAAGCAAGGATCATTAAATATTAGTTAGCTGGATTAGGAATCTATGTATTTACAATACACGATTTGAATGTTATTACTATATTACAAAGACATAGCATATCGTTTCCCCCGACAATGATATTAAGGATTATGAAGAATATGTACAATTGTTTCCTAGTTAACCGATATGTAAGACACAACTTTTTTAATAAAATAAAGTTGTATTTCTGTGTGAAAAAAAAAGATGAGTCGGTGTTTAACTCCATCTTTGAAAGGCTATCCAACATAATTTGAAATTTGTAGCATTGAAGTAATTAAAGATTAGATCTTAGGGTTTTTTCTCTAACTACTATTAACTACTGTCATATCTCTCTTATATGTACTTTTCACATTAAAGAAAATTTCTTTGAGTTGTTTGTGAACATCAAGATTAAAAGTTTTGATGAAAGAAGCTATCTAGTTGGATACCACACTCATGAACTGTCCTATGTTGTCATGGTAATAGCTTGTATTTAGTATAGTATCTGTTTGATCGTAAAAGGAACTAACATCAGAATATTATTTTTGTCCTTTGTAATGGCCCATCCCTAGAATACCTGTCTTTTTGGCAAGAGATGATCCAAGGGTAGCATCTTGTTTGAGTTTTGTATAAATACATAACTTTTATTTTTACGTCATTATCTTGTGTTATTTTTTATCATGTTCGGTAATTATACCTTTGGTACCTAATGGTAATTATATTTTTTTGTGTTTTCTTATGATTATTATTTCTATATTTTATTATCATTTATGCATTTGCTAAATGGGTATTTTTCTCTTTAATGCAATTTGATTTGAGTATGTTATTGATTTTCTTAATTTCAAATTATGATTGGTGAATCTTTATATTGTAAATGTGAACTTTACATTCTCAACTGAATAGTTGATTTAGAGATTTTTTACTCCTGCAATGTTGCAGGAGAGTAAATTAAAGCAAGAGAGAGAGTCATATCACACCATTGTAAAATAGTTGTTAAATGGATACAATCAACCTTTATGTGTGCAAAAGTGGAGCGCTTCATTAAAGGGGTTCCTCTATGTAAGGGTATAACAATATATGTGTTAAGAACCATCAAAGGGATAGACCATTCTTAGATGGAAGCTCAAACAACATCACATCACCTCAAAAACACCAATAACTCATGCTAAAACCATATAAAAAAAGGGGTGCATATGCTTAAATTCCTCCATAACATAACATCAATGCTACCAAGGTGTAACCATATGCAAAATAGGCCCATAAGTTAAGGGCCTTAACAAGGTGTAACTCAGTGATGAAGTCCAAGTACATATTTGAGCTAAAGATGAGCTACCATGCACTCAACAAACTCTCCAATACTAAATGTTGATCCTACACTGTTGCCATAGTATCTATTTTGGTCATTTTAATGGCTAAAATCTGCTTTGCAAGAATATCTATAAAAAAAAAAAGCTAAAAAGTTTTTTGAATAACTATATCAAAACACCAAACATCTTACTAATCTTGTTATCAAATATGTGTATAATGAAATGATCCTTCAGAAATTCAAGAATGATTATCTTCGCCTTCGCTTCCCTCTTGCAATGAGCATCCAGCTATATTTTATGGATAGATTCTGAAAATTCCTTCTTAACCTGTGCTGAAAATTCCTTCTTAACCTGTGCTGAAAATTCCTTCTCAACACGTTCTTAAATATGGACATTCTATAAGAGAATTTAAGGCCTGAGTTGCCAAAGAGAATTTAAAGCCTGAGTTGCCAATGAACAAAATTTGTAGCTTCATCCACCCATTGCACTTTCTTCCACTGACACCAATCATACACATTCTGAAAACAAATCAAGCACACAAAAATCAACAGCTTATGTAATAGACAACATACTTTTTAGGGAACAAATGCTTCTCTCAAGAAACCAAGGTTTCCACAGTCAATGACCTCAACTAAATCAAGTACCTGGTCTAGGTAATCTCCAGCTAGAATACAAAACTGTTTTTACTCTAGTGATTTCAATTACAACCACTCTTATATCATATCGTAAATTTCTTGAAATTGATACTTCACTGTAAAACAAAAATTTCACTTTCTTGAAATTGATACTTCACTGTAAAACAAAAATTTCACCTTCTTCTTAGATCTTAATCTAAATGAGAATTTTTTAAGCTAGGAAAGCGTAAAATTTAAAAACCAAACAACAACCAAAAAAAATATAATAATTCACTTTCAAACAACCCTAAACTACCATACAATTCAAGGGAAAAAAGCACAAAACAGTCATAAGTTTTAAGCCTTTTAGGACAACTTCCTAGGCATAAACCAGATCTATAAACTCATCATAAGCAACATATATAACAAGAAACAAAGCGGCTGGAGATGGTTGTGATATTGTCTTTAATATTATTAAAGAGTCCCCAATTTCCTCCAATAACCATCCTAAGAAGACAAATTCTGAAACCAAATTTGCAATATAGACCAGTCAGTTCTGGACTGCTAAGGTTCAACCAGGTGTGAGGATCTGCTAATATGGAAGTGGAATTGCATGCTGTGGAGAAGTCATGCCTTTTCAATGCATGCCATCTGGCAAAAAAATTCCATACATTAGAACACCACTGTTCAACCATGCGATTAGTTAATGCTAGTAAATACGCAGTCGCATACCATTGTATCATCGCTTTACAACCCAAAATAGTGTAGATAAATGTACATGATATGAAATAAGTTAAACACAAAGAACGACATGTTCTTTTCAAACAGAATGACATGTTCTTTTCAAACAGATACAATTGCAATTCCAAATATTTTAGATAACTATACCATAAGAACATGAAAGTGTATAAAGCAATTTAATAAATGAAATAAGTCATCGTCCAGGACGACCTGGCTCTTCTCTGCATGTGGGACAATCAATTTTTTGAGTAAACCACTGAAAAATGCAATTTGAATGAAAGACATGGCTGCATGTCAATTGTTTTGCAGTCTCTCCATTCCTTAACCTTTCGTAACAAACCGTGCACAACACTTTGTCATCATTCCCATGGTCTTCCCTGCCAATTGTAACGTCTGGCAAGCCATCCACTACTCACGAGGACTGATATTGACTTCATCTCTACCGTTATTATTGCTAAATATAGTGATATGTTCAGGTCGAAAATCGAAGCGATAGGTATTAGAGTGTAAATGATGCATGATCTGACGCCAACTGAAACTTGAATTCCATAAAATCTGAACAGAGTACCGCAATCCATCGTCGAGTTGGCGACGATCATCTATATATCGAATTACAATTATATCTTCTTCCAATGTTAATGTTTCGATATAGTCTTCAGTCACATTCTCATTAATTTGAGGTATTACACGTCTTATGGTCTCTCCGCGCCATCCATCCTGTAAACCAGCGATATCAATATTTTCTGATAAATTCCGTTGTTCATTATCATACACAATCAGCCTCGACACCATTTGTTCTGTAGCACCTTGATCTTCAATTCTGTTGGATTCAGTGGTTGTGGCGGCCACGACTGAGTTCGGAATAGCGTTTAACTTGCCTTCCAAACCAATCATAGAATCGAGAACTACTTGTCTGTTATATGCGCTATGTAATAATCGCTGCACTTCCATTATTGCGAAATAACACAAGTCAATTATTATTGTAGAAAATCCGACCTTCAAAAGTTTAGCGAGCAACCACGTGATAGTGCATATAGCTTCTATATCTTTTGTGTTGTTAATACGTTTAAATAAATACGTTTCTACAACTATATTCGCTTTTAGTTTTGTTGTGACAATCAATTTCCAAGCCGACACATTGTTAAGGTAAACTAACTATTATCCATCTTAGATACTTCTAAAAAAAATCTCTTTCCACTATTGAATAGACCATGTCACATTATTTCCACTTTCTTTTATTCTCTTTTCACTATTTAATAGATCATGTTAAACAACCACAGGATTTCCAATTTCCACTTTCTTTTAATCTCTTTTCACTGTTGAATAGATCATGTTTAACAACCATACGATTTCTAATTGCAACTGTGCGGCACTCATAAAAATAGTACTACCGTGGGGCACATAAAAATAAGTACGAGCAAAGACGTAATGCAAAGAAGGTATGGTCTTAATTGATAGTTATTATATGGGCTTTTAATTCTTGAACGTTGAAGCTTGCTGGTGCTAAAACACAATAAAATATTGTATTATGACACATATCTTGTTTATCTGCATAAAACAGTGGTGGTTCTCTTCTTTCGTGTTCTATAACCAACTTTTTTGTTCCTAAATAAAATTAGTCCTTTGACTATAAATATAAACAAATAGAGTACATGATATTGGACATGTTTTATAAAAAAAAATGCTACCTAGCCACCACAAGCTACCCAAAACTAGGAAAAGTCCACTTTCAAAACCGTCTAAGGGTATGAAATCAAAGAAATTTGCAAGCGGTTTACCTTCGAACATACATTCCTTGTGGAATCTTTGATGGAGGGTTTAAGACTTATGGTGTTGGGGTTTTTACACGATGGCACAATCAATGTGAATCAAAACTATACCAAAGTGGGTTTTGATGTGCATGCTAGTGGTGTACAGGGTGGCGTAATAAATGAGCTTTGGAAAATGCCGGAAGAATGCCTCAAGCGTTGTGGTAGGGTTTTGGTTCATTCATTTGGTTTTCATTGTGGTGGATATAGTGGTCTCACGCTCCTTGTGAGACCTGGTGAGAGCTATGGAACCATCAGGCTTTTAAGCTCTCTTGACAGGTATGTGTTTGTGTTGTTTTGCACCTTTGTATTTGTTTCTTTGATTTACAATTTCGAAATGCATACTTATGATAGAATCATTCTGGTCTGTGCAAGTGAGCAAGAATGGGCACTCCGTGTGGTTTAGAGGCAGATTTGTAGGTTGCTTGCGCAACCAAGCTCCAGGTAATCCCCGAATTTGCAATGTTCTTTACACTTGCTGTGTGTTTTTCGCAGAGGGTTCGAACTTGGGTGTGGGGAAATGTAAGGTTAAGTCATTTTGTTGTTTGGGGGTTTGATAAATGGTTTGGAATTTGTGTAAGCAACTGTGTAAGCCTTTCATGGCCCTGCCAAATGTAATTTTTGATATGTGTTGACTGTTAATAACTCGATTCAGCTTCGTTTATAAGTTATTGTTTGCAATGACATGTATTTGGTTTTATTTGACTTAATGAGAAATTTATGTTTTGGGTAAATGACTGTGTTTTAAATGATGTGTTTTTTTTGCAATTTACAGTGCCATTGCTTTGCAATGGCACATTTGATGACACAGGCGGGTAGAATAATGCGCAAGGTAGAATCGTGTGGTTTTTACATGGATGTGTTGGTTTATTAATAATACGGTTGGGTTTGTTTGGAGACCGTAAGCATGAAGCTTGGCTTGTAGCATTGATACGCATGCTAGGTTTATTATTTAAATGTGTTTATGTTTAAATCGTGAATGTGCATAAGAGGGTATAGGGAATGAGTGTAGCTCTGTTCCATCATTGATATACCTCGTTTTTAATCGAACGTTTCACAAGGAGCCTAAGAGGCGAAACCCTTGATGGATGATTGTAATATCCCGAATTTTGGACCTAACACTTATAGGCATGAGCCTATTGATTATGATTTGATCTTGATGTTTTATATACTGGGTCGAAGTCCCCATTGCATATGAACATGAGGATTTGATTTATATATTGGGAGTAAGCCAATTGTTGATGTGATATATATATATGTTTTTTTGTGTTGGGAGTGGACCCTGAAGCACATGATTGATGAGATGTTTTGTGTTGAGTGAGTAGCTCTAGAGCATGTGAATGATTGATGTTTGTGTTGAGCATAAGCTCTAAAACATCGGATCCTAGGCCATTGTATCCCTAGGTGTATCGTACAAGTACACCCTCACATTAGTGTCGAGCGAAGAGCTCTGGAATTGTACTAAGTTTGTAACTCTTTGTTTTTAGCATTGAGTATGGGCTTTGGTAAGCACTAGTAGTTACTGAAAATAATTAATCATTCTCGAGTGAAAATGTCTCGAGAAAAATATTGATCTCATCAGACTTATTTATAAGTGATTAAATGAAATTTTGAATTTCGGTATTCTCAACAAGTACTGAAGAACTACCATGTTATATGAGGGAATCCAACATGCAAGGATGTTTAGAGTTGCCTAGCCTAGTAGACCTAACCATCTACCTGATGACCTTAATGAAGAAAGTGTCGTAAGTTTAAGGATCACAATATGTGATGCCCCAAGACAAATGTTAACAAAAGTTATATTATTATGTATTTTATACATGGTATGTATAAGGAATAAATATAGTAGTAATATTAATAATGTGAGAAAGAAGGAAAAGTTCCATCTACTACTATTATTACTAAGATAAAAATGAAATAGTATAATACCTATAAAATTCCAATTAGGAACTAGCTAAAAGTTCCTAAGTTAAAATATTAAGAGTACTAAATTAAATAAAAAGGGTTAAATCAAGAAATGAAGAATTTCTTGATTTAACTGCCCCTTTGACTAAAAAGTCTGTCGATAAAGTCCCAAGCCAAAGAGAGGCTTGGGGATCTCATCTATCTTTTGGAGTCATTAAACTACCAAAATTCTCAAGATAGTTTTTGGAGAACATTTCTTAGAAGGAAAAGAAAGAATTGATCGAGACCTAATATACAAACTAGGGCATACTTACCTTAGGATTTCTAAGCTACTTGCATGTTGGAACCAGCTCGAGGGGATCCAGATTGAAACCAAGAACGGTTCCGGGTCATGGTTGGGTGGAACGTGGTAGTTCCCAAGTGATTTAGTCATCTAATACAGAGGCCAAATCTGCCTATGATTTGTTAATGTTGGTTATTTGAGTGTGCAGGTTATTTGAGATCCTGGACTGCTTATTTCATTTCCTAGAATAAATGATGGCTAATTCAGGAAAATGTCTATTTTATATTTTCTAACCCTATGTAAAAACCCCATAAACAAAACATCAGAAAATTCTAAATAATCAAAAACAACATAAACAAAGGGATTGTTTTTGCTGTCAAGATATTTTTTTTTAACCATGCAAAATAAATTTTAGAAAGAGTATGGATGAAACCACCATAAGACAATTTAAACGAAAGACTAAATAAAAAAAAAACAATTCATTCACATAAAAGCTATGTAACAATTTAAACCAATATTTCTTTGATTAGTTCCAAAACGTTTTCATTAGATTTAAAGAAAACTTGTAGCTACTAGATACTTGATTTCAATAGAATACACATATATCATAGTTTCAATAACCATTTAAATACCTAGTAGTAGCCCATTTATAGTTCATTTCATTGGTAAGCAAACAACCATAAGTCAAGCTAAAGTAAATGAGAAAATAAATAAGATCTACTTACTAGAATCCAGGAAAAAACACACTTGAAGAATCAACTCCTCCCAACCATAGGAGGCAGCAACTCAACGGTTTGCTCTACTCTACCCCCGAGCTGGATCACCAACCATGCACCAGAAAAGCAAGTAACTTCCTCGCAGCACTCAATACTCGAGTCCGTAACAAGTTTTCATGATGGAATTATAAAATAGAAAAACGCTCAACACATGCACTCATCAATCATTTTCCCCATGCACAACACGACGTCTTGTGCTATTCTAGTGCACTCATATAAATAGCTTTTCCCAAGTCTTATGCCATCCCAATCAAATCTCCAATCAGATTCCTAAATCCCTATGATTTAGGATCTTGTCTAGTTGTTGAGTTTTGGATTGGATTTGATTGGTATCAATCACTCTAGCTTGCTTACACATGTTCTTTGGTGCCATGGTTGTTGTCCCCTCATGTAGTTGAGTTCTCCAAGTGTCATTTTATTTATATAATAAATAAATAAATAAATAAAATGTTTTGTTGTGCAAATGTCATTTGAGTTTTTTCTTGAGTTTCATAACTCATTACATAATAAAAATTATTTTCAACACATTAAAATAAAAGCAATGTCATGGGGGTATTACATTTCTTCCCCTCTTATTCTTAACACCGTCCTCGGTGTTCTTTTTATTATGAGCTCCCTTGCTCATTTTGGAACATGGAGGGATATGCTTCCCACATTTTATCCTCCATTTCCCAAGTTGCCTCTTCAAGGATGAAGTGCTTCCATTGCACTTTTATTTGACGATGGCTCGATTCTGGAGCATATGTTCCCTCCTGTCTAGGATGCAGAAAGGTTCGGTCTAGAACTCACCCTCAGGTTCTATCTGAATCACATCCTAGTCAATTATATGAGTAGTATCATGTATATATTTTTTAACAATGAAACATGAAATACATCGTGTACTTTTATATTAGGTGGAAGTGCAAGTTGATAGGCTACTGGCCCTATCTTAGGTAACACTTCAAAAGATCCACAATACCTTGTCACCAGTTTGGAACACCTTCCCAAACTCAAGGAACTCTTCTTCAACTTTACCTTTAGATATACGTGATCACCAAACGTTGAACTCTCTTGGAGTTTGTTTTAAATCCGTGTAACGTTTCTACCGATCCTGGGAAACTCTTAAATTTGGTTGCACTTCCTTGACAATATTTTTGGGTAGTGCAATCAAGCAATGCTTCAATGCATACATGTTTTCTTGTAACCATACTTTTTCCTCTTCCACATACAAGAAGATAAACATGTTAATCATTATCTGAAGATTCTAAACATTTTACATATCACCCCAAGCAGATATCGACATATTACCAATATCAAGAATATGCTTATTATGTCTTCTTCATATCATTATAGGTTCCAACTACAACTCAATTAAGTATTATTACAATGTCCATTCCAATTACATGTTACAAGACTTCACTAGTTATTACCACGTTTAACCCTTATATATTGGGAGGTAAAAAGAAAATATATCACATTTCCCATATTCAAACACAACTCCACTTTTCATGCATTTATTTAAGCATTTATAATTATGTAAAGTAGCTTACATGCATTCAAACATATGAATCTACTAATACTAGTTTGTGTACCTCGACGATCATGCTATTTAAACTATAAGCTATACATAAACACAAAATTTTGTATTCAAATAATCAATACTTCACATAGTAGAACATACATGTGTGTATGCGAGTTCATTAGGTCGTACTACTATTAACCTCATACCCAGTTGGGTGGAATGATGCAGTGACATGGCTAGTTGTGGGTATTTTTATTAATTGCATATTTACATGATGTCTCAATTTTTACTATGCATGGCTAGCATGAGAACCATCGGCATCGATTTTAATTGTCGATACATAAAACGTTGAATCCATGGTGAGGCATTTGCCATGAGCTCCTCACCATGATTAAATAATGATATTTACATTGTGTACAATTTTAATGCAATAGGGGTCAAAATCGAGATATTACATTCCAAATCTGAAGTCTGTAATAAATACTTGTAAAGTAAATCATTACACATACAAACCTGAGTCTATGTGTGTTAAATCCAATAAAATTTGAAATTTTATTATTTTATATTAGCTCATACATAATAAACTCAGAGTTTCTTTCTATTGGATTTAGGGGTGATGTTCTTCACACTTGTAAAATTCATGCCTAGCGCAAGTGTGAATCCTTTGCAGAGTATGTAGTACGAACGAAATTACATAGTAAATGAACTAAAGCCAACAATACATGTTAAATTGCCTTAATTTTTCTAGTATTGAAAAAGCACTTTATGAAGAAGAGTGGGATCAATTGTGAAAATAAACTTTGGTACCTGCCAAAGGCATTTGGAATTTCTAATTCTAACAATCCAGCTTTCATATGGTCTTCACGATACAGCTAAAAGACATTTTCGACAACCTCCCAATCATCATAATACAACTAAACGACATTTTCAGAAACTTCACAAGTATCATAAAGGTAGTCTTTAATAGTCTTCAAAATACCATTACAGGCATTTTTTTAAAAACATTTTCAAAAACTTCACAAGCATCATAAAAGTTGTCTAAAAATAAAAGCATCTGCAAGGTTGTACACTCATCTACAAGCTTGTTCAAGTAGCATCAAAACTTATCCAATAAAAATACATAGTTCTGAACTTACATCATGGAAATAAATCATATTTTAAGGTAACCAGATAGCCCATCCCCAAAATCAACCGAAATACCTGACATATTATGAGATTGGGCATACTTTGATTGTAGTAGTGACCAGTCTATTTATTTTATATATTCTCTGTACAAATGAGGGAAATAAATGGAATGGATTTTGTTTTTAGAGATAACATGAGTTCTACGAAGAATCATGTATTCCAGTTGCTCTACTGTGCACCTCTTTAAACTTTTAACTACACAATTTTGAAGGTTTTATAAAATACATTTTAGTCAGTTTTAACATGCTCAGTCCACACTGATCCTATGATATAAAGAATGAAATTTTGATCAAGAGAAAGGAATTTACGCATCAAATTTCAAACTATACAATCTTATATCTAACCATATTGTATTATCAAATTTTTATACTCTAAGACCGCAAGACTAATTTTATTCTTTTTCAAGTAAAAACCAGATGTCATCATAAAATATAATTAATTGAATTGATTAAGATATATTATCTTGCCTCGTTACCAATGAGTAGGTGGAGAGAGTTTTCACTTTCTCCGATATGTAAGAAAGAGCATACTAAATAGAATTACACTAAAAAGTGCAAATTTAATGAGACAAAAGAACTATAAGAGTGTTGATAGTCTAGAAATACATTCACAAAGACAATATATTCATAACAGTTTGAACTCGGAATGGACTTGTTGCTTAAACATTGAGAATCTAACATTATTAGTATTATATCTAATCTGGTACAAAAATAACTTGTGGAAGGTGAAATTCCATTAGCCACTAAAGAAACAGACTTAATAGTAGAACATGGCTTTAAATTTAAATTTAAAACGAGTGGACACTGATCTTTCAGTCTAGACTCTACAACGCTCTCAATGATGCTTTTGGAAGTTTATGGGATCTAATCTTCATAGGAAAATTAAAAATTTGTTTCAAGTTTCTATGTTTCTATGTTTCTATGAATAGGTTATCTTGACTAAATAAGATGTGGAAACCAAGTAATAACACTCTGCCACATACAACATTGGCTAAATCCCTTTTCCCAATTAATTCTACATTTTTTGAACCAGGGAGAGGAGTGGGAACCTAGAATAGTATGCTCGGCATTTACAATTAACCTTTCCAATTGAGGGAGAATATAAATGTATCACCTAGCATGTTTTCAAATCTAAAGCAGAAACATTCTTTATCGCATGTGTCAAAGCTGTTTGTTGAACCTTCAGAAGCACCATGAACATAAACAAAACAATCTTGTTTAATTTTGCTACAAATAGGAAAGGTGACATGACATGCATAACACACCTCCAACACAGAAGTTAAAAATAAATTGTTCCATAAAATAAGTGCAACAAATTCCCCACCCCAATAAAATTAATAAGCTAATGTACTTCATTAGCAACTTCATTTGCTAACAAAAAACATCAAATTGAACTACAAGCATGAACTTACAAAGCCTTCCCATCCAAAAATGGTAGCTTATAAGTATCCCTTTACCATAAATATATCAATCTAATATTTAAAAAAAAAACAATACACAACTTGAACTGCAAAAAACCTAGGTGGATGAATTTCTGTCATTCCAAGCTTAATCACTAAGCATAAATACAATATCTTAGAAGCATGCTTAAAAATATCAATCAAAGAGATAAAAGTGTTGAACACAAGTGAAAAATACAGGAAAAAATAAATACCTCACATATCTACTTACCTTTCATAGGTTGTTAACACTGAGGCAGACACAACTTCTAAAAAGCAAGAATCCTTACTCAGATTTTAAAGGATTCATCCTCAGAGTTCACGAGTCTCTAACAAGCACTGGAAAATATTTGTTAAGTCATCCAGACTTCTACATTAAAGCTCGAATTTTTCATCTGTAAGAGCTACCATCTATGTTGCGGGCTCTTCTTCTTCGCCATCAAGAACAAGATACAGGTTCCTATCTACTAGTTGCAACTTGTAAAATGTGAATATATAGAAGGCAAGACTTACAAACTCTTATTCATCATTTCTCACCCACTTATACTTGTACGATGTTATTGTTATGAGGGTGTAAACTATGATTCTGGTAAAATATATATAGCTGACAACAACAATGTAAACTTGCCTGAAAAGGGTCAAATTTGCCAAGTTCCTAGCTGCCTTCCCATCGATCTTAGATGCTTCACAAAGATTCTTGATCGACCAAAATATAGAGAAAAAAAAATGTTTGCATAGCAGCAGATACTATAAATAAGTAAAAATGCCTGCTCCCATGTAAACCAATCATTTGTAGAAGGTCTAGTCTCAGCGATAACTATGCTTGCAATGTTGGAAAAAACTTGCAGTGGGATCACAATCATAAAACACTTTTCTCTCTTTCCTGAAGTTAAGGCTTGAAGAAGGAACAACTTGTGCCTATGAGAACTATTACAGTGAAGAGTAGGATGCCCTTAAGGAAACCAAATATATAGAAAGCAACAACCCATCCATGGATTGTCCCTATCCTTTTAACATATAATTTATCTTCGGCTACACAAATTAGATTCAGTGCTTTGAATAGGAGCAATGCACACATAAGAAGATGGATTCTATGCATAGTAACCCTCTGTTTTACACACACATAAATCCAGACCCCAAGGAAAAAATGGCGTACAAAAACAAGAAACAAAAAAAGAGAGGGAAATTGGGTCTGATGTGCAGGAAGGAGATCCTTCACATTACCCTCCAAGTTGTACATTCTGGTGTGGACATTGATTGAAACTTTGTACTGAGTATGACAATTTGTGAAAAAGAGATTGTACTCATTGGGATCTATAACAGGGTATGAGTTATTATACTTATAGTCTTGCTGCTCCTTGAAGTTGAACAACGGCGTGATGTAATGACTGTTGAGGACACAATAATTGGGATTCTCCTCCAATTCTACCAAAACCTGCTCTAGATATTCCTCTTACAATACGAAAAACCCCATTGTGGAGAGATCCAAATCAAGGCCTTGCTGTATGCTCATCAATGCCACATCTTTCACTGAAATTTCAACATGCCCCTTGCAAGTGAACCCAAAATTTTCAAACAAAATCATGGTTCTAGAATTCGACTCTATTCTGGAGTCCCTGATATCTATAGAGAAAATGAGTAGGATGGCAATCCAAATTGTTGCCATGACATGAACATAGATGCACAACCTAGTGGGAAATTCAAGGTTTCCCATGGTCAGAACACCCAATTGCAGACCCCGCTATGAAAGTGTGAGAAGAAATCCACAAGGAATCAAGACTTATAGAACTGTTGAGGCTTGGAAAATTGCAGGCAACAACAGCAAGGGATTCTCCCCAGTCAATGTTCTGAACTAGCCCATGACTGTTTGGTATGGGAAATCCATTCGGTTTACGGTCTGGCTACTGTAGGTCAAATAACAAAAATAAAGGGTTTTACCGGTTGTAGCCCGGTACACCGTGTGTATTTTTGCGTTTTTAACTTTAAGTATGATATGCAAGTGCCTATCTAACATGCAGATTGATAAAGAATACGAGGAGCGGTCACAATGTGATGCGCAGGTTCTTACCTCTCGTCTTAAACTCTCTCGCATTTGAATCACACACAATAGAAAACAAACTAACTAGGCTATCCCTAGGGAGTGAGATTATCATTTAATGAGTAATGTATTATTGTTCATGTATTAAGATAAATCACAGGTAGTTCATCTTTGAATCCTGACTGATTTTTTATCACTTCAATCCTGGTTGAGCTCAAGTGTAGTTGATCTTCTAGTAACTGTACACTGACCGCTAAATGAGCTACTTCATCTTTCAAGATATATCCGTCTAGGACCTTGACCTGTTGAATTCTCTGTTAATACTCTTGACATCTGTTCTGTAACGTCTCTATGAACAGGTCATGGTCTGGAAATGCGTCTATTCTCTGCTCATCAGCCACCTGACATTAATTGTAAGTGATCAACAGTCTTCTACAAAACTCGATGCAAGCTCCTTTCATTTTCTTTACAGCCTTCTTAAATTCTTCTGCTCTGTTTATGGAAAACTCTAACAAGTCATAATCTTGTTTTAGGCCTTGTTTATCCTTTGCTAGTAAGTCTGCAGGGATCTCCTCATTGGCCTCCAATCTTGCTATTCTTCCTATCGGGACTTCTAAAATGTCTTGAGACCTATCTATGAAATATGAATAAGTCTCTAAGATTTCTTCTAATCTATTATCTACCTGCAAAACTCTGCATCTCTCTTCTTCTATGGACACCTGCAGCCTCTACATTTTGCTTCTTTGTGTTAAGACATGGTCTTTGAAAGGTTGAATGCTGGTCTGCTATTCTTTGGCCTCTTCCAAAGATGCTGCTAGTGAAGCAATTTGTTCTTTAAACTTTGCTGCTTGCACTTGAGATTGTTTCTCTATTTCTTCCAAAGGGGTACTTTGTATTTCCAGCTCCCCAATCTTACTTTGCAGTTGGTCTTTTTCTGCATGAAGACCCTCATATGCTGTTTTCAGCCCATCCTTTTCTGTCATTAGCTCCTGATATTCCTGCTGCAATTTTGCTAAGCTTTCTTAGGCAAATTCCAAAGACATCTTGTCTACTTGGAGGGACTGAAGCTCTTCCTTTGAGGACTTTGCTTCATTTTGCATGTCTTCAAACTTCCTCTTTAATTTGTTGCCTTCATCTCTCTCCTTTTTTAGAGTGTCTCTCAATTGGGCAGCAATTTTCCTTGATTGCTCAAGGTCTGTCATTATTCGATCCACATTATCTTCAAAGGCATGGATCAATGCTGCTCCAGCTTGGATTGTCATTCTCGGGTCCTTGTCTGTCCCATGGACCATAGCTTTATCATTTATCATCCTCCCTGACTGCCCCCCAGTTTCAAATTTCTTCTCAGTACTCTTCACAATTCTTTTCCTTTCTCTGTCATAAAAAATGGTACTGAAGTCTGGGACTTCTTCCCCCTTCTTTTGTTCAAAAGGGATCAGTCTTAAGCCAGAAACAACAACCTACCCTAAAGTGCTGCTAGCAGTTGCAGCAGGGTCTTGAGAATCAGGATTATCCTGATCTTGCACTTGAGTGTCTACAAGGTTAGAAGTTTGTTGTTCTATCATGGATCCTGCCAGTTTCATCCTTTCAGCTTCCTGCTTCTTAAGCTCTTCATCCTCTTTCTTTTTTATTTCTTTCTTCCCTCTTGGCAGCTTCCTTTGCACTCTTAGCTGCCTCTTGTTCAGCTTTCTTCTTTTCTTCTCCCTCACTTCTAAGCCAACTTTCAGCCTCCTCTACTAGTCTCCTAGCATCTTCTTCTCTTTTCCTGGCCTCCTCTTCATCTGCTTTCTTCTACTCAGCCTAGCCCTTGCCACCTTTGGTGGTGATCTTCTTTTTAAATCTTCTTTTTAGTGCAGTCATATTTTCTACATTTCTGAAAGTTTCCTCATCTTTATCCTAATGGTTCATATATTCAAAATGCACATTGGCTTCCTTGCAATGCTCCACCACTTTACTCTGAGAATCATTCCTATGGAAGCTCATTTATCCAAAGTGAAATTTCTCTAGTTCTTGTACAAACTCATCAGCTTTTTTAACTTTTGAAAACTTATAACTTCCCAATCTGAATGGTATGGGAGGATAAGTTTCCTTCTTGTGCTCGAACAAAAAACTCCCTATACCGTCCAAGAAAACCTGTCTGACTGCTTCTATGTGTACCACATAGTCAGTGTCATATTTGGGAAGCAACAAAGGTGCCCTGGAGCAACCATACATTCTAATATACATCTCGTCCTCAGTCAAGTAGTAATTTGCAAACTCTTCAATGACTTTCAGTGCTTCTTCAGACATGCAATTACATTCTTTCAAGAAAATCAACGTATACAAGGGCATGATAAATTGTTCACACACTTCTCTATAATGATTGTGGTATTTGTGTGCCCATAATGGCTTGTAGGCCGTGTACACAGGGGTTCTATCCCTGTCCAATATGCACCTTAGGTTAGGGAATGGTTGATTGCAAAGTATACAATCAATCAATATGGAGCTCATGTAGAACTCAGATTTTTTCTGGGACACCCATCCCAGCGCTGAAGCAATGCAAGCCGAGAGACTGTTAGACACAATATTTTCCTAGTTGAACACAATCCCTTCGGTGGCTACATAGAATATGATAGCAACCCATCCTATCTTAAAACTTCTTCTGTGGGCTCTCCCAAAAAATTTGTTTAGCATTAACGCAATCAACCTGTAAGGGGTCGTTAAAGTAGTTGTGGCATACTCCCCTAATGGTCTGGTTTGGAAATTCTTACCAGGTACTGTCATTCATTTTACAGTTTCAACCAGGTCTAGGTTAATCTCCTTTAGCCAACCTTCAGTTAGGTAAACCTGGGCTTCTGGTAAGTGGTAAGCTAATGATACATAACCAGGGCTCTAAGCAGCATAACCCTGCTTGTTAGTGTTGGCCAGAATCATGGTAGTCATGTCTACCCTAGGTAGAATCCATCCAATTACTTCTGAGCATGGGAAAATCTTAGGCCTAGTAGCTACCTTCATTAAGGCATATTTTTCAATATTAGCATATATTGTTACTTCTTCAAAACCGGTGTCAGGCACTTCCTGGTGTAAAATCAGTCTATAAATTTTGCCCCACTTGTATTCAAGTTCTACCCCGGTAGTGCATCTATTGTCTTCGTAAATGCACTCAACCTTTGTGATAACCTCCACCTCAGGTTCTTCTTCAACTACAGGAGCTTTCTTTTTTTGCCTCTTTGACATCTCGTCTTCGGAAAAGTTGCCCTGTCATACAACAAAATGTCTTTTAGATCCTATTGAGTTGTTCAACCAATATTCAAAGAATGAAGACAAAACTACATAAGAATTTACCTCAGCCACGTTACTCATGACTGAATCCATGTAAAATACAGAACCAAAGCTAATTATCAAATACTCTTGCACAAGATAGGTTTACAAAAAATATTAGATCTTGCCCATGAATAAAAATTAGCATGATCAACCAAAAACATCATAGCTTCGCTAACATTGTAAAATTCCTCCCGGCAAAGAAACCAGTCTAATCAAAACTACTTCGTTGGCATTATCGACCTCAAAATAAGATGCCCTAACTTCCTACTCAAAATAAATCTTATCAAAATGAGGCATATCCCCAACACCGCGACCCTAGTCCCAAACACGCGAGAAATCAAATCACTGGAAAAACAAACCCTCTGGCATTTTGAGCAAAACCAAGGTAAGTTCCTACCCACTGCAAAAGAAAGGAAAACTCACCCCCCAAACAACCATACGCAAACCAAGAAAATCTAGTGCAGATAGCGTAACGCTCGTCTGCACCAGTTTCCTAAACAGTCGAGAAATAATCAAAAACTCATAACAGTTCCACAACATTCATCAAGGAGAATGAGAAACCCCCCCCGGGCTGCTAACTATCAAAATGAACCACATATACGCTGATAAACCCACAACCTTGTGCCCAATTGACCACGGCAGGGAAAAACCCAACCAAGGACGAAAATCCTAGTTTAAAACTCAACTGAAAGGGGTAGCACATAGTTAGCCTACCTGGCAAGGAGTTGTGCAGTCGAAAAGGAGAATTTGATGGCTTCCACAGTGATGCCACCTACAAATGAGCTCTCGACAACTAAGGTACAACGCCTAGTTCGATACGATAATGACAGCGCAGGCACAGGTTCATAGGAAAAATAATAGAAAAGAAACCCCAAATCCCATATACATGTATATCCCAGTGAAAATAAAACCCTTGACGGGAAAAACAATCAAATTGGCCTGCAGAACCACTAAGGGATCGGCATCCAAACTGCTAATGGGCCACAATAGCGGAAAACAGAACAAATGTGAGCTCCGCAGTGCAAAGAGATACGTCGGCGAAAAAATCACTAAAAAACAACTCATATCGGAGCTCAAACAAACTATCACTTCAGACTATAAGTTTGTTAGATCACTGCAACGACGAAAGCTATAAAAGCACAAAGTTTCATAGACCAATAAAAAATCAGGACAAATGAAAACAAAGCTTAAGCGAAACATCGGCAAAGAAACAAGCATTGGTGAATGGGAAAACCATCACACAGGAGTTTAGTCTGTTACAGATCCGCAACGACGGAGTGCAAATACACTAAGGCTTTCACAAAACAAAACCAACGGCGATTGGAAAGGATCAAAACATCCGTCGTGGTGTTCACAATTTCTCATTTGAAAGGGTGGAAATATAAAGCACTAGTGCTCTAACGGTTATCAAACAAAACACCGACAATAAAATATAAACAGGAGAGCATCGGTGTAAGATAGAGCTTTGGATCGGCTCATCATTCTACTGCACCTCCACAACGGTGGATGCGTAGTTGAATATGGTTCCGATTTCATAGCTTCAACAAATTTCGACAACGGGATAAGAAATCACTATAAGCCATATTCTAAACCAAAGGCGACACCAACATAAAGATATTCATTCAACAGTAAACAATCAAAATTGCAGTAAAATCAAGAAATCCCAACAAAACTAAGCAAGACAAATTTAAAAGGAGGGTCCCAATTTTTTTAGAGATTTGGGAAATTATTGTAGCTGCAACAATTGGTGACTACCTAGTGAAACCTAGATCTATGAATCAACCCTTCCCTCAGTAGTAGACTATTTAGCGATTAAGCTAATAGGTTGAATTCTTCTAGATGCTTGTATTCCTACAATGGAAAACATATGCACTTCAATCATTGATGATAGCCCAATTTTGGAAATGGGAACACCAAGATCTCAAAGTCAGGATAACTCTTTTGAGGCCTAGTATATGAGTTTTATTTTACAACTGTCTTTGGGTAGTTTCCAGCTTGGATAGCACAGGATTGTAACATATGGTAAACATAAATATTCATGTGTTCCTCATTCCCATGCCATTTTGCACTTTTGTGCCTTTTGAACCTTTTGTTCTTTTGGGTCCTCCTTATGCCTTTCTTTCTGAATTTTATTCAGGATCTTCTATCCATAGTGTCCTTTTGTGTGAGAGATGTGTTTAATTTTCAGCTCATGGATGGAGAAGAACTTTTGGCAAATTTGTATTCATATGATTCGGTACTTTGCTTTGATAGGTATTGCTTCTTTTAGGAGTTTTGACTCTTATCATCCTTTAGACTTTCAAATCTTGGCATGGGATAATTTATATATAATAAACTGTTTACCTTGCTTCCTTTCCGTGGGTCTTTTGTTGTCCACCCCTAGGACATTTTAGATGTGAAATGGATGGAGCCTCGAAATAGTATTCCAGGCCTTTTGATCCTGAGTTATTTTCAGGGATTTAGTAGGACTTCAATGAGTTCATAGCCATTTAGGAAAACTACTTACTAGAATAAATTCTATCAGCTCCAACAAGAATACACAGTCTTATACCAAATATTTTAGTTAATCGAGAACCCTGATGCTTTCCATGCAACCAAAAGTTTGCCTCTTTTATTCAAACCAAACCAAAAGTAACTAGAAACAATAGCAGCAAATCAAAGTGAAAAAGCTACATCAAATTATTTATGTACAAGGTTATCAAGAGCAAAAACCAAGAAAAATAAAATTTGAGAACTAAACCACTACCTGATCAGTTCTCTGCCCACCCATATAGATCTAGCAACTTGTAAGTTAAGGGGCTAGGCTTGACTGCAGATGTGAAATACCTAACCATTATCTAATTCTACCATTCTTGAAACAAAAACTACATCTACTAATTTACAATCAATCTCATCAGCCTGTGAACATTGAAGGAGATCAGGCTGGGTGTCTACTATGTTGCTGGCTTCTTCAAGCTCAATTAGATAATTCCCCAATGTAGAATTTACTTATTCATTTTCCTCTTCAAACTTAGCGACAGTGTGTTTCATGTAGGGTTCCCTTAAGATTTTGATCTGATTTGGCACTCCTTTATGAGGCAGCCACAAATGTGACCAATCTAAAGCAAAATACCCCTTTAACCTTGCTGACCAGTCTCGGTTCAAAATAAGTCCATAACCATCAGGTATGTCTGCTACCACAATATCAATATATTGACATATCTTTTCATTTGCATATGAACGAATGAGAACGTTCTCCATTTCCATGACTACTTTCACATTAGTTCTATCTAATTGAGTAACTTCCCAAGCAGTAGGTTTAAGCTGTCCATTAATCATTTTGCAAACTGCAAGTGGCATAACATTTACTGATGATCCAGAATATACTAAACAATTATGCACCTTATGATTCAAAATTTCCAAAGTCAAAAGGAAATGTGGGGTTTTAAACTTAGTTTTCCCTTCCCCAATTGCTTTAACAACTTCCTCCATAGGTTGGTTTTCTGTGGGTAGCTCTTCCTCTAGTTCTTCAGGTTTTTTTTATATTTTCCTTGTCATCACCTACTTGGTCTTCCATAGGCTTAACAGGCATGTTGATTTGCTTTGGACCTTGACTGGTAATAGTGACTTTAGGTACTTCACCATCAACATTGTTCTTTGGTTGTTTCTTGACATTCTCTTGCAATTTCTTGATCTTTGAGAGCATCGAATTTTCTTTATTCAGCAAATCCAGGCCTTTTGTTGTCATTTTTATTTCCGGTATCCCCTCAGGTTTTAGAATACTTCTTTCTGTATCAAAAAGAGAGACACAGTCCCATAAAAACATGGTATTATTTTCTTGGTTTTCTGTGGTTTTACTGCCCTTTTCCTCTTCATCACTGTCCTCAATTAATTTAGAATCCAACAACTGATTCATTACCAATCTCATTGAATTTATCCATTGAGTACAATTCTTTTCAGAATGGGGTTGTTGGTGGAAAGTACAAAAATTACCCATACCTACCTCTGTTAAATTCATCGATGCCGGACTGTATGGAGGAGGTTTGGATTGGTTGTTATCCTTTCTTCTCTTGTAATATGGATTATATGCTTTCTGAGCTTCCTTTTCTTTCTCCAAATCTATTATTCTATTGGAAAGCTTATGCATCATTTTTAACATCCCCTCAAAATCATGTGATTTCTCCTCTTTAGGTTTAGACAGTAATAAGGCTTTCTTCCCAAAAGGTTTTTCTCCAGAATGCTCAGGATAATCTTCTATACTTTCCTTTTCAGCCTCTACTCTTTCAGCTTCTTCATAAGTCTCCGATAACGTAGGCTTAACTTGAGCTTTTATGAATAGCCAACTTAGGACCTAAAGCTGAGGTATAATACTCAATCAGAACCTTGTCAAAGGGCTTATCAGTTGCAGAGAAATTCTTAAGGTAAGCATAAAACCTTTGAGTAAAATTATGTACCTTTTCCTTTTTTTCTTTTTTCAAAGCACCTAAACCTTTCATTAGTGTTGCATGTGTCTTTTGGGCTGCATATTTACTTTTGAAAATCCTTTCAAAGTTATCACAATCTGGGATTGAGTTTGCAGGCAAACCAAAATACCATGAGGCTGCTGCTCCTTTAAAGGTATGCAGAAAAAGTCCGCAGACTACATCTTCATGTTCTCCAGATTTTAGTCCTTCTATGGCCAAGTAGAAACTTTGCAAATGGTCATATACTAAAATCTTCTCATTTGGGTTAAACTTGGGCAATATCTTCTCAAAAGCTTGAGGTAAGTCATGCAATGGAGGTGCTAAGTTTAGAGGTGATTTGGATTTCCAAGCAGGTGGTGTATTTGGTGGGTTAGGTGGCTGATTTGCATTTACGCCTGCCATGAGTCTAGGTGGAGAGTGAGGAGGTGAGTGAGCAGGAGTATGGATAGGTGAATCATTAGGTGTATCAGGTCCTACTTGATTCAAAGGCTGAACAACTTCTTGTAACGCTACTTCTACTAATTCTTCCAAATCTCCAACCAACACTAAATCTCCAACATGGGACTGTCTTTCTTCTTGTATTCTCTTCGAGGTAAATCAGGGATAGTGGGTAATCCTCCAATACTCTTCACATATGCTCTAGTGTGTCTCCTCAGATCATTAAAAAATTCATTGTCTATAGAATACAAATGTTCTTTCCACTTCTCTTCAAGATTCGTATTGGGAAATAAATTTCTTTCAAAATTATCACTGGTGGAGTAATTTCGAGGAAATGGGTTTCCTTGGCCAGCCATGCACTAGTGGACCTCCTTCTAGCGCCAAAAACTGTTGAGGCCTAGAAAATCATAGGAAACAATAGTAAGGAATTCTCCCTAGTCAATGTTCCCAACTAGCCCCTGACTATTTGGTATGGGGAATCAGTCCGGTTTGTGGTCCGGCTACCGTAGGTCAAATAACAAAAATAAAGGGTTTTACTGGTTGCAGCCTGGTCCACCGTGTGTATTTTTTTGTTTTTAACTTTAAGTATGATATGCAAGTGCCTATCTAATATGCAGATTGATAAAGGATATGAGGAGCAATCACAATGTGATGCGTAGGTTCTTACCTCTCGTCTTAAACTCTCTCACATCTGAATCACACACAACAGAAAACAAACTAACTAAGCTGTCCCTAGGGAGCGAGATTATCATTTAATGAGTAATGTATTATTGTTCATGTATTAAGATAAATCACAGGTAGGTGTTCTTTGAATAAAAACACATAAACATAAATAAATATATGCACAACAAGATAGCTCATTGTTTGTTAAGACATTCATTTCTCATTGTGGAAATCATCATAAAATAAACCATAGAACATTCGTACAAGAACATAGGTTCAGAAAGTTAGAACGATCTCACAGTTAATGAAATATGACTGAAAATGAAATAGTTCCCCTTCAGCATCATTCCTTGCACAACATTTGAACATTCCACCCAAAACTTTCTGCAACAGGCAAAATTGTAATTATATTATTGCAAAACGAAATAGTTCCTCTTACAACAAGTTTTTCACAAGTCTCAATGGGAAAAAGTGCCTTCTCCTTCTAACTCTCCTATACTTATACAAAAGAAAAAAACTTTTGGGCTGCCCCCAAATGACCCCTGGGATTCCCCAACGTTTCATCTCCCGAAATTCTCTCATATTTAGTGCTTATACAATTTACAATATATTACATTTAAACAAACTAATAAAGCACTTAAGTAGAGGGCCCTGCTTGATTGTTTAGGAACTGTTTCCATGCTAAGGCTTATGATTCAATGTTCTCGAACTCGGAAGGCTCAAGAAAATGAATATTGATTTCAAACTTTGCAGCCTGCTTTTTTATTAGTTCAATCCTGGCAGAGCTCAAGCATAGTTGATATTCTAGTAACTGTACACTGACCACTGAATGAGCTACTTCATCTTTCAGGATCTGTTTGTCTAAGACCTTGACCTATTGAATTCTCTGTTCATCCTCTTGATATTTGTTCTGTAACATCTCTATGAATAAGTCATGGTCTGGAAATGCATTTATTCTTTGCTAAGTAGCCACCTAACATCGGTTGTAAGTGACCAACAGTCTTCTACAAAACTCAATGCAAGATCCTTTTGTTTTCTTTATAGCCTTCTCAAACTCTTCCACTGTCTTTATGGAAAACTCTAACAAGTCATAATATTTTTTTAGGCCTTGTTGATCCTTTGCTGGTAAGTCTGCAGGGATCTGCTGATTGGCCTCCAATCTTGCTATTCTTCCTGTCAGGACTTCTAAAATGTTGTGATACCTATCTATGAAATATGAAGAAGTCTCCAAGAGTTCTTCTAATCTATTATCTACCTGCAAAACTCTGCATCTCTCTTCTTCTATGGACACCTGCAGCCTATGCATTTTGCTTCTTTGTGTTAAGGCACAGTCTTTCAAAGGTTGAATGCTGGTATGCTGATCTTTGGCCTCTTCCAAAGATGCTGCTAGTGAAGCAATTTGTTCTTTAAACTCTGCTGCTTGCCCTGATATTTTTTCTCCATTTCTTCCAAGGTATCCCTTTGTATTTCCAGCTCCCCAATCTTACTTTGTAGTTGGTCTTTTTCTGCATGAAGATCCTCATATGTTGTTTTCAGCCCATCCTTTTCTATCATTAGCTAATAATATTCCTATTGCAATTTTGCTAAGCTTTCCTGGGAAACTTCCAAAGACATCTTGTCTACTTGGAGGGACTGAAGCTCTGCCTTTGAGGACATTGCTTCATTTTGCATGTCTTCAAAATTCCTCTTTAATTTGTTGCCTTCATCTCTCTCCTTTTTCAAAGTGTCTCTCAATTGGGTAGCAATTTTCCTTGATTGCTCAAGCTCTGTCATTATTTGATCCACATTATCTTCAGAGGTGTGGATTAATGCTGCTCCAGCTCAGATTGTCAGCCTTGGGTCCTTGTCTGTTGGCATGGACCACGGTTTTATCATTTATCATCCTCCCTGACTGCCCCTAGTTTCAACTTTCTTCTCAGTCCTCTTCACAATTATTTTCCTTTCTCTATCATAAAAAATGGTACTGAAGTCTCGGACTTATTCCCCTTTATTTTCTTCAAAAGGGATCAGTCTTAAGCCATAAACAACAACCTACCCTAAAGTGCTTCCAGCAACTGCAGCAGGGTCTTGAGAATCAGGATTATCCTGAGCTTGCACTTGAGTGTCTGCAGGGTGAGAAGTTTGTTGTTCTATTGTGGATCCTGTCAGTTTCAGCCTTTCCTCTTCCTGCTTCTTAAGCTCTTCATCCTCTTTATTTTTTCTTTCTTCTTCTTCCCTCTTACAAGCTTCCTCTGCACTCTTAGCTGCTTCTTGTTTAGCTTTCTTCTTTTCTTCTCCCTCACTTCTAATCCAACTTTCGCCCTCCTCTGCTAGTCTCCTAGCATCTTCTTCTCTTTTCCTGGCCTCCTCTTCATCTGCTTTATTCTGCTTAGCCTGGCCCTTGCCACCTTTTGTGGTGATCTTCTTTTTAATTCTTCTTTTTAATGCAGTCATATTTTTTGCATTTCTGAAAGTTTCCTCATCTTTATCCCAATGGTTCGTATATTCAAAATGCACATTGGCTTCCTTGCAATGCTCCGCCACTTTACTCTAAGAATCATTCCTATGGAAGCTCATTTCTCCAAAGTGAAATTTCTCAAGTTCTTGTACAAACTCATCAGGTTTTTTAACTTTTGAAAATTTATAACTTCCCAATCTGAACAGTATGGGAGGATAAGTTGCCTTCTTGTGCTCGAACAAAAAATTCCCTATATCGTCCAAGAAAACCTGCCTGATTGCTTTTTTGTGTACCAAATAGTAAGTGGCATATTTGGGAAGCAACAAAGGTGCCCTGGAGAAACCATACATTCTAATACACATCCCATCCTCAGTCAAGTAGTAATTTGCAAACTCTTCAATCACTTTCAATGCTTCTTCAGACATGCAATTGCATTCTTTCAAGAAAATCAATGTATACAAGGGCATGATAAATTGTTCACACACTTCTCTATAATGATTGTAGTATTTGTGTGCCCATAATGGCTTGTAGGCCGTGTACACAGGGGTTCTGTTCCCGTCCCATATGCACCTTAGGTTAGGGAATGGCTGATTGCACAGTATACAATCAATCAATATGGAGCTCATGCAAAACTCAGATTTTTTCTGGGACACCCCTCCCAGTGCTGAAGCAATGCAAGCCAAGAGACTGTTAAACACAATATTTTCCCAGTTGAACACAATCCCTTTGGTGGCTACGTAGAAGATTATAGGAACCCATCCTATCTTAAAACTTCTTCTGTGGGCTCTCCCAAAAATTCTGTTCAACATTAACGCAATAAAACTGTAAGGGGTCCTTAAAGTAGCTATGTCATACTCCCCTGATGGTCTGGTTCAGAAATTCTTACCAGGTACCATCATTCTTTTTACAGTTTCAACCAAGTCTAGGTTAATCTCCTTCAGCCAACCTTCAGTTAGGTAAACCTGAGCTTCTGGTAAGTGGTAAGCTAATGATACATAACTAGGGCTGTAAGCAGCATAGCCCTGCTTGCCAGTGTTGGCCAGAATCGTAGTAGTCACGTCTGCCCTAGGCAGAATCCATCCAATTACTTTTGAGCATGGGAAAATCTCAGGCCTAGTAGCTACCTTCATTAAGGAAATTTTTTTAATATTAGCAAATATTGGTACTTCTTCAAAACAGGTGTCAGGCACTTCCTGGTGTGAAATTAGTCTGTAAATTTTTCCCCACTTGTATTCAAGTTCTACCTCAGTGGTGCATCTAGTATCTTCATAAATGCACTCAACCTTTGTGATAATCTCCATCTCAGGTTCTTCTTCAACTACAAGAGCTTTCTTTTTCTGCCTCTTTGACATCTCGTCTTCAGAAAAGTTTCCGTATGATATAACAAAATGTCTTTTAGGTCCTATTGAGCTATTCAACCAATATTCAAAGAATGAAGACAAAACTACATAAGCATTTACCTCAGCCACGTTAGTCATGACTAAATCCTTGTAAAATACAGAACCAGAGCTAATTATCAAATACTCTTGCACAAGATAGGTTTACAAAAAATCTTAGATCCTTCCCATGACTAAAAATTAGCATGATCAACCAAAAACATCATAGCTTCACTAACATTGTAAAATTCCTCCCGGTAAAGAAACCAGTCTAATCAAAACTACATCGTCGACGTTATCGACCTCAGAATAAGATTCCCTAACTTCCTCCTCAAAATAAATCTCATCAGAACGAGGCATATCCCCAACACCACGACCCTAGTCCCAAACATGTGAGCAATAAAATCACTGGAAAAACAAACCCTCCGGCATTTTGAGCAAAACCATGGTAAGTTCCTACCCACCGCAAAAGAAAGGAAAAATCCCCCCCCCCTCCCCTCGAACGGCTATATGCAAACCAAGAAAAGCTAGTGCAGACAACGTAACGCTTGTTTGCACCAGTTTCCTAAACAATCGAGAAATAATAAAAAACTCATAACGGTTCCGCAACATTCATTAAGAAGAATGAGAGTGTTGCTAGGGTTTTAGCCCTAGCTTGTGCGAATGAGCACCTACTAAGGAAAATGGATTCCTTAGTAGCAGTTCAATGATATATGAATTAAAAGTGCTAAACAGAAGTAAAAACTAATCTAAACATGTTCATGAAGCAAAAACAGTAAAAAGTAAAGAATGATTTTTTATTGATGTTACCTCCAATGTGGAGGTTGGTGAAGCCCGTTGCGCTGGTCCGAGTCGGTGGCTCCGAGCTCCAAGCTGCTCCTTCTCTTTCTCCAATGGTGGAAATGGGCCAAAAGGGGCTCTCAATGGTGAAAGTAGCTCAATGGTGAGCTAGGGTTTCAAGAGCAATTTTGGCAGAGGCAGGATACTTGTGATTGTGGATGTGAAATAAGGTGTTTCCATCACTTATTTATAGTTGAAAAAACCATGTGGTTTAGGTCAGCTGTTTAGGGTTTCAGCTATTTAGGGTTTCAGCTGTTTAGGGTTTTTTCCTCCTTTTCCTCATTATTTTATATTTTTTCTTCTTTTTTGGAGATTTTTTGCTTTTTTAGAGGAATTTTGGATATTTTTTGGAGGAAAAAAGGGTTTTATGACCTTTTGGAAGCATTTTAAGCCTTTTGGAGACTTTTTAGATGGTTTTATGGGTTTTTGATGGAAACATGGTAGGAAAATGGATGAATGAGCCATGTAATGGGGTAGATGAGGCAATGAACCATTTTTGGGTGTTAACAGATTGTCCCCTGATGTGCGAGGGTAGGAGCTCATCGTATGGCCGATGGACATCATAAGTCATATATGGTTTTCCTGGGGTGTGGAGAAGAGAAGGAACCAACTGAAGCCCGGAACAACGATCCCGAACCACCTGCAAGGACTGAAAAGTACATAACTTCAATAATGGATGAGGGATCATCTGATAATATGGACGAGGCGGGCATTCCCATGCTCGTATCAAGATACATAAAAATAACTGTGTATATCATAAGTGTCCAGAGGGGACACAAATCTGGAACATACTGCTGGGCTGACCATGTCTGAGCTGAACAACTGATGCACTGAAATGAGAGCAGTGCTACTGAATGTGGTTCCAAAGGAACTGATGAGCTGCTGGATCATAGTGACAACGGTCATACTTGCAATGGTACACTGATCTGGAACTAAATCTGGGTACTCAAGGAAGCATGGAACTGTATGGCTTCCGAATACAATCGCCAACGCAGCCCGGACATCCATGGGAACATATAACTGAGCGTTCTGAAGTGACTCACCAATGTGCTAGAGTCGGGGGAAATCCGAGGTCTTCGACACATAATGGAAAGAATATACATCCTGCACGATTCTCAACGATGTGATTAAGGTGCTGAAGTCGAGCATGTGAGAAACAACCATTCGGAGAGGCAATGATGACTCCTCTCAAAATGGTCCGTAGGCACTCACCACAGATGGTGATGGGTCTAAGGCGCAGGGGCCTCTGGGTCTATCCTCTGGAATAGAGAGGCTGTCATCGACAGAGGGAGACCTGCAACTATCAAGGCAATGATGTTTCCTTGACAGGAGCGTGAGGTGAAAAACTGAACTGTGATAGTACTGATGGAAGGAGTGATAAACTGGGGGGAATAACTGGGCAAGTAGAGTGAGTGGACTCAAACTTACTTTGTTCAGAGTATGATGGCGGGGATGACCGGAAGCATATGAAACTGATTGGTGTTAAAGGGATCATGGCTGTATTTGTCTTGAGGGTGAATGCGTTGATGGAAACTCAAGCTGTGGTAAAATGGCAGGAGACTGCAGAATACTCTGAACAAAGGCGACCTGATTGGAGGTGCTACCGAGACGATCGATCATAGCGCCAATAGACGTGGGGGGACTTCTTCATGGGTTAGGGAACTAAAAGAAGTGTGGATATAAAATGGTACTGTCATGTGAATTTTATGAGCCCAGGACAGTTCGTGCTCATGGTTGCTTTCAATTTTAAGGAGTCTGAAAACAAATAAGAAGACTCTGAAATGATGGAATGGTACTGTCGTGTGGATTTTACGAGCCCAGGACAGTACATGCTCGTGGTTTCTTTCAATTTTAAGGAGTCTGAAAGCAAATAAGAAGACTCCGGAGTAATGGCTAGGCAAGGAGGAAGTGTTCAATCAAGGAACATTTATGATGATCAGGACTGAGGGTGGGGGAGAACACTGGTGGGCCTCCTTGCGGGGTGAATGAATGGTGGCAAAATAACAAAACATTTGTAGTATGACAGGAGTGAATGGCTCATGTAAAAAGTGTGGAACAATTTGATGATGGCCGATGTGGCGCGTAAATCGAGGCGACTAGCGATGTCTAAAAAATGGGCAAAAAATGACGTAGAAAAAATGATGCAACGAGGTGACCATTGTGACGGTCTCGTCGTGCTGATTCCAATGGTGGAAACGGTTCGGAAAATGGACTCTGTATGGGTTGAGAATGGCCAAACAAGGAAAAAGTCAACGGACTATAAATAGTAAGTGGGTCCAACGTGACACGAGTCATTTGAGGGATGAATGGGACGCTGTTTCTGACGAACGGGGGGGGGGGGGGGGGTACATCAGGCCATGTGTCAATTTGGTGCTCTATAATGGCAGGGTCAAGACTGGGCATTTTGGTATAGGACCAGGCAAAGACATCATGGAATTCTCTAAAGAGTTTTTTTTTTGTAGTCCTCAATCTCATGCTCACTGCAAGAGGCTCCTAAAGTGATGAGTTCGGGAATGCTTCGTGGGGCAGCGATATCAATTTGGATGAAAGGTGAGATGTTGTCCATGTTACCCTCTTCAAAGGCGTCAGGAGCAGGAATAGGGTCCTTGAACCAATCGACCTTGGGGGGAAGGAAGTCTTTGGATTCAACTGCAAATTGAGGAGCAGTGTTAGAGGAGGGTTCATCTGGGAGGAAGTAGGAATGATGGTGCATGTAATCCCAGGGATAATCTGGGGCAGTGAGAGCCTCAAGAATCTCCTCATCAGTACAGAGTGTTTGTGTCATTAGATTGGTTGACGAGGGAGTAGTGACGGAAGAGACCATATAAATGATCTCAACCTCGCCGGAAGAGGGAGTGTCTGGGGGGTGGATTTCCTCAATGGTGAGGGGTGCCGTCTCAAGATCCAGATTGTTCATCTCAAAGAGAGCTGATCTGTACTCGGGGAGATCGGGACAGTGATGGGAGTAATGCCCATAAACATCGCACAGGGCACAGGAGTGGTTAGTACGCAGGGTTTTGTCGCGAGGCTTAGGGGTGGAATCTAGATGGACAACCGGGATATTGGGATCGTCGTCAAGCATTTGCATGTATTTCTGTAATGCTGGTAACTGAGGACATAGGTGAGTCGCATGGCCCAACTCGTCGCACAATGCGTATTTGGAAGGAGCATGAAACACAGGGTTGTTTTTGACTGTCTTAGGAGGTGGGACAGTAGTGTAAGGTTGGGGGCCTCTGCCCCTAGTGGGTTTGGTAAGAATAGGGGGGGGGTTTCACAGAGGATGATGGAGTAGCGACACCAGGAGGTGGTTGACTAGTAGTGACAATGGGTTGCACCGGTTGCAGGATGACATTTGGTGTCGGCGGACGAACGGGAGGTGAAAGATACCAAATGGGTAATCCTAAGGTTAACCCGGGAAGGTTGAGGGTGGCCATGACCGGGGCGCTAACTACTCCTGAGGGAGGGGAGAGGAAAGGAATGGTATGGATGGGTGTAGCACCAATGTGACTCGGTACCAAAGGGGGTTGAGGAAACAAGGGCGGTTGATTAGTAGGAGTTTGCGTGTTATGGGATAGGGTACATAGGTCGGACACTTCAGTAGCAGGTGACGGTGGTGGAATAGATGGGAAGGTTGAGGTCATCGGTGCATCTGAGTAAACTCCGAGCCCCACAGAAGAAACTAATGAGGTGGTGGCACCCGAAATAGGTTGTTCAACCATGGGGAGAACGGGCCCCATAGAAGAAAAAAATGAGTTGGTGGCACCCGAAACAGGTTGTTCAACCATGGGGAGAACATTTTCGGGTGCGGCGGGGGCGTTGGGATCGTGGTAAGTGAGTTGGTCAACTTTGACCATGCGTCCCTCATGGGGGAACATCATGATATGAAAAACGGTAGAAGCAACTGCCCGCATGGCATACATGTAGCTGCAACCAAGTAAAAGGTTATAATCAAGCTATGCATTGATAACCTCGATGTTTATGAGGACGATTTTGCCAGCCAGCTGGACAAGGACGTTAGTTAATAGGCCTTGTGGTTGAGCTGAATGGCCGTCGTAGGCTCGCAACGCAGTAGAGGACTGCTGGAGAGGGGGGGATCCCATTTTCTGCCAGATGGAGATGGGCATGACACATGTAGAGGCACCTTCATCAATAATGCATCGATGGACGACAAAATTCCGAATGGAAACAGAAACTTGGAATGCTAAATTGGAAGGCAGGCGGGGCTCGGATTGGTCCAAATCGAATGCCATTAACTGCGAATCATTTGGATTGATAGCCCCAATGGCTGAGAGTAAAGTCTTGAGCTGTGAAGGGCATTTTTTTAAGACTTCTAACGTAGACATGGCTACGGGGGATTGGGCTAAGTCATCGACAATGTTGTAGTTTGACGCAGCCCGCGCATTGGGGTTGTTGTTGATGCGGCAAAGTGGGAAACGAGGTGCTTTGGGAGTGCCATCTAGTGGAGGTGGAGGTATACGTAACGCCTGATCAGTGGGATGAGCGTTAGTGGGATTATTGGCGGGAGGGGCTTCCGGGGTGGAGCCATATTGGTTCCGCCGAGTTTGGAGGTTGACCTCATCGGAGGACATCATCAACAAATGGTGGGTACCTGAGTCAAACATGGGTTGATCAGGAGCGGCGTAAGTGATTTGTTGGATGGGTGTGTTAGCTTGAGGGGGAGCCAATGGTTCAGTGTTCACTAAGCCTTGGTTTGGTAGGGGGTTTTGCAGCACCAAAGGTGGCTGCTGAGGTTGTGGGGGGTTGGGTGGTGCTTGAGGAGCCGCCTGTCCTTGGCGTTGTACATCAGCAGCCAAAAGTTGTCGAACTCTCTCCATATGTGGACAAAAATGTGTGTAGTGGCCATAGACCCTGCAAACAAAGCAAGGATAGTTCATTCGCAAATTGGGGTTTTTAGCCTGCTTGGGCAGGCGATCTGGGTTTTGGTTAGCAGGGGCCACATTATTATTAGCAGGGGGATTAGGGTGTTGACCAGCTTGCTCAGTCGGTTGGTTGTTCCCACGATTTTAGCCTCTGCTGCGGTTTTGTTGGCCCTGGTTGCATTGATTGTTCTGGTTTTGCGGCGGGTTTTCTTGGGCGTAAACTTGCCCTTGGGCAACAGGTGGATTCTAAGGTTGCGTAGGTGCGGGAGCAGGCTGCGGTGGATAATATGTAGGTGGAGGCTGCATGGGTCCAACTACTAGAGGGGGTTGCTGATCGTGCTGTGGAGCGGGTTGTGGGTTTGCCGCAGGGGCTGGTTGTGGCTGATAATATTGAGGTTGGGCTTGTGGTGGCGCAGGAGCTGGTGCAGCTTGCTGGTGATAGTAGGGCTGGGGTGCGACCGGGGGGGCGTAAGCGGGAGTCATGTGACCGAAACACTGAGGTGGACATGAGGGTCCATGGGAATGGTGGTGATGTGTCATGGGAGCATACGGGTTGGTTGTTCCAGGCTGTGAGGTAGCCCGCATAGGGTCAGGGGTAGGACGGGCTATGGAAAATGGCTGTGGCTGTGAAGAGACACGGCCAATAACGCTGTCGGCAGCGTGGGATGCCCCCGGCGCATCGTGCTAGGAGGGATCGCCGCGAGGGGCGTCAGGTATGATGGTATAAAGATAACCCGACTGGGCGTAAATGAGATCGAACTGTTGGGCTTTGAGTATAGCCTCTTCTTTAGACTGGGGTCTTTCAGATGCTACATCCTTAGCAATGAGAGGAAGGAGGAATTTGAGAAACCAGTCTAGGAAGATCTGGTCGTCTAACTTGATTTTGATAGGCTACGACGTCGCCGCCATTCATGAATGTGGTCTGTGATGTGGGTAGCCGTGTTCTGTCTGCATGATAGGAGGATCTCAACGCCTGCATCATAGCAGACAGGTAACTAGAAGAGCTGGAGGAAGGTCGAGGCTAGGGACGTAAAGGTGGCATGGGTTCCATCGGGTTGCTCGATATACCACTTGGCAGCAGAGCCAGTGAAAGTGCGCTGTAATAAACGGAGGTGAATGGAGTCGTCTACTATGGAGTTGGAGGAACACCATAGATGAAAGGACATGATATGGTTTTGTGGGTATTCACCCGCCTTACCCTCGAACTTAGGGATGTCAGAGGGGAGCTTGGTGGGCATGTGGGGCCACGCAGGGTCATGTCGGATAGGGTCATTGGTTAATCTGGATAGGTCAGGCAGGTTGAGGCTAGCCATGTATGGCAAACTCGAAGGGGGGTGTGACACAGTAGCGGGTTGGACTAAGTTGGGGCCGATGCCCCCAAGTGGAGGGGTCATGTGAGGGAGGTTGCCCCCAAATGGGGGAACTAAGGTGGTAGAGGATAGTCCCGCACCACCATGGGTAGTATGAGCCACTAATGGAGTGGGAATAGGTATTCCCGCTGCGGGAATAGGTGTTGTGAAGGGAACAGTCGACGGGGCCCCAACGGTCCCGACCAAGATGGGAGTGGGAGTCACGCCAGCCATGGGGCTAGTAGGGGCAGTGTAAAGGGGGTTCTCGGATTCTGGCTCCGAGTCTAAGGTAAAATAAGGGGCGTCAGTATCTGGTGACGGAGTCCTATGCCGCTGACGAGTGGAGTCAAGTGACAAGGCTCGAGATCTATGATGAGTGGTACCAAGTGATGATGATCTATGTCTATGACGGGTGGTTTCAAGTGAACCATGCTGTGGGGGCTCACCTCTGAGGCGCCGAGAATGTCTCGGAGACTCAATGGTGACAAATGGTGTCAAATCTCTGTGGGTTGAGGTAACTGCAAAACAACTCAAAAACCCTAATGCAACCAAGTGTGCAGAAGGAGAGCTCAAAAAATAAGGCACTCAGGCCAACAATCAACTCAAAACACCCACTGTAACAGCTGTGCTACAATAGGTGGAGTGTCAACAAAAATAGTCAGAATACCAACAGGCAGCAGTTTTTCTAAAAACAAAAAATGATGGACTCATTAGACCAAAAGGAGGTAAGGGAGCATGCAAACACCTAACTAAAAGTATTATGACTCAACTAAACATATCCTCTGCAAGGTGATGAAATCCAAGTCAGACAATATGAATAGGAAATCCAAGTGGCTAAGGTATCCCCCTACCGGGAGGGACACCGGGTAGTCAAATCCTAGAAGAATGGCAACTAAGATACCCCGTTCATGACACATCCAGAAAGGTAAATCTGTCACTTGGTCCTTTAACCGCAATACCCCTATATAGGGATATCCCGAGAATTGCGAAAGGTAGCCCTTCAGTTACTGAATGGAGTTCGGTATTCCACTCAGGCCTCCGGAACCAATCTCACGACTTCAACCCTCCTAAGGGAGAGGCCCTCTGATAAACCGGTTGTGACCGTGTCAAAAAATACTAGGGGATTTTGGTTCCCTAATGGACAACAACTATGTCTCAAGTGTAAGTAACCGAGGGGTGTTATTGGAAGCCTATCCCCCCGATCCTACCTAACTACAAAAATTCTTTTGTGTTCCCCAAATGGGGTTAGAATGTTGGTTGAGTTAAGTAGATTTTAAGTCGCTCTTGAATTAGGTGATAGATTGTGTGCTGGTGAGGTTCTGATCCCAGAAGAGAAGTGCCACACACCACAAGGGCAACTTCCTCAATAACAATAATACTGAATGAAAAAAATTTTAGCATGCAAATTTTTTTTAAATAAACAATGCTGAAAATTAAAAAATTCTGTAAAGGGGGACAGGAAGGCTGTAGGGCTGCAAGTAGAACAGATGGCGGTGCAGGTGCAGGAAATATGGCAGCAAAGGGGCTGGATTTCAAAGCAGGAACAAGTGCAAAAATCAGATCGCGAATTGCGGGTATGGGGCGAAATCACGCGGTTGGACCGCGGGTTTGAAGGAAACAGATGCGCGCAGGTCACGGCTTTCTGGCTAACAGCGGTGGTCGGGCCGTGGGTTTGAGGTAAACAGGCGCGGTCGGGCTGTGGGAAAGGAAACCACAGATGCGGTTGGGTCGCAGCTAAGGGCTGGAAAGGCGCAGTCGGGACACGGGTAAAACGGCCAACAGGCGCGTTCGGATCGCGGCAAACAGGCTTGTAGCCGTGGTCAGATTGCAGGTATCAGACTTAAAACCGCCGGCAGAGTGCCAAAAAAAGTCTGAAAGCTGCGGTCGGGTCGTAGGTAAGGGCTTGAGAGTCGCGGTCGGGACGCAACTGCGGAAGGAAAAATTGCGGTTTACGGTGGCCGAAAGTGACAGCTGAAAGGACAAAACGGGAAATAAAATAAAATAAAAACCAGCGGATTCGCCAAAACTGTTGCTAGGGTTTTAGCCCTAACTTGTGCGAATGAGCACCTACTAAGGAAAATGGATTCCTTAGTAGCAGTTCAATGATATATGAATTAAAAGTGCTAAACAGAAGTAAAAACTAATCTAAACATGTTCATGAAGCAAAAACAGTAAAAAGTAAAGAATGATTTTTTATTGATGTTACCTCCAATGTGGAGGTTGGTGAAGCCCGTTGCGCTGGTCCGAGTCAGTGGCTCCGAGCTCCAAGATGCTCCTTCTCTTTCTCCAATGGTGGAAATGGGCCAAAAGGGGCTCTCAATGGTGAAAGTAGCTCAATGGTGAGCTAGGGTTTCAAGAGCAATTTTGGCAGAGGCAGGATACTTGTGATTGTGGATGTGAAATAAGGTGTTTCCATCACTTATTTATAGTTGAAAAAACCATGCGGTTTAGGTCAGCTGTTTAGGGTTTTAGCTATTTAGAGTTTCAGCTGTTTAGGGTTTTTTCCTCCTTTTCCTCATTATTTTATATTTTTTCTTCTTTTTTGGAGATTTTTTGCTTTTATAGAGGAATTTTGGATATTTTTTGGAGGAAAAAAGGGTTTTATGACCTTTTGGAAGCATTTTAAGCCTTTTGGAGACTTTTTAGATGGTTTTATGGGTTTTTGATGGAAACATGGCAGGAAAATGGGCGAATGAGCCATGTAATGGGGTATATGAGGTAGTGAACCATTTTTGGGTGTTAACAGAGAGCCCCCCACCTGGGCTGCTAATTGTCAAAATGAACCACATATATGCTGATAAACCCACAACCTTGTGCCCAATTGACCGTGGCGGGAAAAAACCCAACCAAGAACAAAAACCCTAGTTCAAAACTCAACTGAAAGGGGTAGCACATAGTTAGCCTACCTGGCAAGGAGTTGTGCAGTTGACAAGGAGAATCTAACGGCTTCCACAGCGACGCCACCTATGAATGGGCTCCCGATAGCTAAGGTACAATGCCCAATTCAATATGATAATGACAGTGCAGACACGGGTTCATAGGAAAAATAATAGAAAAGAAACCCCAAATCCCATATATATGTATATCCCGATGAAAATAAAACCCTCGGTGGGAAAAACAAATCAAATCGGCCGGCGAAACCACTAAGGGATTGACATCCAAACTACTAATGGGCTGCAACGGCAGAAAACGAAACAACTGTGAGCTCTGTAGTGTAAAGAGATAGGTCGGTGAAAAAATCACTTAAAAACAACTCATATTGAAGCTCAAACAAACTATCACCTCAGACTATAAGTTTGTTAGATCACCGCAACGACGGAAGCTATAAAAGGAAAAAGTTTTGTAGACTAGTAAAAAATCAGGACAAATAAAAACAAAGCTTAAGTGAAACATCGGTGAAGAAACAAGCATCGATGAATGGGAAAACCATCACGTGGGAGTTTAGTCTGTTACAGAGCCGCAACGATGGAGTGAAAACACACTAAGGCTTTCGCAAAACAAAACCAGCAGTGATCAGAAAGGATCAAAACCTCCATTGTGGTGTTCACAATTTCTCATCCAAAACGGTGGAAATATAAAGCACTAGTGCTCCGATGGTTATCAAACAAAACACCAACAATAAAATATAAATGAGAGCGCATCGACAAAAGATAGAGCTTTGGATCGGGTCATCATTCTACTGCACCTCCATAATGGCGGATGCGTAGTTGACTATGGTTTTGATCTCACAGCTTCAACAAATTTTTACAGCGGGATAAGAAATCACTGTAAGCCATATTCTAAACCAAAGGTAGCACCAACATAAAGATATTCATTCAACAGTCAACAATCAAAATTGTAGTAAAATCAAGAAATCCCAACAAAACTAAGTAAGACAAATTTAAAAGAAGGGTCCAAAATTTTTTAGAGATTTGGGAAATCGTTGCAGTTGCAACAAGAACATACCCAACACGGACACGAAAAAATGCACTGGAATAGTTTTAAAAAAAAGGTGAAAGCTGCATGGGAGACACTCATAGAAGGAGAGTATCTATAGAAGGCATGTGAAGGCTGATCCAGAACGGGGCATAGATTGAATAGAGATCAATTTTTCATACGAAATAATTGTTATTGATGAAATGCATCCAACAGGGTTTAAAAACTACTGTAGTTTCAAACTTAATTTGGGAATCAGGAATCCGTCAGTCTTTCCATCATCTAGCTACAACGCAAAAAGAACATCCTTCTTCATAGACCTCCAATACTCGACTTGTCAATAGAATGCCTTCTCTTGAATCCAAGATTACCCTAGAAATCTCCGAAGATGAAGGATCTAAAATGCAAATCACAGACTGGTATTCAAGAAAGGATCCTCCATTGGAAGGCAACCGAATTTTAGTAGCTCATACCAGGAATCGATGGGTGGAAAATGATAAAAGAAAAAAAAATAGGTTGGACTACAAAGATGGCAATCGGCATTTTCCAAAGATTCAAACCGGTAACTTTTTTTTATATCGGTCAGGCGAATGACAGTTCGATTTGTAAAATCAAAGGGAGGGAACGAAACACTTACTCGGAATGATCATGGGGCCTGTGGACAGGGAAAATCACATGCAGTATTTGGATTGAGCACACTTAAGTTCTACAGATCCATAAATGAAAACGTTTTGGAGGGATAGGAACCACTCACTAGTGAAGCATACCCAGAGGAAATCGATCACACACCAGCAATCAAAAGCAGGAAAAAATTTGTTCCCCACACGCAAACTATGTTGAAAATGCATACAAGATGGGATCTCATACCAGATCAACACATAGTCCACCGATCAAAAGCATGCAAAGGATATAACACATACAAGGGATTCTTGGATTTGTAATGCAAACAGTTGAGGAGGTATCCAGAGGTTGCATACAGAGAGGATTGAGTAATATAAAAAAAATGCAGACAAGTAATAGTAAAATCAAAACGCTTATAGGGTTTGAAACACTCTCCCAAAACTAAATCTCAGTCAATAAAATAACAAATATTAACTTATTCTTCTTAAACAAAATAATGAGATTATGGTCCTAGTGTTTGAACTTCTTAAATAAAATAATGAGATTATGGTCCTAGTGTCTGAACCAGGCTCTGATACCATAATGCAACAACCCCATAAAAAAAACATCTGAAAATTCTAAATAATCCAAAACAACATAAACAAAGGGATTTTTGTTGTTGTTGTCAAGATATATATTTTTTAACCATGCAAAATAAATTTTAGAAAGAGTATGGGTGAAACCGCCATAAGACAATTTAAATGAAAGACTAAATAAATAAAAAAACCAATTCATTCACATAAAAGCTATGTAACAATTTAAACCAATATTTCTATGATTAGTTCCAAAAAGTTTTCATTAGATTTAAAGAAAACTTGTAGCTACTAGATACTTGATTTCAATAGAATACACATAGATCATAGTTTCAACAAAGTACAATTTAAATACCTAGCAATAGCCCATTTACAATTCATTTCATTGGTAAGCAAACAACCATAAGTCAAGCTGAAGTATATGAGAAAATAAATCAGATCTACTTACTAGAATCCAGGGAAAAACACACTTGAAGAATCAACTCCTCCCAACCATAGGAGGCAACAACTCAATGGTTTGCTCCACTCCACCCCCGAGATGGATCACCAACCATGCACCAAAATAGCAAGTAACTTCCTCGCGACACTCAATCCTCGAGTTCGTAATATGTTTTCATGATGGACTTATAAAATAGAAAAATGCTCAACACATGCACTCAACAAGCATTTTCCCCATGCACAACACGACGTCCCATGCTATTGTAGTGCACTCATATAAATAGCTTTGCCCAGGTCTTATGCCATCCCAATCAAATCTCCAATCAGATCCCTAAATCCCTATGATTTAGGATCTTATCTAGTTGTTGAGTTTTGCATTGGATTTGATTGGTAGCACTCACTCTAGCTTGCTTACACATGTTCTTTGGTGCCATGGTTGGTGTCCCCTCATGTAGTTGAGTTCTCCAAGTGTCATTTTATTTATATAATAAATAAATAAAATGTTTTGTTGTTCAAATGTCATTTGAGTTTTTTCTTAAGTTTCATAACTCATTACATAATAAAAATTATTTTTAACACATGAAAATAAAAGCAATGTCATGGGGTTATTACACCCTATGTGTTTGTCTTCTTTTTGAATTTTTTAGGGTTTACATTTTAATCCATAACCCTAGGCTGTAATTTAATTCTTCTATAACCCTAGGCTCTAATTTAATTCTTGTTTAAGATCGTCAAGGGTTTGGTATTTTTAGGTTTTACTTTTGCATTGTCTTTTACTACTTTAGTATTGTCTTCCTACAAACTAAGATTCATTTCATATTTAAAGGCCTAGCTTATAGTTGGCCTATATACTCTACTGATAGATTGCATATTGTCAGCAGAGGCATGGTATAATTAAAAGACTAGTTTAGAAGTAAGTTTCATAGCTAGAATAATATATAACACAGTTAATTAGTCTATTAAATAAAACTTAACAAGTATATATATATATATATATATATATATATATATATATATATATAGATTAACCAGAAGGAAATAAGAACTTCATTTTTAAACAATTAATATTATAAATCTATCTAAAAGGATAACGGTAAAATATCAAATACGAGAGCTAAGATTAAGAACCAACCAAGACCTTTCAAGCTCTGAATAAATAACCATAGGATAATAATCAAATCATTCCCATTAAAACAAATATCATCCGAATCTTTTTAACAGTCCAAGTAATCGAGGCCCTATACATGGTTCACGATTTATAACCACTATATTATCTATATCTCCAAGTATAAACTAGAATACTAAATTACCAATAATATAAATCCATGACATTAAGTAAACATGCCGAACCATCTAAGTATTAAAATCCACATAACAAGACTTTATAATCGAAATCGTATAACATAATATAAAAGGTCCAACATAATACAATCTACAGCAAACATGTAAAAATAACCAAAGTATAGTTACAACACTAAATTACAAACTATATATTCAAACAAGAGATCCCAGGATTGAATCCTATGGACACCCAAATGTCAAAAACCATACCATAATACTCAATGCCATTGTATAAAATAAACCATAATCATTTTAACAACCCAAAGTAATTATACAAGAGATTGCAGGAATCAAATCCTGTGGGCACTTAACCCCAAATCGCAACCACCCAAATATTAAAAACTCATTGTATAAATAATGACAAGGATTCGAATCCTTCTACGTTTATGATCAAAATCTAAGATCTCTTATTCTTTGATTATCGTGAGCTTTTTAAATTTGTAAATATGAATGAAAAATAGTAAAAAAAAACATAAGGGTTTTAAGAGAGCATTAAGAAATAAAAACAAGACACAAATTGATAACAGAGTTCATTCCGTTTGGAACTACGTCTCTGGGCCTGCTTCAAGTGGGGAGGCCTCTTTCTACTGATCTTAGCAAATAATACCAATAATTACAAATACATAGCGAAAATATAGGTTATACCTCACTTCTTCCCATGCTATGAAAATCTGGAACTCAGATTATAATTCTGATTGTACGATTGCATTTGGTTCAGAAAAACATGCAAAGACGAGTATAAACACTCTATATTTTCACTTCAAGCCTCCTGGAAACCAAGGCTGTATGGTCACATCAATTACTGTCATAAGTGCTGGCAATCTATTCGAAAATCGTGGCCAGAAAAATCCGACCTCCACCTTCTCCGCAAATCAGACTTAAATACAATTTACGGACGGTTATATGTAACAAAAATCCCATAGGGAGGTTGGCTAACAGACGATGGTTGGGCACTTGGGTTGGAGAGGTCACGAGTTCACACCTTGCCGACCCTCCTTTTAACTCTATTATAAAGTTGAGTTTATAAAAAAACCATAATAAACCGAAGTTGTCTCAAGGTTTGTGTGCACAATCTAATGGTAAGACTTAGGAATTGTGTGCATGAGGTCTTGGGGTTGAACCCCATTGAGGCCAAAATTTATTTTTAGGCCACCTTTTAGATTTCGAGGGTGCCACATAGTGCCCTCTGATTGGACCATGTGGAATTCCTTGATTGGTCCACATAGATGCCACATCAGTGACATGCAAGCTACCACCTTTTTGCCATGTCTGCGACATGTCATCATGCTGATGTCATCATTTCCATGTTTCATTTCCAAGACACTGCCACATCATCACTGCTGATGTCATCCATACTGCCACATCATCATCTTTTTGTTATTTTGATGAAACATTCAAATCATGATACCTTTCTCATATGAATTCCATTTTTCCAACCGTTCACGCCGTTGGAAAGATCTTGTCAAGCTCTTCAAGGTATACTTTTTGCTGAGATCAGAGGATTTTTAATTTTGACATTTTGAGATCTAACTGTATTAATCCCTCGATTTTGGCCTTCGAGAGATACACTAGATCAATCCTCCCCACTGAAGAGCTTTTGGCATCCAAAAGCTTTACTAATCAACAGATAGATGAGGGTATAGTTCCCTCACCTTCTCCTTCTTGATCCAACATGCTTTTCTTGGATGTGTGCCCTTAAGGCCCACTCGAAGATAATCAACATTGCCTCTATGTGAAGTTTTGGTCCTACTGTCCAGGATGATATCTTCCTTCAACTCGTCCAAGTACTCCGGAGCAAATTCGTCTATAGATGGAACTTGAACATTTTCCCTCTCATCCATAATCATGGGAGGTTCATAAAGTTTCAAGTTCTCTACATTTAGAACTGAGTATATCTGCATGTATGGCAGTAGATCTAAGCAAAAGACATTTGTGCCAATCTTCTCTAAGATAATGAAAGGACCATATCTGATGGGATTGAGTTTCTTTCCTTCTCCTTTCAATCTATCTTTACTAATGTGGAACCATACTTGATCCCCTACTTGAAACTTGTGATCAACTCAGTGATCGTCATGTCTTGCTTTATACTGAGCTTGGCTTTTCTCTAACTATTCTTGTACCACTTGATGTATCTGTTGAATCCTTTGATTGAACTTCCTAGATTTGTCTTCATTTGATCATTCTATGAGGTCATCATCCTTCTCAAAATTCAAGCTCAAAGGAGTCTTAGGTAAATACCCAAAACATGTCTCAAATGGTGAAATTTTTGTGCTAGAGTGCAAACCTCGGTTATATGTGTTGCTAGGGTTTTCACCCTAGCTTGTGCGAATGAGCACCTACTAAGGAAAATGGATTCCTTAGTAGCAGTTCAATGATATATGAATTAAATAATTGTTAAACGGAAATAAAAACTAATCTAAACACTCATGAAGCAATACGCTGAAGAGTAAATAACATAAAGCAAAAACGGTAAAAAGTAAATAACATGAAACTAAAACAATAAACGGTAAATAATGAACTTTATTAATGTTACCTCCGATGTGGAGGTTGATGGAGTCTGTTGCACTGGTCTGATGTCGGTGGCTCCGAGCTCCAAGCTGCTTCTTCTCTTTCTCCTATGGTGGAAATGGGCCAAAAAGAGCTCTCAATGGTGAAAGTAGCTTAATGGTAAGCCAGGGTTTCAAGAGCAATTTTGGCAGAGGCAGGATGCTTATGATTGTGGATGTGAAAGAAGGTGTTTCCATCACTTATTTATAGTTGAGAAAACCATGCAGTTTAGGTCAGCTAATTAGGGTTTCAGCTGATTAGGGTTTTAGCTTTTTAGGGTTTTTTCCTCCTTTTCCTCATTATTTTATATTTTTTCTTCTTTTGTTGAAGATATTTTGCTTTTTTAGAGGAATTTTGGATATTTTTTTGGAGGAAAAAAGGGTTTTATGACCTTTTGGAAGCATTTTAAGCCTTTTGGAGACTTTTCAGATGGTTTTATGGGTTTTTGATGGAAACATGGTAGGAAAATGGATGAATGAGCCATGTAATGGGGTAGATGAGGTAGTGAACCATTTTTGGGTGTTAACAGATTGCCCCCTGATGTACGAGGGCAGGAGCTCATCGTATGGTCGATGGAAATAATAAGTCGTATATGGTTTTCCTGAGGGGTGGAGAAGAGAAGGAAGCAACTGAAGTCCGGGACACCGATCTCGAACCACCTGCAAGGACTGAAAAAGTACATAACCTCAATAATGGATGAGGGATCATATGATAATATGGACGAGGCGGGCATTCCCGTGCTCGTATCAGAATATAACATAGCAATATAAATGGTCCTCAAATACTGAATGAGGAAGAATCTCAATATATGGATGAGGCGGTCATTCCCATGCTCGTAGCAAGATACATAAAAGAAACTGTGCATATCATAAGTGTCCAGAGGGGACACAAATCTGGAACATACTGCTGGGCTGACCATGTCTGAGATGAACAACTGGTGCACTGAAATGAGAGCAGTGCTACTGAAATGTGGTTCCAAAGGAACTGATGAGCTGCTGGATCATAGTGACAACGGTCATAATCGCAATGGTGCGCTGATCTGGAACTGAACTGGGTACTCAAGGAAGCATGGAACTGGATGGCTTCCGAATACAATCGCCAACGCAGCTCGGACATCCACGGGAACATGGAACGGAGTGTTCTGAAGTGACTCACCAATGTGCTAGAGTCATGGGAAATCCGGGGTCTTCGACACATAATGGACATGACATATATCCTGCGCGATTCTCAACGATGCGATTAAGGTGCTGAAGTCGAGCATGTGAGAAACAACTATTCGGAGAGGCAATGATGACTCCTCTCAAAATGGTTCATAGGCACTCACCACAGATGGTGATGGTTCCAAGGCCCAGGGGCCTTTGGGTCTATCCTCTGGAATAGAGTGGCTGTCGTCGACAGAGGGAGACCTGCAACTATCAAGGCAATGATGTTTCCTTGACAGGAGCGCGAGGTGCAGAACCGAACTGTGATAGTACTGATAGCAGGAGTGATAAACTGGGGGGAATAACTGGGCAAGTAGAGTGGGTGGACTCAAACTTCCTTTGTTCAGAGTAAGATGGCGGGGATGATCGGGCAGCATATGAAACTGATTGGTGGTAAAGGGATCATGGCTATATTTGTCCTGAGGATGAATGGGTTGAGGGAAACTCAAGCTGTGGTCAAAATGACAGGATCTTGCAGAATACTCTGAACAAAGGCGACCTGATTGTAGGTGCTGCCGAGAGGATCGATCAGAGCGCCAATAGATGCGGGGGGACTTCTTCATGGTTTTAGGGAACTAGAAGAAGTGCGGTCATCAAATGGTACTGTCATGTGGATTTTATGAGCCCACGACAGTTCATGCTCATGGTTGCTTTCAATTTTAAGGAGTCTGAAAGCAACTAAGAAGACTCTGAAATGATGGAATGATACTGTCCTGTGGATTTTACGAGCCCAGGATAGTTCATGCTCGTGGTTGCTTTCAATTTTAAGGAGTTTGAAAGAAAACAAGAAGACTCTGAATTAATGGAATGGTACTGTCCTGTGGATTTTAAGAGCCCAGGATAGTTCGTGCTCGTGGTTGCTTTCAATTTTAAGGAGTCTGAAAGCAAATAAGAAGACTCTGAATAATGGCCAGGCAAGGAGGAAGTGTTCAATCAAGGAATATTGATGATGACCAGGACTGATGGTGAGGGGCGAACACTGGTGGGCCTCCTTGCTGGGTAAATGAATGGTGGCAAAATAACGAAAACATTTACAGTATGACAGGAGTGGATGGCTCATGTAAAAAGTATGGAACAATCAGCTGGTGGCCGATGTGGCGCGTAAATCGATGCGGCAAGGCGTCGGGATGCAATGTTGAAATTGTACCAAGTGAGAGCGAGAAATGATCTCAACATCATCACGAGCTCGAAAAAGTGATTCCGGTGATATACAAAGTACTAAAAACGGAGGGCGGCCGAAGTGGCACGCAAATCGAGGTGACTATTGGTGTCTAAAAAATGGGTAAAAAATTATTTCAAGAAAATGATGCAACGAGGTGACCATTGTGACGGTCTCGTCGTGCTGGTTCCAATGGTGGAAACGGTTCGAAAAATGGTCTCCGTATGGGTTCAGAATGGCCAAACAAGGAAAAAGTCAACACACTATAAATAGTAAGTGGGTCCAATATTTTATTCATTTGTACTATTTCGGTTTGACTGGCGATCGGAGTGAACCAGAGCTTACGTGTGATTTCTGGACGATCTGACCGGTGGATTCGAGTTTTGGGAGAGCCAGGTATTCCGTTGAACTTATGCCTGTTTTATTTTTGGGTTGGGGGGGGGGGTTTGTGGGTCCTAGGGTGTCTGTTGTGCGGTCCAAGTGGGTGGAACGCGGGGTCAACGGTCAAAACCGCGGTCTCAGACCGCAGGTTTCGATCGAGACAGTCGCGGTCCGCGACTGTTGGCTTGGATAGCCATGGTCGGGAACCGCGATTGTTTGGCTTGACAGCCGCGGTCGAAGACCGCGACTGTCTGGATTGACAGCCGCGGTGGGGACCGCGACTGTCAGGCTTGGCAGCCGCGGTCTGGACCGCGACTATTCGGCTTGACAGCCGCGGTCTGGACCGCGGCTGTTCGGCTTGACAGCCGCGGTCTGGACCGCGGCTGTCTGGCTTGACAGCCGCGGTCTGGACCGCGACTGTTCGGCTTGACAGTCGCGGTCTGGAACCGCAACTGTCCTATTCTGGTTTTTTGGGAAGGGTGGGAAGGTATGTTTTTTGGACATGATTATGATGAGACTTCGTTGTGTGATTGACAGGATGGCACGAGTGGTATGGAGGGAGCGAGGGATGCTGGAGGAGCTAGTGGACATTATCCGAGATGACCGTCGTGTGCGATCAATGCTTGGGATTTTCGGACTGCTGAAGTTCGTTGAGATCCCGATGATTCGGTCAGCAGGGCTGCTGTTGAACCACCTGGTGAGTTTCTGGGAGCCAGAGACACTGGCGTTTCGAGTGCAGGGAGAGAGGGTGGAACTCACCCTCACGGACGTGTATTTCTTGATGGGGTTGCCCTACTGGGGAGGGTAGCAGATACACAGCCGCGGGTGTCTGCGGATCTCGACATGGATGACATGGCGGCACGGTTTTGTAGGGCAGAGGCTCGGGTGTATCGGAATGCACTTCGGGTTGGCGACTTGCGGGAGCCAGCAGTTTGAGCGATGGCAGCCTGTATAGTGCGGATCTTGGGATCCTAGTCACCTAAGAAGGTGTCTGGGGGTCAGATGCAGCTCGTGGAGCGTGCGCTGGCCGGGACTTACTTTGCGTGGGGCCAGATGTTCCTGACCTGCGTTCAGCGACAGCTGACCGCAGCGAAGGAATCTGGCACGGGATTCTGCTTTGGTTCTTTCTTGTGCACATTCTTCATGGAGAGAGTCCCCACACTGCGGCCACGGGTGCCGGTCAGAGCGGGAGGTTTGAGGGAGCCTCGTATGGTGAGGTGGGGGGAGATGATGCGCCGCCGTGGTGGCAGTGATGTTGGCCAATATTTTACGGAGGAGTTGTATATGCAGTGGCTCCAGTTACCACTGACACTGGAGGACTTTCCGTATCGAGATATGGACTTCACAGGAGATTCCGATATGCCATGGCCACCAGGACAGGCCTGGGGTCCAGACGGTATGTATGATTTGATTGTATTGTCTAGTTTTATGTATATGATATATGGTTGATATATAGTTACTGACAAGTGGTTGATTTGCAGATGTGGGCCCGCAGCCGCTTCCAGGGCATGTGGTGCGGCGAGGGATAGTGGCGGTTTCGGCTTTGCCTGGGCGAGGGGAGGTGAGTCGGCGAGACGCAGAGGGGACACTGGAGGCTGTTAGGCCAGTTGCTGGAGGGGGTGACTGATGCAGAGTGGGGAGACCTTCCTCCATACGTGGTACAGGATTGTATGCAGGCACCTCGGGATTTCCAAGGGATAGCAATCCGGGTGGCTCTCTTGGCGGAGAGGGCACAAGCACGGGCACTGAGGCCCAGACGAGATGAGGACTTGGTGGAGGAGGAGCAGGGTGAGGAGTCAGAGGCTGCTAACATGGATAGTGATGCAGGGTATGACTCCCATTAGGGAGTGCAGGGGACTCTCTTCGATTTTTTGTAGCTTCGGCCTGTACTGTATGAGTTTTGAGGGATGTACATATATATTTTTTGTATAGCTGAGTACTGGGGTACTCAGGACATGTATAGCTCTGAACATGTATTTTTTGTATTATATATATATATGCACGTGGATGCACATTTTTTGGTGATATTGTCTCATGTGTACGCACGTGGATGCGCTTTATGATGTTTTCTATGTTTATATTGCACGTGGATGCAAGTAGTCTAGGCTGTTGGGCACGTGGATGCCCCTTGTGGTTTTTGATATGATATGACATGATGTATGTTATGATTTAGGCACGTGGATGCCCCTATGGATGCAAATGTCATTTTATGGTTTATGTTTATGGATGCCAATGTTGATGCAATGCAGTCTTTTGGTTTTTTGTATGTTTGGATGATATGCTATGGGGTAACGATGCATGATGGAGGTGTTACATAGTGTGATTGATATGCCAGTCTAGGACATTGTTCGCCATTTGATCTGCGACACTATTGTAAGCTCTTGGGACATGTGTGAATGTGATGGATTCAAACTGTCGGCTAAGTTGTTTTGTACGCAGGAATTTTCTAAATAGGCAGGGATCACGCACCTGGTAGCAGTTGTTGAGCTGGGAGACAAGTAGCTGGGAGTCCAAGAACACATGAAGGTGACGTATGCTCATCTGGAGGGCAGCAGTCAGGAGACTGGTCACAGCATCATACTTCACCTGGTTATTGGTAGCAGCGTCTATACATGTTCCGTCAAGGTGGATCCGTTCGTTGGAAGGGGAGTATAAGACCCATGCTGCAGAAGCTAGGTTGGGAGACCAGCGGCTTGCACCATCAGGGAAGCCAATGTAACAAGGTGGAAGAGGATCCATCTGTGGGCATGCAAAAGTGCGATGAATGTGAGATTATGATAAAAAAGGTGAAAAACAAAAAGAGAGCAAACTGTGCAAATGCGGACCAATGAGGTTGCGGTTTTGGTTATGGGTAGAAACGTTTAAGATACAGCCCATTCCGGGGGTTGCTTAGAGGTTGTCCTTCATAGTCGGCTAAAATGTATGCCCCCTTGCTGAGTCAAGTTTGCACAATGTAAGGGCCTTGCCACATGGACACAAATTTTCCTTTACCATTTTTGTCGTGAGCTTGGTCATAGGCGAGGACGAGGTCCCCTTCATGGAAAGTTCGAGGGTGAACATGTTTGTCATAGTGGGATTTGGAGCGGTTTTTGGCAGCTTCGATGTTCTGGAGAGTGGCACGACGGTCTTCATCGGCTTGTTCGAGGCATAGCAGACGTTGCTCAAGGGGGGTGGTATTGGGGAGAAGCTCAACGGCGATGTGTAAGGTAGGTATCTGACACTCAATGGGGAGGATAGACTCTACACCGTGAACTAAATGGAATGGGGTAAAACCAGTGGCGGTCTTGGTGGAGGTATGGTAAGCCCATAAGGCGGGGAATAGCATATGGTGCAAATTGGACTTATGTCGATCAACAGTGCGTTGGAGTATGGTTTTCAGTATTTTGTTAACTGCTTCTACTTGACCGTTCCCTTGGGGGTAGTAAGCGGAGGAAAATTGGTGTTCAAACTTGAGGAGGGTGGATAACTCGCGTCAGACGCGATATTCAAAGTGTGATCCATGGTCAGACACTAACTGTTTAGGGACCCCGAATCTCGTGATAACATGGTTAAAGAAGAAACGGGCAGCAGTGTCAGCTTTATAATTGAAGGTGGGCATGGCTTCCGCCCATTTGGTGAAGTAATCTAAGGCAACAATGATGTACTTATGGCCATTCGCTGATGTGGGTCTACACTCCATGAAGTCGATGCCCACTTACAAAAGGGACCAATGGTGACGACTGGGTGTAACGGAGCAGGTGGTGTTCGAGCTTTGGGGGCAAAAAGTTGGCAGTTATGGCAATGCTTGACCGCAGTGATGCAGTCGGTGAAAAGTGTGGGCCAAAAATATCCGGCGCGGACAACCTTTTGGGCAGTGGCCATCCCTAAGAAATGGCCGTCGCAGGCACCGCTATGACAATCATTAAGGACTTGTTCAGCTTCCTCGTGTGTAAGGCAACGACGAAGAATTGTATCGATTCCTCGCCGGTAAAGGACATCTCCTATGAGGAGGTAGCGATAGGCATGGTGACGGATACGACAACGTCCGTTCTGAGTGACTGTGGGTTGAAACTTCTGCGTGCGCAGGTATAACAAGATATCACCATACCACGGGTCATCGGACGAGATAGTGAATAAGTGATTATCGGGTAACTCCTCGGAGATAGGTGGGGCTGGGATGAAGGAAGGGAGATCAGTGATGAGCTGGGCAAGCGCAAGGGCTTTAGTGCTCTTAGGTGTTCGGAAGGTGAGGTCATATTCCTGGAGGATAATGACCCATTTAGCCACACGACCTTACAGGAGTCGCCGGTTTAAGAGATATACCATGGGGTTAGAGTCGGCGACGAATGTGGTATGACTAAGTAAAATGTAGTGTCGCAATTTTTGGACGGAAAAGACTACTGCTAGGGCTAGTCTCTCCTCATATGGGTAGCGTAGGGGTGGGCTAGACAAGGTCTGGCTGACGTAGTAAATGACATGTTCTTGGAGTGAGGTGTCTTCTTGAACCAAGACTCCGGACACAGCATACTCGGATGCCGAGACGTAGAGGATGAAGTCTTGAGAGAAATCCGGAGGGGAGATCAAGGGGGCTTGTGTGAGAGATTTCTTGAGGGCATCAAATGCAGCTTCTGCTTGCTCGTCCTAGACAAAGGATACTTGGGTACGAAGTAGGCGCAAGAAACCATGAACGGTTGTGGCGTAATCGGTAACAAAGCGTCGCAGGAAATTAGATCGCCCTTGCAGACTTTGGAGCTGCCGGAGCGTTCGGGGAGAGGGAAGGTCTAAGATGGCTTGGACTTTCAGTGGATCAACAGTAATTCCTCTATGGGAAACAATGAAACCTAACAATCGGCCTGCCAGAACGCAAAAGACACACTTGTGTGGGTTCAAGCGGATCTGGTACTTGCGACAACGCAGAAATACTTGCCGAAGGTCGTTCAGGTGGTCTGATCGTTTTCGGGAACGAGCTGTAAGGTCATCTAGGTATATGAGTAGGATTTGGACCAAATCGTGAAAACAATAGGTCATGGCCCACTGGAATGTGGCACCAACATTTTTGAGGCCGAAAGGCATAACACGATAGGCAAAAGTGCCCCATGGGGTGGTAAAGGCTGTCTTGTATTGGTCTTCCTTACGAATTTGTATTTGAGTATATCCGGAAAAACCGTCCATGAATGAGAGGAATTCATGCCCCGCACACACATCGATGAGCTGGTCAATAAATGGCGTAGGGAAATTGTCTTTGGGACAAGCGCGGTTTAGATCTCGGAAGTCAGTGCATACTCTAAGGGTGCCTTGTTTCTTGTTGACAAGAATAGGGTTTGAGACCCATGTGGTATAAGCAATAGGATAAATGAATCCTGCTGTGCGAAGTTTCTCAATCTCTGTTTTGACAGCAGGGAGTTTTGAGGGGTGTATGGGATGCTGTTTCTGACGAACGGGGGGTACATCAGGCCATGTGTCAATGTGGTGTTCTATAATGGTAGGGTCAAGGCCAGGCATTTCGGTATAGGACCAAGCAAAGACATCACGGAATTCTTTGAAGAGTGCTTTGTACTCCTCAACCTCTTGCTCAGTGCAAGATTCTCCTAAGGTGATGAGTTTGGGGGTGCCTCCGGGGGCAGCAATATCGATTTGGATAACAGGTGAGATGTTGGCCATGTTACCCTCTTCGAAGGTGTCAGGAGCAGGGATAAGGTCTTTGAACCAGTCGACCTTCGGGGGAAGGAAGTCTTTGGATTCCATTGCAAATTGAGGAGCAGGGCTAGAGGATGGTTCATCTGGGAGAAAGTATGAATGATGATGCATGTCATCCCAGGGATAATCTGGGGCAGTGAGAGCCTCAAGAATTTCCTCATCACTATGGAATGTTTGTGTCATCAGATCGGTTGACGAGGGGGTAGTGGCGGAAGAAAACATATAGATGGTCTCAAAATTTTCAGAAGAGGAAGAGTCCGGGGGGTGAATCTCCACAATAGTGAGGGGTGTTGTTTCAAGATCTAGGTCTGGGGGGTGGATCTCTTCAGTGGTGAGGTTTGTCGTTTCAAGATCCAGATCTGGGGGGTGGATTTCCTTAATGGTGAGGGGCGCCGTCTCGAGATCCCGATGGGTCATCTCAAAGAGAGCTAGTTTGTACTCGGGGAGATCGGGACAGTGATGGGAGTAATGTCCGTAAACATGGCATAGGGCACAGGAGTGGTTCGTACGCAGGGATTTGTCGTGAGGCTGAGGGGTGGAATCTAAATGGACAACTGGAATGGTGGAATCGTTGTCAAGCATTTTCATGTATTCCAGTAATGCCGGTAACTGAGGACATAGGTGAGTTGCATGGCCCAACCCGTCGCACAGCGCGCATTTGGCCGGAGCACGAAACACAGGGGGGTTTTGACTATCTTAGGAGGTGGGACAACAGTGTAAGGTTGGGGGCCTCTGCCCCCAGTGGGTTTGGTAAAAATAGGGGGGGGTTTCGTGGGGGTTGACTGGGTAGTGACATCGGGAGGTGGTCGAATAGTAGTGGCAATGGGTTGCTTTGGTTGCAGGACGACATCCGGTGTCGGCGGACGAACTGGAGGCGAAAGATACCAAACGGGTAATCCTAAGGTTAAACTAGGGAGGCTAAGGGTAGCCATGAATGGGGCGCTAACCACTCCTGAGGGAGGGAAGAGGAAAGGTATGGTATGTATGGGTGTGGCACCAATGTGACTAGGTATCAAAGGCGGTTGAGGCAACAACGGTGGTTGATTACTAGGGGTTCTCGTGTGGTGAGACAGAGTCAATAGGTCAGACACTTCAGTGGTAGATGACGGTGGTGGGAGAGATGGAAAAGTGGAGGTCATCGGTGCGTCTGAGTAAACTCCGGGCCCCACAGAAGAAACGAAGGAGGTGGTGGTATCCGGAATAAGTTGTTCAACCATGGGGAGCACGGGCCCTATAGAAGAAACGGCTGAGTTGGGGGCACCCGAGATAGTTTGTTCAATCATGGGGAGAACATTTTCAGGTGTCACGGCGGCATTGGGATCGTGGTAAGTGAGTTGGTCAACCTTGACCATGCGTCCCTCATGAGGGAACATCATGATGCGAAAAATGGTAGAAGCAACTGCCCGCATAGCATACATGTAGCTGCGGCCAAGTAAAAGGTTGTAGTCAAGCTGGGCATTAATAACCTCGATGTTTATTAGGACCATTTTGCCAGCCAGTTGGACAGGGACATTGGTTAATAGGCCTTGTGGTTGAGCTAAACGGCCGTCGTAGGCTCGCAACGTAGTAGAGGACGGTTGGAGAAAGGGGGGTCCCATTTTCTACCAGATGGAGATGGGCATGACACATGTAGAGGCACCTTCATCAATAATGCATCGATGGACGACAAAATTCCGAATGGAGACAGAAACTTGGAATGATAAATTGGAAGGCAGGCGGGGTTCGGATTGGTCCAAATCGTATGCCATTAACTGTGAATCATTCGGATCGATAGCCCCAATGGCTGAGAGTAAAGTCTTACGCTGCGAAGGGCAGTTCTTTAAGACTTCTAATGCAGACATGGCTGCGGGGGATTGGGCTAAGTCATCAACAATGTTGTAGTTTGACGCAGCCCGAGCATTGGGGTTGTTGTTGATACGGCGAAGTGGGAAACGGGTTGCTTTGGGAGTGCCATCTAGTGGAGGTGGAGGTATACGTAACACCTGATCAGTGGGATGAGTGTTAGTGGGGTTATTGGCGGGAGGGGCTTCTGGGGTGGAGCCATATTGGTTCCGCCGCGTCTGGAGGTTGACCTCATCGGAGGACATCATCAACAGATGGTGGGTACTTGAGTCAAATATGGGTTGATCAGGAGCGGCGTAAGTGATTTGTTGGATGGGCGCATTAGCTTGAGGGGGAGCCAATGGTTCAGTGTTCACTAAGCCTTGGTTTGGTAAGGGGTTCTGCAGCACCAAGGGTGGCTGCTGAGGTTGTGGGGGGTTGGGTGGTGCTTGAGGAGCCGCCTGCCCTTGGCGTAGTTGATCCGCAGCCAAAAGTTGTTGAACTCGCTCCATATGTGGGAAAAAATGTGTGTAGTGGCCATAGACCCCGCAAACAGAACAAGGAAAGTTCGTTCGTAAGTTAGGATTTTTAGCCTGCTTGGGCAGGCGATTGGGGTTTTGGTTGGTAGGGGCCGCGTTATTATTGGGAGTAGGGTGTTGACCAGCTTGCTCGGTCTGTTGGTTGTTCCCACGATTTCGGCCTCTACCGCGGTTTTGTTGGCCTTGGTTGCGTTGGTTGTTTTGGTTTTGCGGCGATTTTTCTTGGGCGTAAACCTGCCCTTGGGTAGTAGGTGGATTCTGAGGTTGCGCAGGTGTGGGAGCAAGCTACGGTGTATAATATGTAGGTGGAGGATGCATTGATGCAGCTACTTGAGGGGGTTGCTGATAGTGCTGTGGAGCGGGTTGTGGGTTTGCCGCAAAGGCTGGCTGTGGCTGATAATAATGAGGTTGGGCTTGTGGCGGCGCAGAAGTTGGTGTAGCCTGCTGGTGATAGTATGGCTGAGGTGCGACCGGGGGGGGGAAGCGGAAGTCATATTGCCGAAACACTGAGGTGGACATGAGGGTCCATGGGTATGGTGTTGATATGGCATGTGAGCATACGAGTTGGTTGCTCCGGACTGTGATGTAGCCCGCGAAAGTTCGGGGCTAGGGGTGGGACGGGCTATGGAAAATGGCTGAGGCTACGAAGAGAGACGGCCAATGATGCCGTCGGTAGCGTGGGATGCCCCCGGCGCATCGTGATGGGAGGGATCGCTGCGAGGGGTGTCAGGTATGATGGTGTAAATATAACCCGACTGAGCGTAAATGAGATCGAATTGCTGGGCTTTAAGGATAGCCTCTTCCTCAGACTGGGGTCGTTCGGCTGCCACATCCTTAGCAATGAGCGGAAGGAGGTATTTGAGGAACCAATCTAGGAAGATCCGGTCATCTAACTTGATTTTGCATAGGCTACAGCGTCGCCGCCATTCATGGATGTGGTCTGTGATGTGGGTAGCCGTGTTTTGTCTGCATGATAGGAGGATCTCAATGCCTGCGTCATAGCGAACAGGTAACTGGAAGAACTGGAGGAAGGTTGAGGCCAAGGACGTAAAGGTGGTATGGGTTCCATGGGGTTGCTCAATATACCACTTGGTAGCAGAGCCAGTGAAAGTGCGCTGTAATAAACGGAGGCGAATGGAGTCGTCTACTATGGAATTTGAGGAACACCATAGGTGGAAGGACATGACATGGTTCTGTGGGTCCTCACCTGCCTTACCCTCGAACTTAGGGATGTCAGAGGGGAGCTTGGTAGGCATGTGAGGCCACACAGGGTTGTGTCGGATGGGGTCGTTGGTTAATCTGGCTAGGTCAGGTAGGTTGAGGCTAGCCATGTATGGCAAACTGGACAAAGGGTGCGACACGGTAGTGGGTTGAACCAAGTTGGGACTAATGCCCCCAAGTGGAGGGGTCATGTGAGGGATGTTTCCCCCGAATGGGGGAACTATGGTGGTATGGGACGGTCCTGCACCACCATGGGTGGTAGGAGTCACTAATGGAGTGGGAATAGGTATTCCCGCCGTGGGAATAGGTACGGTGAGGGGAATGGTGGATGGGCCTCCCGTGGAGGGCATACCCATGATAGGTGTGATGACTGGTGCAGTAACTGGTATAGTGGTGGATGTGCCACCAACGGTCCCTCCCATGAAGGGGTTCGGATTCACACCAGCCATGGGGCTAGTAGGGGCGGTGTAAAGGGTGTTTTCGGATTCTGGCTTCGAGTCTGAGGTAAAATAAGGGGCGTCAGAATCTGGTGACGGAGTCCTATGCCGCTGATGAGTGGAGTCAAGTGACAAGGCTCGAGATCTACGGTGATGACGGGTGGTGTCAAGTGAACCGTGCTGTGGGGGTTCGCCTCTGAGGCGTCGGGAATGTCTCAGAGAATCAATGGTGACAAATGGTGTCAAGTCTCTGTGGGTTGAGGTAACTACAAAACAGCTCAAAAACCCTAATGCAACCGTGTGTGCAGAAGGAGAGCTCAAAAAATAAGGCACTCAGGCCAAAAAACAACCCAAAACACCTACTGTAACTGCGTGCTACGATAGGCGGAGTGTCAACAAAGTGGTCAGAATACCAATAAGCAGTCGGTTTTCTAAAAATAAAAACAATGGACTCACTAGACCAAAAGGAGGTAAGGGAGCATGCAAACACCTAGCTAATAGTTTTATGACTTAACTAAAAATATCCTCTGCAAGGTGATGAAATCCAAGTCAGAAAATATGAATAGGAAAGTCAAATGGCTAAAGTATCCCCCTATCGGGAGGGACACTAGGTACGCAAACCTAGAAGTATGGCAACTAAGATACCCCATTCATGACACGTCCAGAAAGGTAAATCTGCCGCTTGGTCCTTTTACCGCAATAATCCCTATACAGGGGTATTCCGAGAACTGCGAAAGGTAGCCCTTTAGTTACTGAATGGATTTCGGTATTCCACTCAGACTTCCGGAACCAATCTCACGACTTCAACCCTCCTAAGGGAGAGGCCCTCTGATAAACCGGTTGTGACCGTGTCAAAAAATACTAGGGGATTTTGGTTCCCTAATGGACAACAACTATGTCTCACGTGTAAATAACCGAGGGGTGTTATTGGAAGCCTATCCCCCCGATCCTACCTAACTACAAAGTTCTTTTGTGTTCCCCAAATGGGGTTAGAGTGTTGGTTGAGTTAAGTAGATTTTAGGTCTCACTTGAATTAGGTGATTGATTGTGTGCTTGTGAGGTTATGATTCCAAAAGAGAAGTGCCAGGGCAACTTCCTCAATAACAATAATATTAAACGAAGAAATTTTACCATGCAAAAATTCTTTAAATATACAATACTGAAATTTAAAAAATACTGGAAAGGGAGTGATAGCAAGGCTGTAGGGCTGCAAGTGGAACAGATGGCTGTGCAGGTGCAGGAAATATGGAAGCAAAGTGGCTGGGTTTCGGCGCAGAAACTTGGGCAAAAAACTGATCGCAGATCGCGGGTATGGGGCGAAGTCGCGCGGTCGGGCCATGGGTTTGAAGGCAACAGCGGCGGTCGGACCGCAAGTTTAGAGCAAACAGGTGCGGTCGGGCCGCAGGTTTCAGGCTGACAACGGCGGTCGGGCCGCGGGTTTGAAGCAAACAGGTGCGGTCAGGCCGCGGCTAAGGGCTGAAAAGGCGCGGTCGGGACGCGACTGTGGAGGGTTCAGGGCGGCCGAAAACGACAGCCGAAAGTACAAAACGGAAAATAAACTAAAAGAAAAAGCCAGCGGAGTCGCCAAAACTGTTGCTAGGGTTTTCGCCCTAGCTTGTGCGAATGAGCACCTACTAAGGAAAATGGATTCCTTAGTAGCAATTCAATGATATATGAATTAAATAATTGTTAAACGGAAATAAAAACTAATCTAAACATTCATGAAGCAATACGGTGAAGAGTAAATAACATAAAGAAAAAACGATAAAAAGTAAATAACATGAAACTAAAACAATAAACGGTAAATAATGAACTTTATTGATGTTACCTCCGATGTGGAGGTTGATGGAGTCTGTTGCGCTGGTCCGATGTCGGTGGCTCCGAGCAGCAAGCTACTTCTTCTCTTTCTCCTATGGTGGAAATGGGCCAAAAAGAGCTCTCAATGGTGAAAGTAGCTTAATGGTAAGCCAGGGTTTCAAGAGCAATTTTGGCAGAGGCAGGATGCTTATGATTGTGGATGTGAAAGAAGGTGTTTCCATCACTTATTTATAGTTGAGAAAACCATGCAGTTTAGGTCAGCTAATTAGGGTTTCAGCTGATTAGGGTTTTAGCTTTTTAGGGTTTTTTCCTCCTTTTCCTCATTATTTTATATTTTTTCTTCTTTTGTTGAAGATATTTTGCTTTTTTAGAGGAATTTTGGATATTTTTTTGGAGGAAAAAAGGGTTTTATGACCTTTTGGAAGCATTTTAAGCCTTTTGGAGACTTTTCAGATGGTTTTATGGGTTTTTGATGGAAACATGGTAGGAAAATGGACGAATGAGCCATGTAATGGGGTAGATGAGGTAGTGAACCATTTTTGGGTGTTAACAATATGGATGTTGCACATATTAAATGTGATCATCCCATAAATTAGGATGTTTGTTGCAATATCCACGAAGAAAATAGACCACTATTTTGTTTACAACTTTTGTCTTCCCGTCGGTCTGCGAATGAAACGCAGTGCTCCTCTTCAGTTTGGTGTCCATCATTCTCCACAAGCTTGTCCAAAATTCACCAATAAATTGAGTGTCTTGATCCAAAATGATGGATGTGGGCAGTCCAAAATGAACCATACATACTGAAAGAAAAATTGAGCAGCCTATTGAGTAGGAATATGATTTTTACAAGGCATTAATATACACATCTTACTAAACCTATCCACTACGACATACAAATAGTCATGACCTCCTTTTGACATGGGTAAAACTCCTATAAAATCCATGGAAATACTTCCCCAAGGACGAGACAGGACAGGGAGTGGTGTGTACAGCCCCAATTTTCTATTAGTGGGCTTACAAGTAGAGCACATCACACACCCCTTTACATATTTACTTACAATCTCTTTCATTCAAGGCCAATAGCAAAGCCTTTGTAAATGAGACATAGTTTTTTCTACACCAAAATGACCAAACACAAGAGAAGTATGAGCTTCTCGAAATACATCAACTCTTTCACTGACGGGAATACATAACTTTCCCAAATGGTAAAGTAGCTTGTCCTACAAATAAAAATTCTCTAGCTGCATCCCACGAGTTAGTTTCTCATATACATCTTTAAAATCTTCGTCATAAGCATATTGTTCTATATAGCTATCATGAGTTAAAGAAGTATTTTTCAAAATAATAGATGCAACAATAGGAGGTCTAGAAAGCATATTTGCTACTTTGTTATGAGTACCCTTCTTGTAATTTATCACCAAGTGAAACTGTTGAAGGAAACCCATCCATCTGTAGTGGCGAGATTGCTGCAATTTGGTTTGTGACTGAAGGTATTGTAGGGGCTGGTGATCTGTGTGTATGATCGTCTCCTTACCAAGCAAATCCATTTCTTTACACTTTGAACCAAAGAATAAAGTCCTTTATCATATGTAGGATAGTTCACTACTACTTGATAAAATGTCTCAGAATGAAAACATATAGGCTTGCGATGTTGCATCAAAACAGCACCCATGGCATACCCACTGGCATCAGTTTCAATTTCAAATGGTTGTTGAAGATCCGACAAAGCTAATACTGGAGTGGTGCTTATTTTTCCTTTCAAGGTATCCAAATCTTTTTGTTGTTTTCCTTCCCACTGAAAGGATCTTTTTACACTTGTTAAAGCATGTAAAGGAGCTGATATGAAAGAAAAATTAGCTATGAATCTTCTCCAATACTAACCTGCACCTAAGAAGCTTCTTACTTCTATTACATTTGTAGGCTTTGTCCAATTTACAATCACATCTACTTTAGAAGGATCTATCTTTATTTTCCCTTCTCCTACAATGTGACCTAAGTAAACTAAAAAGGTTTTTCCAAATTCACATTTTGACAACTTTACATACAACTCCTTTCGCAAAGTTTCTAAAACATGCGTTACATGATTTACATGATCTTCCCATTTTTTACTAAAAACTAGGATATCATCTAAGTAGACAATTAAAAATTCGTCTAAGAATGGTCTAAATACATCATTCATTATATTCATGAAAGTTCCTGGAGCATTGCAAAGTCCAAATGGCATAACAAGCCATTCTAAAAGACCTCGCTTTGTTTTGAGACAGTCTTCCACACATCATTATCTGCAATTCTAATTTGATGGTAACCACTACACAAATCCAACTTAGTGAAATAAACAACATCTTTCAATTGATCAAGTAAATCATCTATTCTAGGAAGAGGATATCTATTTTTTACTGTAATTTTGTTTAAATCTCGATAATCAATGCACATTCTCCATGTGCCATATTTTTTTGGCACCAATATAATTGGAGAACCACATGGAGAGGTTCTTAGCCTAATTGCACCTTGATGCAACAAGTCTTGTACTTGTTTCTTTATTTCAATCATCTCTATTGTGGACATCATGTACATGGAAACATTAGGAAGAGGGACATCTTGTTGAAGATGTATTTCATGTTGAATTTCCCTCTTTGGAGGTAAACCACTTGGTTCTTGAAATATCTCATCATAGTTAGAAACAATATCATATAATTCCTTTTTATGAGGAGAATCACATTCTTGGAAAGCATTATATTTTTCAACATTTTTTTCTCTTACAACCATGAGTACATATTTCTTATTATTCTTAATAAGTCTTTTCATTTGTCCTGCACTTACAAGAGTTGCATTAATTTTCTTATTATGTGCCCTAACAACATATTCTACTCCTTCTTTTGTGAGATGATATTTGTTTTCTTTTCTAAAGAAAATTGCATCCCTATCATAAAAATAAGGGCTTCCAAAAACTATTCCACAGATATCAAGAGGAGCAACATCCATTTCTACTTCTTCTATCAATTTCGTAGCTATAGCAAACCTAACTTTACATTGTTTTGTAACATTAAGTTTGGCATCATCACAAACCAAATCAAGAGGATACGGTTTGGGATGAGGTGTTGTTTTTAATCCTAACTTCTTGACTATCTTTTCAGAAATTAAATTTACTTGAGAACCTGGATCAAATAATGTATCAAATTTTGTATGTTTAGAAACAAGTCTAATATGAAATAATTCATTCCTCTTTTTATCATTAGAAGTTTCTGTTGTAGAATTTGAATTAACATGAAAAGAATTTGTACCATGAATTCCCATGGCTGCAATCTGTGTTCATCACCTGAATTAGAATCTAAATCTTGTTGAATGGTAGAAACAACCTTTTTCTTACCTTTGTTTGCAAATCATTTCGGTCTCAATTCAGGATGTAACTTCCAACAATGCTCATTGTCATGTTTGCTTGTTGTACAATGATTGCAATATGGATCCCCTTCTTCTTTATTTGTTGTAGCTGTCTTCTTATTATTTTTTCCTTTTTCTTTGAACTTATTATGAGATGGAACTTAGAAGGTTTATTGGAATAATCTTCCTGCACATTTTTACCTCTATTTTCCAAGTGTGTGGCTTTCACACTAACTTCATCAAGATTAGTAAGTTCAAACAACATTAATGTATGACGAATATAACGATGAAGAGCACTTGCATATTTCATCAAAGTTTTAGGTGAATCTAAAGAAACATTTAATGCAAGAGATTTTCTTCTAAATTCTGCTGTAAGTCTTTGAACATTTTGAACCTTTCCTTGTCTTAGATGTTTCCATTCCATCATTGCTTTTTGCACATAGCCTAATGGGTAAAATTGTTTTTTTTAAAGCAAAAATGAATTTCAAACCAAGAGGTTAGAATTTTATCATTATGCTTGCTACCTTTTTGTAGTTTTATTTCCCACCATGTGAGAGCGGTATCTTCCAAACGAAGAGAAGCTAATTGAATTTTTACTTCTTCCTCTTCAATTTGCTGCACATGATAATAAACCTCTATCTGTCAAATCCAATTGTTTAGTTTATCTACATTAGATTCTCCATTAAACATAGGTAAATCAAATTTAACATCTAATTTTAATAATGGTTTTCTAAAAGAATTAGTATTTTTCTCTTTATGATCATCGGAAGAATTATGAGGAGAGAAAGGAGAATTAGGGGGATTTGAAGAGTCAAGAGGGTCACCACCACCTCCCGCTCCTTCACCTTCTTCAGTTTTAACTGATGATGCACCTTTTTCCCTTTCTCTTCTTTCATTGTATAAATCTTTGACCATACTTTTCATAGTCATAAAAGCTTCAAAATAAAGTTGTTTCTGATATTGAGGGGGTTCCCCCATCTTCTCTAGTTTCAGAAATTTCCACTTTTGAAAAGGTTTTTCTCGCACCAACTTCAATTTTCAATGCTTGAAGCTCTTCTATGGTAAGCTTAGCCTTTAATTGTGTCAACATTCAAGAGACCCTTTAAACCTATTCTCAACATTCACACTCACAAACAAAACTCAAATCAAAGAATCCTGCTCTGATACCACATGATCAAAATCTAAGATCTTTTAATCTTTGATTATCGTGGGCTTTTTAAAATTGCAAATATAAATGAAAAATAGTAACAAAAAACATAAGGGTTTTAAGAGAGCATTAAGCAATAAAAAAAGACACAAATTGATAATGGAGTTTGTTCCCTTTGGAACTACGTCTCCAGGCATGATTCAAGTGGGGAGGCCTCTTTCTATTGATCTCAGCAAATAATACCAATAATTACAAATACATGGTGAAAATGCAAGTTATACCTCACTTCTACCCATGCTTTGAAAATATGGAACTTAGATTGGAATTCTGACTGTACGGTTGTGTCCAGCTTGGAAAAACATGCAAAGATGAGTATAAACACTCTAAATTTTCACTTCAAGCCTCCTGGAAACCGAGGCCATACCGTCGCATCAGTTACTGTCATAAGTGTTGGCAATCTATTCGAAAATCATGGTTGAAAAACCCTGAACTCCACCTTCTCTGAACATCGGACTTAAATACAATTTATAGACAATTATATGTAACGAAAATCCCATAGGGTTGTTGGCTAATGGACGACGGTTGGGTGCTTGGGTTGGAGAGGTCATGAGTTCACACCTTGCTGACCCTCCTTTTAACTCTATTATAAAGTTAATTTTATAACAAAACCATAATAAACTGAAGTTGTCTCAAGTTTTATGTGCGAAATCTAATGGTAAGACTTAGGACTTGTGTGCATGAGGTCTTGGGGTCAAACCCCATTGAACTCTATTATAAAGTTAAGTTTATAAGAAAACCATAATAAACCAAAATTGTATCAAGGTTTATGTGCATAATCTAATGGTAAGACGTAGGACTTGTGTGCATGAGGTCTTGGGGTTGAACCCCATTGAGGCCAAAATTGATCTTTAGGCCACCTTTTAGATTCTCAGGGTGGCACGTGGCACCCTCTGATTGGACCATGTGGAATCCCTTGATTGGTCCACGTAGATGCCACATCAGCTACATGCAAGCTGCCACCTTTCTGGCATGTCTATGACATGTCAGCATGATGATGTCATCATTCCCATGTGTCATCTCCAATATGCTTCCACATCATCACTGTGGACGTCATCCGTATTCCATGTCATTATATTTTTGTTGTTTTGACAAAACATTCAGATCATGATAAATTTCTCGTATGAAGTCTGTTTTTCAGCATGATGATGTCATCATTCCCATGTGTCATCTCCAATATGCTTCCACATCATCACCGTGGACGTCATCCGTATTTCCACGTCATCATATTTTTGTTGTTTTGACAAAACATTCAGATCATGATAACTTTCTCGTATGAAGTCTGTTTTTTGAACCATTCACGCCATTGGAAATCTCTCGTCGAGCTCTTCAAATAGATATACTTTTTGTTGAGATCAGAGGAATTTGAATTTTGACATTTTTGAGATCTAATTGTATTAATCCCTCGATGTTGGCCTTTGAGAGATCAACTAGATCAGTTTCATAAGGCCATGCTATACAAAGGGTGTATGCATGCTATAACAGTAACACAATTTCACCACAGAGAAGTCGTGAGACTCTCACTTTTTACACATAGGTTGTAAACACAGCCTCCAACCCATAAATAAAACATACAGTCAACTAAACTAAACCTTTTCAAATGCGTGGAAACCCTTTCAATAACCAACCTACAACAAGGATTTCCAACGCAGGGTTTTTACACCCATGGCCGATATTACTTTTCCATTTTCACAGTAAATACTAAATCAATAAGTATAAACCCATATAAGTTATCGCAGCTACAATGGAGAGTGCTCATGCCATTCATGGCATGGCCCCAAGCCATACACTGTCACCATTTACAACCTTACAACTAAAGCAAATAATGGAAACGAATATACACAGTCCAACCATGAAGGAGAATGCCATATAAAACCCAACATAAATAACCATTGAAATCAAATGCAGTATAAACTTATAAAAAAATGTATAAAAACCATAATCGAGTTTACATAGTCGAGTTCCATTGGCCATGGCACCATTGCAAGCAATGGTGGTGCTGGCCTGGCTTTTGGAAAAAATAAAACATGATTTACAATTTACACACAAAGCTGGTCAAATGTACCAAGGCTCCCATTCGATGCCAACAACATCATAAACATTACATGCCCAAATCATTATAAACTCACGCTTGAAGGCAAATCGAAAATCCCACATTAAACCCAAACCAAAGATGAGATGAAACTCAGTCTCAACCATCAAGCCAAGAGGTGACAAGTGCAGGCTTGAGTAACAAGATTACCATGAAATATATGGCATCACCCACGATTTGTTCCCAAAGCTTTAAACTATGCCGCTCCTCGCCATCCCTGTCACCTACAACCACCAAGCAACGAGATGGATGAGAAGCATGGAAATTGTGGCTAAGCTACAAACCATCAAACAATGCTGCAAAAACCAAACAAAATCTTGCCTATGTTAACCTGGAAAATGCCTTCACCATATTGCGTAGAGGCGAGAAGGGGAAAACAATGAACCAAGTAATGAACAAACCCCATCATGATCCAACCCTAAGCTTGGGATGCCACACACTCCAACATGCATTAATGGTGCCATCCTGTTGCCCATTATCAAAACCCAAACCCACTTCTCCATATTTTCCATACGTTATAGTATTGAATGCCTCCAAGCTCATGCAAAGTCTTAAACCCCTGGTGCAATAGTATAAAATATGCTATATATTCGCCACCTCCAAGTTCATACAGGGTCTGTGTTATCACATACATCACATCCTTTAGGCTATAAGCCTTACGACTACGCACTTCAAACCCTTTAAGCTCTAATCCAAGACCATGGCATATGCAATATCCCATGGTATGCTGTTGAGCCTAAAACCAATTCTCGTTTTTAAAACATTAAAAGAATTGTGAACCTGTAGAGGCATAAAAATGAAAGTCACTAAGCTAATTACTTTTCGTAAAATAAACATGAAATACAAACATGATAGGGTATTAACATTCAATAGCAATTACACCATGAATAATAAGTGCCATTAAAAATACCGAGTTTGTGTCATGAAATGATAGGTGTGGTATTGACCTTGTCAATACTACAAGTCTGTAAAGAACATTAATAAACAACCAGTAGGTGTCACTAGTAGCAAGTACGAACACTAGTGACCAAATGTTTAGTTTTCCGTAACAAGTTTCTTGTCGCTAAGTACACCTACATGTAACCAGGTTAAGAGTGCTTTGGTTCAATAAGAACTAAGTAAGCCCGCTATACAAGTAGAGACTTTTTACCTCTTAGGCAGTTACATGTGAGGACTAGTCCTGCCACTCCACCCACTTTGGCTCCAGAAACAAAGTCAAGTTAGAGCCAGGCATACAACATAAGCACATGTAAAATAATAATGAAGTACATAATCAAAGCATATAACATACACAACAAAGCGTAACCATAAAAATCACATAGTAATCAACACTACGACATCATAAGCATAAACAATAAACAAAGTAATAAACATAACTAAAGTAAGGGAGTAAGATGTAAGACATCTTATGACATTTCAGCAGTATGATAGAGTACGACACATTCCACAAGTTTACTAATGTCTAGAATAGGTTGTGTTTAACTAGCCTAATAAAAAAAATTCAATTTTTAGGGACATTACAAGTGGTATCAGAGCCCAGTTTCAACAATAAAAGACCAATGGGTGTACCAAACATTCACTGCAAAGAAAATAAAGTATGTTTGAAAATATGGTTAACTAACATCTATGATTTATAATTTGCAATTTACAAGAAGTTTTTACATAACATTTCAGAACATGAACACCGAAGAAGACGGCAACTGACAAGGAAAGATGAACGCCCCCACCTAGGAAGCAGAATTGGTGGTGGAACTGAATTCTGATATTTTGAAGACTATACACAATCTTCAAGCAGAATTGAAATTTTTTAGAGAAGATAGTTTGAATGAGAGAAAGGAACAACAATCTATAAATGAAGCATTACTGAGAAATATGATGGGAGGAATCCCATAGGGGAAACCCACTCATTCGACAAACATGTCCAAAAGGGAACCTTACCATAAACACGACAGCAGCCCAATAGAAGAAGAAAAAGAGGAACATACCCTTGAAGCTCCGGAAGGAGATCATCACAGCCCTTCTAGTGATGACTCTCTTTCTCCATGCAGGAAGAGACAAAGAAATGATGATAACCTATAGGGGGAGTTCAAAAAAATAAGATCCCCAATCTATGAAGGTGAAGTAAACATGGGGGAGAAAGATGAAGAATGATTGTTTGGTATGAGAAAATATTTCCAAGTTGATAACTACTCAAATGAGGTGAAGGCTCGACTTGCCATCTATAACTTAAATGTCAAAGTAGAAAGATGGTGGAGATATTTGAAACATACCAAGAGAGATGAGTCAAGGGAATTATGTTGGATTAATTTCCACAAAATATTTCAAGAAAAATATGTGTCAGAAATATTCTTCGACAAAAAAGTAAAAGAGTTTCACGAACTACGTATGGGATCCATGACTATGGATGCTTTTATTAACATATTTCTAGATATGTTACATTATGTACCATACATCAAGGAAGAACAGGTAAAAATCCAATTGTTTTTAGGATGTCGTCCTCCCAACTTTCGGGAAAGGATTGAGTTCAACATGCCTAAAACCTTGTAGACCACATTGCACAAAGCTAGGCTCTATTATGATCATGGAAAACTAAGGCAAGAGAACATGAACAGAAACATAGACAATTCTAAGAACTTCTTTAATAACTGTAAACTAGGGTTTAACCCACCCTCATACAGAAAATAGAACAACAGTTTCCCAGCAAACAAAAACTTCAACAAATTAGGTACAAAACCATATGTACCAATTCCAAATACTAACAACCCAGTAGCAGTTGGGGGAGCCAATGCTGCCCTGATACATATCAAATGTTGGAAGTGTAGCAGGCCTTATTATGCCCGATATTGTAAGAACAAGACCAATGGAGTCTTGCACAAATTACAAGAAGAACCAATGATCGAGGACATAGTTGAAACACCATGTATTTATGTAGCCTTGGATGGCTGACACCCAGACCATCAGGCTACCATGGTTGAGATAGAAGGTAAGATCTTGAACACTTGTATTTCAATACTTATTGACCCCGGTGCTTGCCGGAGCTATGTTTCGCCTAAAATTGTTGATGTATGCAAACTAGACAAAGTAAAACATGATAAACCTTGGATGGTTTAGTTAGCCATGGGTACGAAACGGAAAGTTTCATAAATAGTTAAAGATTGTGATGTAAACTTGAATGGTTTTCCAATGAAATTAAACCTGAACATCCTACCCTTAGGATCGTATGATATACTTATCGACATGTAATGGTTGAAACAACACCATGTCATGCTCGATTGCTTACACAAGTCAATCTAGTAAACATCCAAGACATAGAGTCTAAGAGAGAACAACACATAGAAGAATTTCCCATTCTTGTAGAATTCAAGGACGTGTTTCTCAAGGAAATCTTAGGATTACCTATGAAACGAGACCTAGAATTTTCCATTGAACTGACACCAGGATCAGTTCCAGATTCCAAATCCCCTTACCGCATGAGTGCACCAGAGTTGGTGGAACTCAAACTACAGTTGGGGGAATTGATTGAGAAAGGATATATCCAACCAAGTGTGTCCCCTTGGGGAGCACCAATACTATTCATCAATAGAAAGGATGGTACGATGCGTATGTGTATCAATTACCATCAGTTGAAAAAAATAACTATCAAGAACTGATACCCACTCCCTAGGATCAATGAATTGTTCGATCAGGTAGGAGGAGCCAAAATATTTTCAAATATTGACCTACGATATGGGTACCATTAGGTACAGATTCGCAATAAGGATATTCACAAAATCGCCTTTTGTACAAGGTACGAGCACTACGAGTTTGTAGTGATGTCATTCTGGTTGACTAATGCACCCGCAAAATTCATGTGCATGATGAACATTATATTCAATAAGAATCTGGATAAATTTGTTTTGGTCTTTATAGATGACAACCTAGTTTACTCTAAGAGTAAATAGGAACACGAAGAACACCTTTGCATAGTACTACGAGTGCTATGAGAACATCAGCTTTATGCTAAGTTTAGTAAATGTGATTTTTACAAACCACATATAGAGTATTTGGGTCACATTATCTCTGAGACAGGGATAGCTATGGACCTGGAAAAGATTAGAGCCATAGAAGACTTTCCTATCCCTACTAGTGTCATTGACATTAGCTCCTTTTTTAGATTAGCTAGATATTATCAGAAGTTCATTGAGAAATTCTCAAGAATAACTTGTCCCATGAACGCTTTGAAAAAGAAAGAAAATAATTTCTTATGGACGACCAAGTGCGAAGAAATTTTTCAAAAGCTTAAGCAACTTTTGATGACCGCACCGATACTATGACTTGCAAATCCTGATGGAGATTTAATTGTTTGCATGGATGCAAGCAAGGAAGTACTTGGAGGAGTCCTCTTGCAGAATGATCATGTGATCTATTATGAATTGTCAAAGTTAAAAGAGCGTGAACTTAACTACCCCACGCATGAACTTGAGTTATAATCCATCATCCACGCTTTAAATGTGTGGAGGAACTACCTCATGTGAATAAAATTCCTTCTGAAGACAGAAAATATGAGTCTGAAGTATTTATTCGAACAACCGTATCTGAATGTGATGCAAGCCAAGTTGTTGGCTTTCCTTAGTGAGTACCATTTCGAGCTAAAGCATATTAAGGGAAAAGAGAACAAGGTTGCTAATGCTTTGAGCTGACGAACTCATATGATATATGAGGTGACTTTAAGTCAAACTAATATAGATTTGCATGAGAGGATTAGAACGACCAACAGAGTTGACCCTTTCTATGTAGAAATCCTCAAGAAAGTCCAAGAGGACATGTTGTTTCAACAACAAAAAGAGTACAACGTAGATGAATCAGGACTGCCATGGTCCAAAGGGAGATTGTATGCTCTAGAAGGAGGGGACATTTAGTCCAACATCCTCATGGAATTTCATCGAGAACCCTACTTGGGGCATCTAGGATATCAAAAGATGATATTCGTCATCAAGAGACATTTTTTCTGGCCTAAGTTAAAGGCAGACATTGCGATGTTTATCACAAAATGTCAGGAATGTCAGCTGATCAAAGATGAGCATCGACATCCTTTAGGATTGTTGTAGCTGTTACCCATTCCGGAAATCTTTATTCTCCGGATTAGAAATGCAGTTGAACTTTAGCACTGCTTATCACCCACAGAAAAATGAGCATACAGAAAGAGTAAACTAGACTACTGAATACATGCTTAGGATGTATGTCATGAACAACCCCACTAAATGGGAAGACTACTTATATCTTGCAGAGTTTGCGTATAACAATGGTTACCAGGATTCCGCCAAGATGAGTCCCTTTGAGGTACTCTATGGATGGAAGTGTAGAACATCGGTTACTTGGGATAGCCAAGTGTTCAACTCATGTTAGGACCTGATTTATCAATGGACTTTGAACAGTTGGTTACCAAGGTCCAGGTGAACCTTAAAGAAGCACAAGACTGCCAGAAACATTACGTGGACGAGAAAAGGAAAGATAAATATATCAAATAGGCGACAATATCTACTTGAAAGTAAAATCAAAACGGAGCTCGTTGAGCTTGGTGAGGTGTGGTAAGTTAGAACCTAGGTTTTGTGGGCCTTTTGAAATACTGGACAAGAGAGGACCAGTGGCATATGAACTAGCATTACCCACACACATAAGACTCCTTAATGTTTTCCATGCATCATTATTAAAGAAATATGTTTATGATACTAAACATGTATTTTATTGGTCCTTATTAAAGGTGGAACCTGAAGGGGACTTTTCCCTTGAACCTATTCATATCTTGGAAAAGAGAGAGGTGCAGCTTAGGAAGCGCACCAAAGTTCAGTTGAAGGTGCAATGGAAGCACTTCGAAGCTGATGAGGCTACTTAGGAGAATGAAGCCACCATAAGAAAGGATTACCCCACCTTGTTTCATGATGTCATTCTAAGTCCCTAGAACACCAGGGACAATGTTTTTCTAAGTGGGGAGGGATGTAATATCCTGAATTTTGGACCTAACACTTATAGGAATGAGCCTATTGATTATGATGTGATCTTGTTGTAATGTCCCCGACCCTTTGACCGGTGAAGAGGATGCTATTAACACCAAACATATGAGCAAATAGCCCCATGAACATGAACAGGAATATAATGCTGAAATAAAAAGCTTAAACAAAATACGTACTAAGATGCATAATCCTTCATATACATAGCAGAAGCAAACATACATTCATTCAAGCATGCCACATGTTCATCATATTCATTAATCAGTAAATATAATTGCAGAAGTAAAATGGACAAGAATACTCATTTGATAGGAAATCGTCCCGCAACTAGCTACATCGCTACAATGTTCCACCCAACCATAGGCCAGCGTGCTCATCAATCTCTCAGCCACAGGGAGTTCACTTAGTGAACCTGTCACATAGCACGTGCGATCATGGGATATTAAAGAACACCCTTAATTTCCAGATATATTGACCCAAACTCTTTTTGTTGAAACCCTCTCCCAATACTTAAAACCTCCTCCCCACCCATTTTTATGCCTCAATCCTTATAAACCACCCTACCCACCCCCACCTTAAACCCCTCATCCCCCCAATACCTGCAATATATTGGTTCAATTTTTGATAACTTTAAAACCCACAATATGAACTAACGCGATAGGATATTGGTCAACAAGTGAAGCCCCTGTGCTCTCAGCAACATTGCCACCCCCGAGCTGGGAATGATTCCTCAAGGAATAAGGGTCAAAGAAGGCTTACACATAGCCAAGGTATACCAATCAGCCAAACCCACACAGTAGGGTTTACCAGGCTGTCAAGTAGCTAGGAAAGGCTAAATGCTAAGCTGGTGGCCTCAAACACCAGTTTTCTCAAGCATAACCAGCCTCTAATCCTACTCTCAATAGTCCGAAGACCAACCACTGCATACTGCAGCAAAAAAAATAGTTCACAGCTCTATGAAGAAGATGAAGATCACAGGGTGACAACCCCAAACAAAAGGATTAACACAGCTCAAGTCCTCAAGACAACTCAAAGTTGTTCTTGGCCCTAGAGTGGACAAAACAACTTAGTAGCAACCCAAAAGGTACTTGCATACACAAAAACCCAAAACTAGGGGAAGTCAACAACCCCAAACTTACAATGAAATGATGGAAACATTACCCAATCCACAAAAAGGAAAGAATCTGCACTCCCAGCATGTATAGGGGAAAAATCAGCCAACGAATGTGGAAATCAACAGCTAGCCAACATCCACGAGCCCACAACACACACAATCCCCAATGTAATAGCTAGAGAACTTACACAGGTAGAAAAGGGGAAAGAACAGACTCTCAACCTGTATGTAAGGGAAAAAGACACAACCAAATCAAAATGTGGAAGAAAACACAGGCAACAATGATGGGAAACAAAGATCCTCCCTAAACAATGAATCCACGTCACGCTTTCATAGCAACCACCGCTCAGTGAAGAACCACAACCAAGATTCCACAGTGAAGTGACAGGACACTACACCGTCCAGACCTAACCAGCAACAGTTGGGAGCAATGGTCCTTTCTCAATAAGGAAACCCCATCACGTTTTCACAGTCGGCACAAGTGGATTAAACAGAGGCTCTCTCTCTCTGCGTGAACAGGAGGGAAACACCTCATGATGGAAACCACAGAAATATCCCACTGTCTGGAAAAAGACATAGTTAACCGAAATTGGGAAAGAAACCACCGCCCACACAATGTAGAGACTCACAACACCCAAATTAACAGAGGAGAACAACAACCACGGTTCAACGATGAAGTAACCCAACATCTCACAGTTCGACAAAGGGAAAAAGGAAACGATCTTCTGCGTGAGAGTGAATATCTCACAGACTAACAATCCCTGAGAAAAAGGGAGAATGAACCCCCAACAATGAATTGCGTCCCGCTTTTAACTCTGCTTAGTGTGAGGGAAGATGAACCGACTCACGATCCGGTTAGTGGGCAGGACATCAAGAGGCATGTTGTGGAGAGAGTGTAGGCGTGAGTGTGGTGGTGGTTTTCCCTACCAGCAAATAGACGCCCCCAACTAACAGCAGAACAATAGGGTGGTGACACATGGTTAACTCCCAATGGCCCCCCCCACGGGTTAGACAACCCCCCCACTTAACCTTTGGAATCATGGCCTTTTCATTTAATGTTGCACTATCATAGCTGGCTATAGGTTTATTTTAAATTGATGTGCCTACTTACATTATGCCAAAACTATAATGTGCTAGATAACATGATATACCATTGGTAACGATCCCTATTGCCGAAACATACACAACCAAATTGATGGTGGGGCTTTTTCCTTTTGTTCCTCCCCATGATTAATTATAAAATATACATCATGTACCCTTTTAATGCAAATGGGGTCAAAATCGGGTATTACAATCCCCTCCCCCTTGGAATAACACAGTCCTCGGTGGTCCAATACATATACCATTTGCACATCAAAATTTCAAAATTTTGCAGACATGTCCCATGTTCAATTATTTACTTTAATTGTTCATGAGAAATCCCCTCAGCTTCCATGGGTTTCTCCTACTGGTTCTCAGCTTTCGGCTTATCCCGAAGCCTAGGAACTTTGTGGCTGCTACCCTCTTTATGTTCCCTCATTGGACTGTACCGACGTAAATGATGTCCTCCGCATTCCCAGCATTTCACTGGCTGCTTCATCTTTACCTGCTTAATTTCCTTTAAGTCTTCATGCTTGGACCATTTCTCAATGGATCGCTTGGACGAATGTCCCATCATTGATCCACCTTCCTTTCCTTTGCCGATTGCTCCTAGAAGGCTTTTCACCTCCCTTTTCAAACCAATAGAGTCTTGCAAAATCTGGTGGTTCATTTCATTCTGCCTTTTCTGTACCTTGAGCATCTCTCCAAGATTCTCTGGGTCCTAGAAATCGTTTGAAGGAGACTTGTAACCAAGTCCAGCAACTTTTGATCTATTTCTATGATCAATGTGCACCACTGGATTTCACCTTTCTCACCTATGAAATGCATCATTGAAATTTTGTTAGACCAAGCATAATATAGGCATTACTATCAGTCAATTAATTGCCCATTTGGCATGACAGTCCAAGTCTTATCAAGGAGACTTTCATATTTTTCATGCCTTCCCAACAGGCACATGATCTCATTCATGTCCATTCTTTGGCAGGGAATTAACCATTCCAGCATTCATAATTTACTTTAAGCAAATACACACATTCTATTTCCAGTCATACATGCATTCAACAATCTTTTTTTTTCACAATGAATATATATATAATCAAAAGGCAAGAGAGAGTAGCAAGAGTTTTTCCCCTCTTTGTTTTGTTTCATCTTGGAACCCACACCACTGCTGTGGCTTTTCATGCTCTCAGCCTCTTTCACTTCATCGTGAATGCTGGACCAATCCCTCTTGGTCATGACACTTAGTGTCTCTGGTCTATTTCAAACCTCTCAACCATGGAGCCTCCCCACATGGTTTGTCTCGGCTGCTAGGACCTTCACGGTCTTACTAGCACCTTTTTCATTACTACTCATTCTGCGCTCTTCAAGACAGTCACATGTCCTCATGCACCCCTAAGATGTTGTCATTTTCCTCGCTCCCAGCGATACCTATATTCAAACATTGAATAGATTCATATGTTTAGTTTATTCTCATCGGTTTTATCTCTAGAACAAGAGCTCAAAACATCATAACCAAATTGTATACACATGTATATTTACAAGCAAGAAATTGCAAAATAATCCAATTCTTATCTATATTGCGCACTTCCTTTTTTGTCCATAGGATCCTGCTTCGCTTTGCAAGCCTTAGGATCGCCTATGGACTTGGATGTTAGGTCAGCATGCAGGTTACTTCACAACATCCTTTTATGTATATATATATCAGGCACAGTCAAGCCAACATTCAGTTGGGTTTACCAGACCGTCAACAAATCACCTGTACTTGTACCAACAACCAATCATCAGCCAAGCCAACACCATTCAGTTTATCAGGTCATCAATAATAACACCTGCACTTATATCAACAATAAACGACCATTTTCCATATCACCCAAGAGACCACTCCCTTCTCTGAGTTGACAGTCCCCCAGGAATGTCTCCTTCTCTGTAGAAGGTAGGATGAGTTCAAGCCATTGTCCATTTAGTGTACAATACCAAACTACATTTGTTGATCCTGACAACACAAGAAATATAAGCATATTTGTTAGTGTTATTAATCTAAAATTGTAACCATATTTCACACCCTTCACTATCAATTATTGAGACACCAAGAGTGCGTCCACTCCCTAGGGTGTAATCAATATTGAAAAACTCTTCCATGATCCGACTTCAGAAAAGTGTGCACCCTTGTCCGGTGTGTATCATGTAGTCCCTATTCACACTCAACCAATCGGTCCAAATGGAAATAAAATCGAAACATGTTCTGCATATGGAATTTTAACAATCTAACATGCATATTCCTAGCTAGGGTCACAGAACACTTATCCATTTGCTGAGGCAATATTCTTTCATTAAGGAGGAATGGGGGCTCCCTTCTTTGAGTTGACAGTCCCTCGGTTTTCCATCCCAATTCCTATTTACATTTCGTATCCACACATGTCTTACCGACATAATCCATACCATCTCAGTCATGTTGCTTACCAAACATGTAGTGCAGATGAGACACTTCCAAAATGTCCAATGGAGTTTCACCCGAAACCCATTTCCAAGATAAGGGAAAACCTTCCCATGAAGTTTGGATCCTACAGGTCATCACACATGATTTTCCTACAGTGTGTACCCCTGGAACATTCATTAAATAACCAACAGTCAATCATTATCTGATAATACAATCCAAATTGATTGTTCCATAACCAAGCAATAACATTATTAATTAAATTCAATGAGAATTTGCAACTCTGTTTACTATAGAAACTGATTTACTTGGCAATGAGGTGATCCTCATTTGTGGGTCTCTTGTAAGTAGCACCACTATGCCCATTATAATTTCATGCTTACTAACATAGTATGAATACCCACTTACAATGCGTCCTCCTAACACAATCTTATGTAAGCCGATAGTGATTAGTAGTTGTCAACAATTTCTCAAATCCGAAATTCACAAATTCAAATTTACAACTCATTATGCATACAAACTATTATCACATCCATGAGGCTCTTTTCATAGGGTTTGGCTCTTTCACATGGTAGATTCTGGCCTTTGCAATGGTCTTACTCTCATTGCCATGCTCCAAACAATCTACCCATAATCTAAACTTCAATCAGCCAAACACTTGGTAAGTCTTGATACATATAACATTTTCATTGCTGCAACAATCACTGAAGCATTTTCAGAATTTATAAAATTCCAATACTTCCAACTGTTAATCTCAATGCACTTATGAAATGCATCACAACATTTTCACCCATACTTATGTAATCAGCTACTTACACCCTTCATATGCATCCATTCAATGCATACCTTCAATATTTATAAAATCCTTCAATGCATATCCACTCGATGCTACCTTGCATTGATTCAGGAATACCATGCATGGCCTAACCATCACTACTTCATATAGGATGCATTACTATAATCAAGATCTTCAGTACTTAATTTCCTTGGGCTACTAAGCTCAATCAACATATATAGGCATGGCACATTTCTATATGAATGTAGTATAACATTCAAATATCCACATGGTATGAGGTCTCTTACCTTTACCACTCCATGGAATTTTTCATAATCAAACTCTTACCTTCATGGGTCCTACTTACACCCTTGACATTACTAGTTTGGTTGGTCCTTTGCAGGAGATTGCAGAATTTACTCACCAACTTTTGATTATGGACTTGTTGCCTTATCCCTTTCTCCAGAGGGTTTCTAGTCACCTTTGTCAGCATCAGCAACATATTCATCCATGTCCATGTTGTCGTTGGTTTTTCACTAATGCCAACACCAATGCAATAACTATCATTAGTGGTTTATTATAAATGTATAATCCTCAATATCCTATGCATGCAAAGCATATCCTCATACATTTCAATTATAAAACTTATAAAAGGTAGTTATAATTAGCAAGATAGGGTTTAAGGGAAACTTCCCTTTTTAAGTCCCTCATCCTTGCATGGAAATCCTCTTCCACACAACAGCTCGTTTGAATTCATGCTCTTGCTACCTCTAGGCGTGCAATTCCCTAGAGTTGTCTATATTGACAACATCACATTTTTCTTTCAAGCAATCACTAGCACTTTGCTGCTCCATACTCATATTCTGGTGACTTTCCCTTATTCTCGACTGGATAAGCTTTCCAACGCCTATCCACATGCTTTATTCTGACCTTGGGTGTGAAAACCACACTACTTCTAGAATGATGGCAAACATACAACTATATTTTGGTAAGGAATGCTAACTTCAGTCACCTAGGGTTTTCTCCCTTTTCAGCCCTGTGACCACTGACAGTCTGCTGAATCTGTTGAAAACCTACTGAAAGATAGTTGAAAACTGCTTGAAAAATTACTGAGAAGTTCCTTTGAAAAACCCAAATCTCCTTTGGAAATTTATAAAACAACAATTATGCTAAAACACACAATTTTCTCTATCTCTTTTTCAGCTCTGTAATCTACTGATAATCTGCTGAAAACACACTGGAAGACAATCGAAAACTGCAGAAAAAACTACTGAGAAATTCCTTTGAAAAATCCCAATTACTTAGGCCCAATCGGACCTTCTTCCAACTATTTTTTTGACATTTTGGTGGTCAAACCAACTACACTTCTAATCTGCATCGGCGAGCGAATTAATTGTTCATCGGTGGTTTGTTTGCTTACTCCTTTTCACCATTTCGGCGGGAAAAACAACAAGACTTCCAATTTGCATCGGCGAGGAAACCAACTATTGATCGGGTGCACAGTCATTTGAGTAGCTGCAACAGCGGAAAAAGATCTTTCTATATTTTCTGTAGTGAACTGACTGAGATTTCGATCAACGATCCGATCGTTAACAAATTTTTGATGCTTTTATACTCCTCAAAGTTTTCTTCTAATCGGGTGTCTTCCCTGCTAACTCCCCGGTGTTTCGGCGGTTGAAACTTCTATATTCTTCTGCTGTATCGGTGAGTTACTCGTTTATTTTCTTCTGCCGTATCGGCCCTGTTGTGGTCTACTATTTCGAGTCTTATCGACGATAGCATAGACTAACATGTTGCATCGGCGGTAGGGATCCCTATACATCGGATGGTTAGTCATTAAGCTTTCTACAACGGTGGCCCACAATCTCCCCAAGTATTCCGCAGCCACAAGTCTATCAATGATCAAAACCCCTAGAATCTATGACATCGGTGCTTGGATTCATTCCTTGTCAGGTGGTTAGTCCTCTCAACCTCCACAATGGTGGATGTTCGATGAAAAACTTTACCCGATGTACCTCATCGGCGAATGAATCATTTGAGCATCGGTGATGTGATAAACTAACCATCGTTGATGGCCAATGATTCTAGGACTTAGAAAAAATTCAAGTTTTTCTCTCTCTTCCTTTCCAAACTTCATCAGCTCAACCATCCTTTATTCTCCGCCGATCCACTTCTTATCTGTCAGTGAAAAATTCCTCTATCCATAGCCGGTCAAACAACTATTTGTCATTTCCACCCAAAGCTACTATTTACCAACACCTCGGCATCAGTGACTGGAAGGACTAGTGTGTCAACGAGATAGTTGACTAAGCAGCCGCAATGGAAAAGAGAGAGGTTCAGCTCAGGAAGCGCACCATAGTTCAGTTGAAGGTACAATGGAAGCACTTCGAAGTTGATGAGGCTACTTAGGATAATGAAGCCACCATAAGAAAGGATTACCCCACCTTGTCTCATGATGTCATTCTGAGTCCCTAGAACACTAGGGATGATGTTTTTCTAAGTGGGGAGGGATGTAATATCCTAAATTTTGGACCTAACACTTATAGGAATAAGCCTATTGATTATGATGTAATCTTGTTGTAATGTCCCCGACCCTCTGACCGGTGAAGAGGACGCTACTAACACCAAACATATGGGCAAACAAACCCATGAACATGAACAGGCATATAATGCTGAAATAAAAAGTGTAAACATAATACATACTAAGATGCATAATCCTTCATATACATAGCAGACACAAACATACATTCATTCAAGCATGCCACATGTTCATCATATTCATTAATCAGTAAATATAATTGCAGAAGTAAAATGGACAAGAATACTCATCTGATAGGAACTCATCTTGCAATTAGCTACATCACTACAACGTTCCACCCAACCATAGGCTAGCATGCTCATCAATCTCGCAGAAACACAGCCACCCCTGAGCTAAGCATGATTCCTCAAGGAATAAAGGTCAAAGCAGGCTTACACATAGCCAAGGTACACCAATCAGCCAAGCCCACATAGTAGGGTTTATCAGGCCATCAAGGAGCTAGGAAATGATAAATGCTAAGCTGGTGGCCTCAAACACCAGTTTTCTCAAGCATACCGAGCCTCTAATCCTACTCTCAACAGTCCGAAGACCAACCACTGCATACCGCAACAAAACAAACAATTCATAGCTCTGTGAAGAAGATGAAGACCACAGGGTAACAACCCCAAACAAAAGGATGAACACGGCTCAAGTCCTCAAGACAACTCAGAGTTGTTCTTGGCCCTAGCATGGCCAAAACAACTCAGTAGCAACCCAAAAGGTACTTGCATACACAGCAACCCAAAACCAAGGGAAGTCAACAACCCCAAACTTACAATGAAATGATGAAAACATTACCTAGTCCACAAAAAGGAAAGATGCCGCACTCCTAGCATGGATAGGGGAAAACTTAGCCAACGAATGTGGAAATCAATAGCTAGCCAACATCCATGAGCCCACAGTACACACAATCCCCAATGTAATTGCTAGAGAACTTACACAAGAAGAAAAGGGGAAAGAACAGACTCTCAACCTGTACGTAAGGGAAAAAGACACAACCAAAGCAAAATGTGGAAGAAAACACAAGCAGCAACGATGGGAAACAAATATCCTCCCTCAACAATGAATCCATGACACGCTTTTATAGCAACCATTGCTCAGTGAAGAACTATAGCCAAGATTCCACAGCGAAGTGATAGGACATTACACCGTCCAGACCTAACCATCAATGCTGGAGAACAATGGTCCTGTTATCCCTAAAGTTGAACCTAGACTACAGGGGTTCAAGCTTAAAGAAATATTTTTCAAAAAAATACTTCAATGAAATCAATATAAAGACTAGGCTGGTATGTAATCAAAGCTATAGGAAAATCACACAATCATCAAAGAACTGTATAATGTTATAGAGATTTTCACCCCACTAGGTGAATCTCACATTGTATGGCCTTCCCCTGTCCCGCTGCAGACTCATTATCCCCTTTGGACCACATTTTATCCTTTGATGTATCATTGATCATCCCCCAAACTATATAAACTATGATATACGCGGATTTTTCCCCGATAACCGCGTACATACGCGGGTTTGACCCCTATAGTCGCGTACATCGGGATGTGTGCATAGTCCAAATCCTTTTGGAGCATTCCTTGAATTGGATCTGACTCATATGACTCTTGGTCTTCCATATACCTTGAGATCGCTCGGATTCGACCCTTCATTATCCCTTGTGAAGCTATATAAGGAACCCTTTGGTACATTGAAGAGGGGGGAAAAATATAGAGAGATTGAAGCAAGGAAACTATAGTCCATTGTTGCGAGAACTTTATGCTTGAGTCTGCATCCCTTTGTCCCTTTGGAGCACTGTTGTGTTCTTCCCAAGCTTGCCCTTTTCTAGTAAGCTTACTATCGAAATGATGGAGGATTGAGGTGGTGGAGGCTCAAGTGGGGGATTCAGTTTCTCCGATTCGCAGATGTGCCGTCAGAGGTTGTCACTTGTAATCTCTGATTTATATTAATAAGAAACATCTTTTCCTGTCCAATGATGTGCATTTGATTTAATATTGTATCCATTGGAATGTATCAAATGCTTTTACATTATTGATGTTATATATGCTAGAATAGTGCTAACACCATGTTATAGTATGCTTGTATTGTTCACTTGTTGTTGAGGCAGGATTATATCAATTCAAGCTCAATGGATTATTTCTATTGTATATTGGGAAAGATGGTGTTCTGGAGTCTAGCTGTTTGTTGTGGTACCCCAAGCCATAGGAATTTCCTTCCGTAACAGAATTGGCGACTCTGCTGGGGATTTCCTAGTTGTCATTTGGGGGTGATTTTCTTGGCATTCAATGTATTTGAATTGCTCTTTCTCTCTTGCTTCGGTGTCGGGACTGGGGGCATGTATGCCTGGTAGAGTATGATTGGAGTAAAGTCTGTCTCAGTCTTCCTGTTTGCCTTGTTTTATGCACCTTTTTCTTCCTGTACACGGGTTTATTGCTTATAGTCGCGTATAAACGCGGGTTTACTGTGAAAAGTCGTGTATACCCTGGTTTTTACCTTATTGTGGAAGATCGTGGGTTGCTGGGTGAATGCCGTTAGTTGCTGAGTCTCCTTTGGCACTGCCTGGGTCTGTTTTGATATTATTGGCTTGCTCCTGGTTTCTCTCTCTTTCTGTGTCACATTTTATAGTATGTTTGTCCATTGACACTCCTATTTATTAGTTTGGCCTTGACCTGCTTTTTACCACTGCCTTCTCTGTGTATGCGGATTTTTTGTTAAAAGTCGCTTACATACGCAGCTGTTCTTTATACAGTCGCGTACATCCTCCCTTTTGGTGAGTCTGATGTTGTGGGAAGTTGCTGGGTGGGTTGTGAGTGTGGTTGGGTCTTCCTTGGGTCTGAAGTTGTCTGTTGGATGCCTCTTTTGTGACCAGAAACCGTTCGTGCCGCTCACAGGTATAATGTCTACACTGGCATATAGGTTAGGTTCACCACCGTTTTCATTTTGCATGACCTTATGACCATGTCACCATGACCTTAGGTACGAACCCACTCTATTATGTCATGGAACCTTCTTGCTGCTATAGAAGTGGCATGATACGAGTGGTAGAGCTTTCCCTTACATGGGTACCCTAGTTAGAACCTCCTTGGTATTTGGTGCCCATGCTGATGTTTCTCCCTTTAGGGTGTGGGAGTCCATTGTATAGTACCGCCATGACATTTCGCAAGAGCCTCATACTCCTCTTGATCTTATGCTGGCCATGTTCCCCCCGGACTCCCCTTGTATCAAGTTGTGGATGCATTTTCATGAGCTTTTCCTGTCTTATTGAGCTTTATGCCGGCTCCCCTGACATTACGTTTCAGCCTTATAGCCCGAGCTTGTCTCATGTCTAGCCATGCAGAGCCATTTTATATATCCTTCACAGCTTGACTTGCCCTTTTTTACCGGGAGGGGATCTTCCCCCGAGTGTCGATATCCTACACATGTTTCCTTGCATTGAGCATAGGTATGTTCCACTGCTTGGAACTAGTTTGTTTGCCTTGATGACACTCATCTCCTCCTAGTCTGTAACTATAAAGCTATATTATTCTTTTTTCAAGCTTTTCAAATAACTGAAAAAGACCAAAAAAATTAAAAAACCAAAAAGCCGGACGGGAAAAGTTATTATCTTTGGCAGCTGTTGAGTCATGTCGCCTTCGAACAGAGCACTGTATATCACATCCATTGGTTGGGTTATAGTTTGACTTTAGGAAGCTGTACTCATTTCTATCTGTTTATCTCCACCGACTGGTTATGCTTCCAGTCCCTATGGAGCCTCTATTGATGCCTCCTGCGTCATAGAGATGTCCCAGTTTGTATATCGAGTCTATGCTGCCTTTATTCAGTCACCATACGCCGTTATGCTCTTGTTCGAAGGAAGTTGAAACCTGAGTCGGCCATTCCTCAGTTATCTTGACTTTGCATGTCGGCCATTCCCGGTATAGTTATTGGTTCGTGCACCTTATGATCGAGTTCTTCCACATTAGACAGCTTTGTTGAGTACCTCGTGTTGGATGATGGGGGATGCCTTAATGCCCTCCTTCCAACAAATTTCATCCCATCGACTTCAGATCATTTATTCTGGGATTGGAGTCTAGAGTCATTGTGAGTGCCTTGAGACTTGCAGTCATCAGTGGCAGGTTCTATCGCCATCGACAGTTTTGGGAATACATCAATGTCCCCTGATTGATGGACTCTCTCAAGTGTTCGACCTCAACACATTTATTCACACTTGTTAGTTTGCACTCTAGTACCTTTATTCCCATTTTCATTATCGGTGGGTAATCTCGTGTCTGTTAACGGTATACATCAATGACCGGTAATCAGACGATGGACTACTATGTTCGACCTCGACACCTCTATTCGCATAGTAGGACATGTACTCGTAGCGGTTTGTGTAGAAGACCTTCCAGATTGGTGGCATCTCTTATATGCTACTTCCTTGATCGTGCCAGTGTTCATGAGATTTCAGCTCTCGTGACTTGATACCAGTGTATGTCAGATATTTCCAGCCTATGGAGATCTTGATCCAGTTTATATCTTCAGCCATTATGGAGATCATGGTCCTTATGTATATTGTATATCTTCATTATGGAGATTCTGATCTATGTATATTGTACGTGGCGAAGACCACATATGTTCTATTATGTTGTATGCCTATTCATGGCCATTGTACTCTTATGTATCCGGGACTGCTATATGTATTCGCAGTTATATGCAGAGTTGTATTACGGTATTATGCTGATTGGGTGGCTGGTCTTCCATTTGGGTACCTTCATCACTTCCTTTCTGGGATGGACTTATAATGTATTTCAGCCATCGTATAACCCCTCTGATCTCATACATTAGGGGGCATCTGTTATAGAGATTTTCACCCCACTAGGTGAATCTCACATTGTATGGCCTTCCCCTGTCCCGCTGCAGACTCATTAGCCCCTTTGGACCACATTTTATCCTTTGATGTATCATTGATCATCCCCAAAACTATATAAACTATGATATACGCGGCTTTTTCCCCGATAACCGCGTACATACGCGGGTTTGACCCCTATAGTCGCATACATCGGGATGTGTGCATAGTCCAAATCCTTTTGGAGCGTTTCTTGACTTGGATCCGACTCATATGACTCTTGGTCTTCCATATACCTTGAGATTTCTCGGATTCGACCCTTCATTATCCCTTGTGAAGCTATATAAGGAACCCTTTGGTACATTGAAGAGGGGGGGAAAATATAGAGAGATTGAAGCAAGGAAACTATAGTCCATTGTTGCCAGAACTTTATGCTTGAGTCTGCATCCCTTTGTCCCTTTGGAGCACTGTTGTGTTCTTCCCAAGCTTGCCCTTTGCTAGTAAGCTTGCTATCGAAGTGATGGAGGATTGAGGTGGTGGAGGCTCAAGTGGGGGATTCAGAGTCTCCGATTCGTAGACGTGCCGTCAGAGGTTGTCACTTGTAATCTCTGATTTATATTAATAAGAAACATCTTTTCTTGTCCAATGATGTGCATTTGATTTAATATTGTATCCATTGGAATGTATCAAATGCTTTTACATTATTGATGTTATATATGCTAGAATAGTGCTAACACCATGTTATAGTATGCTTGTATTGTTCACTTGTTGTTGAGGCAGGATTATATCAATTCAAGCTCAATGGATTATTTCTATTGCATATTGGGAAAGATGGTGTTCTGGAGTCTAGCTATCTGTTGTGGTACCCCAAGCCATAGGAATTTCCTTCCGTAACATATAACATAAAACAAGATACAAAATCCAATATCAAAGGAACTATGATCATGAAATTATGAAATGAGACTGTCTCTGTTTTTTAAAAGTTTAAAAGATAATTGTATTTCAACATAAGAATCATTGCAATGGGATTCAATGGAACATATACAAGATAAATCATAAGAAACACAATTCGTAAGATACACAGACAAATCATAATCATTCTCATATCAAGGTAGAACTTGTATTGAAGATGTAGAATATTTCATGTCATATAGAAAGTTATCAAAACTAGATCTTCATAACTCCAATTGCCACCCCCCTATCTCATATAGTGACTCTTCTTAAATACCAAATATCCGCTTCTCTAAGATAACTATAATATCCTACTTCTATGGATTGAGCCCTTTCAAAAATAGAAAAGTCAATCTTCTAAAACTGTCTACCTTAATTATCTGGAGCTCGTTCTGATGTTCTTCCTGAATAATTGGATCTAGAATTAATATATTCTACCATCAATCTATGGTCCGGAAAGGTTTGTACAACTTCAAGTCTTGGATAATACCTTCAATGGATCCACAGGAAGCTGCCAATGAAACAAAGAAGTAGACTACACTCAAGGTTTGCAGAAGCATCCCAAATCTAATGGTAGCCATTGAAAAATGGATCTAAGAGGAGCTTACATAAAGCATAGGGACCAATCCAACCATTTTACCATCTCTTCCAGGCCGCTTCTTCCTTACATAGACCCACCCATCTACTTCATACTCAATTTAAACTTGTTCCTTGGCTGTTAAGTTCAGCTCATCATCACCACCAGTTATGAAATCATATAGTACCTTGTCAAACTGTGTATTTTTTGCATGGTCCTCTTCTTCTTCCATATCATGTGACCCAAAACTTTGGTTCCCCGAGCCAACCATTGGATTCTCAAAGGATTCAAATCTCTGCATTATTGTCGACTCATAGCTTGGCGGTCCATCCCTTGATAGATGAGAGTCCAGATGCTGATCTTGGAATGATGAAACCGTTGAAAGGTTGCTTAGTCTACTGGTAGTTCCAGTTGCAATTTTATCCTTTGAGTGTGAAGCAATTCAATAAGATGGTCCTAAGCTGAACAATGAAGGATAATGCATAGTACCAAGCTGAGATGAAACTGAAGTTTCAAATGATGGAGTTGATTGAGGAGAGGAAGCCCCAGATGATCGTGCATCATCTTCCTCCCCTTCTGATGCTTCCAAAAGGGTTTTTCCCACATATTATTGTAGCTGACGGATGGTCATGCGGTTATGTTCTCTTCCTCCAGTTCAGGAGCATCAGTACCTACTCTAGCAAGATATTCCTTTACCAAATTAACACCTGGCACATCGTTACCCCATAAATCATCACCAAGACTTGCAGCCCAAGCATTTGCAGTTTCATTGCTGATTGATGAAGATTAAGTTTGTGTCATAAATAAGATCTGAAATTCTTGTTGCAACAACTAGGTCATTTAATCCAGTAGAAGCATTTATATGCTGACGATCTCGATAAATATTGATGAGCTTAGCGCTTGTTGGCCCTAGAGGCAAATGCTTGGGTCGAGGAACATAACAAAAGAGTGAGACAAGATCAAGGAGGTGCTTATGGGTCTCATAAATCTTTCGAAGCTCATAATCTATCCACTCCTACTTATTATTATCATGATTCCTCATATCTTTAATCAACTCATCTTGTGCCTTGTACATCTCATCAAGTACCCTAAGCATTGGATAAATTATAGAACTAAGCCCTGTGCCACTTGATCCAAAACTAGACTCCACGTGATTTATTAATAGGCTCTTATCTTCATACATTTGGGATGCTTTCTCCTCAGACACTTTAAATAGGTTGACATCAGCAAAAATGGAGTCGGAGGGGATCCATTGGGAGTTTGATGCAACCCATTCAAACGCACAAATTGTAAAATTTTATTCCACATGAGTGCCATTATGATTGCTTTTCTATCTAACCTTAGTATTCAAATTGAAACCTGAGTGGGCACTTTGACATTTGGATGCTGCCAAAAATTGAAATTTTGTTGGAGCAGATCTGATGATAACAGGTCCTTTCTCAACAAGGAAACCCTATCACGTTTTCACAGTCGGCACGGGTGGATTAAACACAGCTCTCTCTCTCTGCTTGAACAGGAGGGAAACAACTCATGATGGAAACCACAGAAACATCCCACTGTCTAGAAAAAGACACTATTAACCAAAATTGGGAAAGAAATCACCACCCACACAGCACCCAAATGAACAGAGGAGAACAACAACCACAGTTCAGCGATGAAGTAACCGAACATCTCACAGTCCGACAAAGGGAAAAAGGAAACAATCTTCTGCACGAGAGTGAATATCTCACAGACTAACAATCCTTGAGAAAAAGGGAGAACGAACCCCCAACAATGAATTGCGGCCCCCTTTTAACTCTGCTCAACATGAGGGAAGATGAACCAACTCACGATTCGGTTAGTGGGTAGGCCATCAAGAGGCACGTCGTGGAGAGAGTGCAAGCATGAGCGTGGTGGTGGTTTTCCCTACCAGCAAATAGATGCCCCCAACTAACAACAGAACAACGAGGTGGTGACACATGGTTAACTCCCAATGCCCCCCCCCCCCCCATGGGTTAGACAACCCCCCCCTTAACCTTTGGAATCATGCCCTTTTCATTTAACATTGCACCATCGTAGCTGGTTGTAGGTTTATTTTAAATTGATGTGCATACTTACATGATGCCAAAACTATAATGTGTCGGATAACAGGATATACCATCAGCAACGATCCCTATTGCCAAAACATACACAACCAAATTGATGGTGGGGATTTTTCCTTTTTTTTCCTCACCATGATTAATTACAAAGTATACATCATGTACCCTTTTAACGCAAACAGGGTCAAAACTGGGGTATTACACTTGTTGTTTTATATACTTGTTCGAAGACCCGATTGCATATGAACATGAGGATTTGCTTTATATAGTGGGCATAAGCCACTTGTTGATGCTATAATATATTTAATTTCTTTTGTGTTGGGCATGGACCCTGAAACACATGATTGACGAGATGTTTTGTGTTGAGCGAGGAGCTCTAGAGCATGTGAGTGATTGATGTTTGTGTTGAGAGAGAATCTTTGTAGCACATGAGTATCATATTTGTGTTGAACATGAAACTCTGGAACACATGAAAAGATAATTTGGAAGTGTTGGGCATAAGCCCTAAAGCCTTCCATGTTGATGTTGAGCATAAGCTCTGGAACATCGGATCCTTGGCCATTGTATCCCTAGGTGTATCATACAAGTACATCCTAGCATTAGTGTTGAGCAAAGAGCTTTGGAATTGCACTAAGTGTATAACTCCCTGTTTTTAGCATTGAGTATGGACTCTGGTAAGCACTAGGAGTTATTGAAAAGAATTAATGATTCCTGAGTGAAAACTACTCGAGAAAAATATTGATCTCATTAGACTTATTTATAAGTGATTAAATGAAATTTCAACTTTCTGAATTCTCAATAAGGATTGAAGAACTACCATGTTATACGAGGGAATCCAACATGCAAGGATGTTTAGAGTTTCCTATCCTAGTAGACCTAACCATCTACCTGATGACCTTAATGAATAAAGTGTCGTAAGTCTAAGGATCACAATATGTGATTCCCCACAACAAATGTTAACAAATGTTATATTATTATGTATTTTATACATGGTATCTATGAAGAATAAATATAGTAATAATATTAATAATGTGAGAAAGACAGAAAAGTTCCATCTATTACTATTATTACTAAGCTAAAAATTAAATAGTATAATACCTATAAAATTCCAATTAGAAACTAGCTAAAAGTTCCTAAGTTAAAATATTAAGAGTACTAAATTAAATCAAGAGGGTTAAATCAAGAAATGAAGCATTTCTTGATTTAACTGCCCCTTTGACTGAAAAATCTGTCTATAAAATCCCAAGCCAAAAAGAGGCTTGGGGATCTCATCTATCTTTTGGAGTCATTATTCTGCCAAAATTCTCAAGAGAGTTATTGGAGAACATTTCCTACAAGGAAAGGAGAGAATTGATCCAGATCTGATATACAAACTAGGGCAACCTAACCTTAGGATCTCTAAGCTACTTGCATGTTGGAACCAACTCGAGGGGAACTGGATTGAAACCAAGAATGGTTCTACGTCATGGTTGGGTGGAATGTGGTAATTCCCAAGTGATTAAGTCATCTAATACAGAGGTCAGAGATTCCTATGATTTGTTAATGCTGGCTATGTGAGCGTGGAGGTTTCAGCCGTTAAAGGAGCTTCAATTTACAGGTATGAGGTTTTGAACTACTTATTTCATTTCCTAGAATAAATGCTGGCTAATTCAGGAAAATTTTTACTTTATATTTTCTAACCCTATGTGTTTGTCTTCTATTTGAATCTTCTAGGTCTTACAATTTAATCCATAACCCTAGGCTGTAATTTAATTCCTATATAACCCTAGGCTATAATTTAATTCCTGTTTAAGATCATCAAGGGTTTGGCATTTTTAGGTTTTACTTCTGTATTGTCTTTTATTGCTTTAGTATTGTCTTCCTACAGATTAAGAATCATTTCAGATTTAAAGGCCTAGCTGATAATTTCCACTATATACTCTACTGATAGATTGCATATTGTCAGTAGAGGCATGTTATAATTAAAAGACTAGTTCAGAAGTAAGTTTCATAGCTAGAATAATCTATAGCATAGTTAATTAGTCTATTAAATCAAACCTTACACGTATATATATATATATATTAACCGAAAGGAAATGGGAACTTCATTTTTAAACAATTAATATTATAAATATATCTAAAAGGATAATCACAAAATATCAATTACCAGAGCTAATATTAAGAACCAACCAAGGCCTTTCAAGGTCTGAATAAATAACCATAGGCTAATAATCAAATCATTCCCATTAAAACAACTATCATCCTAATCTTTTTAACGTTCCAAGTAATCAAGGCCCTATACATGGTCCACGATTTATAACCACTATACTATCTATATCTCCAAGTATAAACCAGAATATTAAATTACCAAAAATATAAATCCATGACATTAAGTAAACAATTCAAACCATCTAAGTATTAAAATCCACATAACAATACTTTATAATCGAAATCGTATAACATAATATAAAAGCTCCAACATAATAAAATCTACAACAAACATGTAAAAATAACCAAAGTATAGTTACAACACTAAATTACAAACTATATATTCAAACAAAATATCCCAGGATTGATTCCTGTGGATGCCCAAATGTCAAAACGCATACCATAATACTCAACACCATTATATAAAATAAACCATAAGCATTTTAACAACCCAAAGTAATTATACAAGAGATTGCAGGAATCGAATCCTGTGGGCACTTAAGCCCAAATCACAACCACCCAAATATTAAAAACCCATTGTATAAACAACGACCCTGATTTTAATCATGTAGAGTCATTCTACGTTTCATAAGGCCACACTATACATAGGGTGTATGCGGGTTGTAACAGCAAAACAATTTCGCTACAGAGAAGTTGTGAGACTCTCACTTTTTACACACACAATGTAAACATGGCCTCGACCCCATAAATAAAACATACAGTCAACTAAACTAAACCTTTTCAAATGCATGGAAACCCTTTCAACAACCAACCTACAACAAGGATTTACAATGCAGGGTTTTGACACCCACGACCGATATTACTTTGTTATTTACACAAGAAATCCTAAAACAATAAGTATGTACCCATCTAGGCTATCATAGCTACAATGGAGAGTGGTCATTCCATTCACGGCATGGCCCCAAGCCATATGCTGTCACCATTTACAACCTTACAACTAAAGCAAATAATGGAAGCGAATATACACAATCCAACCATGAAGGAAAAACCCAATATAAATAACCATTGAAATCAAATGCAGTATACACTTATAAATAGTCATATAAAAACCATAATCGATTTTACACAATCGAGTTCCATTGGCCATGGCACTATTGCAAACAATGGTGCTTCCCTAGATTTTAAAATAAATAAAACATGATTTACAATTTACATACAGAGCTGGTCAAATGTACCAAGGCTCCCATTCATTGCCAACAACATCATAAACATTACATGCAAAAATAATTATAAACTCAGGCCCGAAGGCAAATAAAAAATCACACATTAAACCCCAACTAATGCCGAGATGAAACTCAGTCTCAACCATAAAGCCAAGAGGTGACAAGTGCAGGGTTGAATAACAGGCTTATTGTGAATGATATGGCATCACCCATGATTTGTTCCCAAATATTTGAACTATGCCACTCATCGCTATCCCTGTCACCTGCAACCACTAAGCAACAAATATGGATGAGAAGCATGGAAATTGTCACTAAGCTACAAACCATCAAACAATGTTGCAAAAACCAAACGAAATATTACCTCTGTAAACCTTGAATACGCCTTCACTATGATGCGCAAAGGTGAGAAGGGGCAAACAATGAACTAAGTAATGACCAAACCCCATCATCATCCAAGCCCTAAGCTTGGGCTGCCACACACTCCAATGCGCATGAATGCCACCAACCTATTTCCCATTATCAAAACCTAAACCCAATTCTCCATAATTTCCATACATTATAGTATCGAATGCCTCCAAGTTCATGCCAAGTCTTAAACCCCTGGTGCAATAGTATAAACTATGCTATATATTCACCACCCGCAAGTTAATACAAGGTCTGTGTTATCACATACATAAGACTCTGGAATTCAAACCTTTTAAGCTCTAATCCAAGACCATGGCATATGCAATATGCCATGTTATGTTGTTGATCCTAAAACCAAGTCTCGTTTTTTAAAACAAAAGAATTGTGAACCTGTATAGGCATAAAAATGAAAATATAAGATAATTACTTTTCATAAAATAAACATGAAATACAAACATGATAGGATATTAACAATCAATAGCAATTACACCAAGAATAATAAGTTCCATTAAAAATGCTGAGTTTGTGTCATGAAATGATAGGTGTGGTATTGAGCTTGTTAATACTACAAGTCTATAAAGAACATTAATAAACAACCAGTAGGTGTCACTAGCAGCAAGTAGGAACACTAGTGACCAAACGTTTAGTTTTTTGTAACAAGTTTATCGTTACTAAGTACACCTGCACGTAACCAAGTTAAGAGTGCTTTAGTTCAATAAGAACTAAGTAATCCCACTAGACAAGTAGAGACCTTTTAACTCTCAGGCAGTTACATCGGAGGACTAGTCCTGTCACTCCACCCACTTTGGTTACAGAAACAAAGTTAAGTTAGAGCCAGGTATACAACATAAGCACATGTAAAATAATAATGAAGTACATAATCAAAGCATCTAACATACACATCAAAGCATAACCATAAGAATCACATAGTAATCAAAATTACGGCATCATAACCACAAACATTAAATAGAGTAATAAACATAACTGAAGTAGGGGAGTAAGACGTAAGAACAACTTACGACAATTCAGCAGTATGATAGAGTACGACACATTCCGCAAGTTTACTAATGTCCGAAATAGGTTGTGTTTAACTAGCCTAATATTTTTTTTTCAATTTTTAGGGACATTATAATGATATAGTTCATAAAGTGTTGATTTGTTTGTTCGAGGCCTATAGGATTCAATCCTCTGATGGTAATGAATTAGACATGTGGTTTGAGGGTTGTAAACCCATGTTTCGTTGACACGATTCTTTATGTAATTTTTAATGGAATTACACTAACGCGATGCATTGGGAATAACTGTATTTTTATGTTTTTTTTTAAATATGTAAATGGTTAGATCTATTTCGTTGATAGCAATTTTGTTTGTAAATAATGAAGTATAGTCCTACAGCCGATCCTTTACAGGATTCAATGGTTGGACTAGGTGAGATAAAGATTTGGTGTGTGGTTACATTTTATTAATATTATTTATAAATCTTGTTTAGGCTCTCGTTCTTCATGCTTAGGGTAAATTCAATAGTTGTGTTTTTTTTTTTTAATGTTTATTGATTACATTGTTTATTAATGTTTGGTTTGGTTTAAGTATTTATGTTTATGAAAATTTATATTTTGAGAACAAATACGTTTGCTAACAATATGCAATCTACTAGTGTTTGGATTTGTTTTGAGGGTTTGAGTTAGTGAATTTAGAGATTCAATATCTAGTCTCGTTATTTATGAATATAAATGGTTTATTTTAATGTTTTGCTACAGAGTTTATATAATGCTTAGTTTTAAGGAATAAAATGAGTTTGTTTAATTTTATGCTTACTTGTTTAAATTTATAAATATTTGATGTAATTAGTCTATTTAGCACTAGGGTTTTTAATATCCAACTTAAACTATTTTAAATATAAACCTAAGAGTATTTCAACAATGAAACTTATCTAGGAATTGAAAACTGAGTTTTAAATCTAGACAAAGTAGAATAGCATGCAATATAAAAATTTACCCCAAAGTTTTTCAAAAATATTTCATATTAAGTATTTGATGATTTAAACAATTGGAATCTAGTTTAAGAATATATTCAAATGTACAGATCTTTAATCAAGAATAGTAAATACTATAAATAAAAATGTATAAAATACTTGAGAAGGAAAAGAACCTCATACTTACAACTTTCAGTTTATTAATGGCTAGGTACCCTCCACATTTAAACACACATAATTATTAAAAAATTAGCTAGTGCCGACCTCAGATCTATTAACCAGATAACTTGGAACTACCACGTTCCTCCCAACCATGACCCGAAACCATTCTAGGTTTTAGTTTGGATCCCCCCGAGCTGGTTCCAACATGCAAGTAGTCTAGGGATCCTAAAGGTGAGGCTTCTCTTATTTGGAATATAAGGTTTTGTATAAGATTTCTTTTGATTTGGAAATTCTCTCCAAAATTATTAGGAATAATGATGAGATCAGATTTTTTTCATCCTCAAGCCTTTCCTTCGCTTGGGTATTTATAGACAATATTTAGGAAAAATGGCAGTTAAACTTTAGTTAGACCAAGAATCCATTATCTTCTTGAAAATAATCTTTAATTGATTTATGTGAAGTTAATATATTATTATAATTAGCTTAGGAACTCTTTTACTAGTTCCTAATTTGACTCTTTTAGGATTAAATATTTATTTAATCATTTTTAGTAAATAATAACATATAGATTCTTTATTAATCATTATAGTTATTATTATTCCCTTATATCTAATATATGTACTTACCCTTTTATTCATAACAATATATATACATATTTTGTTATTAATATTTATTTAGGCATCATATAGCATGATTCCATTTAGATGGTGCTTTCATTAGCTTATATTCATTTCTTTTATCAAGGTCTTTAGGTAGGGTGGTCAACTAAGTTAGGAAGCTCTAAACCTCCTTGCATGTTGGATTACCTTGTATATCATGGTAGTCCTTTAGTACTTGATGAGAAGTAAAAATTCAAAATTTCATTTAAAAAAATAAGTAAGATAAGGTTAGTTTTTTTCAGAGTCGTTCTCACTCAACACAATTTAGTTTTTAGTAACTCCTAGAACTATTTAGATCCCAAGCTCAACGCTAAAAAACTGAGAGTTACACTTAGTTCAATTCCAGAGCCTCTTGCTCAACACTAATTCTAGGATGTACTTGTATAATACACCTAGGGATACAATGGCCAATGATCTGATGTTCTAGAGATTATGCTCAACATTAATTTGGAATGCTCCAAGGCTTATTCCCAACACTTCCAATTCTTATATTTCATGTGCTTTAGATATTATGCTCAACACAAACATCTCATAACTCGTGTGTTCTAGAGGTGGTGCTCAACACAAAAATAAAATCACTCATGTGCTCCAGAGCTTGCGATCAACAAAAAATCTCATCACTCATGTGCTTCAGGGTCCATGGAAAACACATTATAGAACTTAATTGTGAATTCAGTCTTCTGCACATTCTATAACAATAATCATCTCAGTATATTCATTTTAAGTTAAATCACATAATATAATCAGTATATTGTCCTACGCCAATAGTCTTATCCACTAGGGTCCATGCCCAACATATACAATCACATGCATGCTCAATAAAACATATGCATTGGCTTACACCTAATTTATATAACAAATCATCATACTCATGTGCAGTAGGGTCTTACATCCAGTATACAATATAAACATCAAAGTATCTCATGTGCAATGAGACTCAAGCCCATTGTGGTTAAGGTCAAAATTCGGGATATTACATCCCTCCCTGTTTAGAACAACACCGTGCCGATGTTCTAGGGACTAGGAATGAATTCATGAAATAAGGCAGGGTAAGCCTCTCTCATGGTACCTTTATTCTCCCAAGTACCCTGATCAGCTTCAAAGTGCTTCTATTGCACTTTCAACTGAACTATGGTGCACCTCCTGAGCTGTACTTCTCTTTTGTCTAGTATATGAAGGTGTTCAGGTACAAACTCCCCTTCAGGTTCCACATGTAACAAGGACCAATCAATAACATGTTTAGTATAATATACATATATCTTCAGTAAGGATGCATGGAAAATATTATGAACCTTTATGTGGGCATTTAAGGCTAATTCATATGCTATTGGCCCTTTCTTGGCTTGTATCTCAAAGGGTTTTCAAAAACTTGGTTCCAACTTTCGCACCTTCCCAAGCTCAATGAGCTTCTCTTTTCTTTTACTTTTTAAGTAAACATGTTCATTGATTTGATAATATTTATCTTTTCTTTTATTATCCATTTAATCTTCTGGAGTTCTTGCACTTCTTTAATGTTTTGTTGAACTTTGGTGACTAATTGTTCCAAGTCCTTTAGTAAGCCTAGCCCTAACATGATATGATCCACAGGGCTATCCAAAGTAACTAGTGTTCTACACTTCCGACCATAGAGTACCTCGAAGGGAATCATCTTGGTGGAGGTATGGTTTCCGTTGTATACACAAATTCTATGAGGTGTAGATAATACTCCCACTTGGTGGGGTTGTTCATAACATACATTCTAAGCATGTCTTCCAAAATCTAGTTTACCCGTTCTGTCTATCCGTCCGTCTGTGGGTGGCAAGAAGTACTAAAGTTTAATTGCATCTCTAAACCAGAGAATAAGGATCTCCAAAAGTTTATGGTAAACTTCGTGTCTCAATTGGAGATGATTTCCTTGGGTATCCCATGCAATGTGAATATCTCCTTTAAGAAGATGTCGACAATGTAAATTGCCTTGTAGGTTGACTTAACTGGGATAAAGTGTTCCACCTTCGATAACTTGTTAACCACTACAAATATGGAATCATTTTGATTCTTTCTCTTTGGTATACCTGTAATAAAATCCATACTAATGACCTCTCACTTCCATTCTGGAATGGGTAATGGTTGCAACAATCCTGAAGAATGTTGGTGCTCAGCTTTGACTAGCTGACATTCTTGACATTTTTTGATAAGTAACTCTATGTTGGACTTTAGCTTAGGCCATAAAAAGTGTTTCTTTACTGCTGATATTAGCTTTTGATATCCTAGATGCCCCAAATAGGGTTTTTTATGGAACTTCGTGAGGATGTTGAACCTGATGTCCCCTCCTCCCGGAACATACAATTTCTCTTTGGACCACAAGAGTCCAGTATCATCTACCTTATACTCTTTTTGTTGTTGAAACAACCTGTCCTCTTGAATTTTCTTGAGGATTTAAACATAGAGATGGTCAACTCCATTTTTTGTTTTGATCCTATCGTGCAAATCCAAATCGCTTTGGCTTAAAGTTACCCCATATAACATATGAGCTATTCGACTTAAAGAATCAACAATTTTATTTTTCTTTCCCTTTATATGCTTTAATTCGAAATGGTACTCACTAAGGAAGGACAACCATCTGGCCTTCCTAACATTTAGATTTGGCGGATCGAACAAGTACTTCAGACTCATGTTGTTTGTCTTCAGAAGAAATTTATTCCCCATGAGTTAGTGCCTCCACATCTTCAAGGCGTGGATAATGGTTTCTAACTCAATATCATGGGTGGGATAGATTTGTTCGTGTTCTTTTAATTCTTGCGACTCATAACAAATTGTGCAATAATTTTGCATGAGGAATCCTCTGCTTCCTTCCTTCCTCGCATTTGTACAAACAACAAAATCCCCATCGAGATCTGCAATTTGTAGTATCATTGCAGTAGTAAAAAGATGTTTAAGCTTTTGAAAAATTTCCTCGCACTTGGTCGTCCAGAAGAACTTGTTTCCCTTTTTTGTAATGCAGTCATGGGATAAGAAATCCTTGAAAAGTAGGGGTAGGCCGATCCTCTATAGCTTTAATATTTTCTGGGTCAATGACTATCCCCTTCTTGGAGGTGATGTGACCTAGGTATTGTATCTATGGTTTGTAAAAATCACATTTACTCACGGGGACTTCACTTAGTGAACATCTCACATAGCACGTGCGATTGTGGGATATTAAAGAATACCCTTAATTTCCATAGATATTGACCCAAACTTTTTTTGTTGAAACCCCCTCCCAATACTTAAAACCTCCTCCCCATCCCTTTTTGAACCTCAATCCTTATAAACCTCCTTACCCACCCCCACCTTAAACCCCTCATCCCCCCCAATACCTGTAATATATTGGTTCAATTTTTAATAATTTTAAAACCCACAATATGAACTAACGTGATAGGATATTGGTCAACAAGTTAATCCCCCGAGCATTTACTAAACTTAGCGTAAAGGTGGTGTTCCCATAACACCCGTACTACTATATGGAGATGCTCCTCATGTTCCTATTTACTCTTTGAGTAAACTAGGATTTCATCTATAAAGACCAGTACAAACTTATGTAGGTATTTCCTGAAGATATTGTTCATCATGCACATAAAATTTGCAAGTGCATTGGTCAACCCAAATGGCATTACTACAAACTCGTAGTGGCTGTATCGAGTTCAAAAGGTCATTTTATTTATGTCTTCATCGTGGATCCATACTTGATGGTATCTAGACTACAAATCAATCTTTGAACATATATGTTCTCCTCTGACTTGATCTAACAAGTCATCGATCCTAGGGAGTGGGTAAATGTTCTTGATGGTCATCTTGTTAAGTTGGCGGTAATCGATGCACATCTGCATCATACCATCCTTCTTTTTCACAAAAAGTATAGGTTCTCCCCAAAGGGACACACTCAGTCAGATATAACTCTTCTCAATCAACTCATGTAACTGCATCTTGATATCCACTAATTCTAGTGCGCTCATGTAGTATAGGGATTTTGAAGCTGGTACTGACCCTGTTGTCACTTCTATGGAAAAGTGTAAGTCTCATTTTGGTGGTAATGCTGGTATTTCCTCAGGAAATACATCCTCAAAGTCTATGAATTAGAGGAAAATTCAACTCAAAATGGGCCTCCTAAAAACATTTAATAAAATAATAGTTAAAATAATAAAATAATGTTGATTAATTTTGGAGGAAGAAAAGAAAAATACTACCTTTTTGTTTGTATTTTCGACATATCCCCCGTGTTTTTACTCAAATTTCATCATCGCGTGTTTTAAGGTATTTCTTGTTTTTGGGGTAGTGGGATCTGTCAAAAGTATGTAGAGTGGGTACTCGTTTGATGCATAATTTAATTTTGCATCCAACGAGCTCTCCTGATCGAAATTTGAGTAAAATCACAGGAAGATATATCAAAAATCAAACCAAAAAAGTAGTTTTTTTATGATATCTATTGCCAAATTTATATGAAAAAAGTGTTTAAGACCTATACAGTATTTCAAATTTAAATCAATTTCATTGGCTAACACATGATGACATGGAATTTGAATTAAATTTAAAAGGCCCATTTTGAGTTGAAATTTCCTCTAATGAGAACGGGAAAGTCCTTGATGTGCTGCTCTCTCTTAGCTTCTACATCCTGGATGTTTATTGCAAATACTTTGCATCCTTTCCTAATGCACTTCTTTGGACCTGTAAGGCGGATATCTGTCTAACAAAAACCTTCTGAGGTATGCCTTGAATCTTTGTCTGATTCCCTTGGCTATCTGTGCACAATATTGACTTGCTTAGGCAATTGGGCATGACATGGTGTTGTTCCAACCAGTCCTTCCTGATAAGTACATCGTATGATCCTAAGGGTAAAATATTCAAATCTATTTTAGCTGAAAAACCGTTCAAGTTTACCTCACAATCTCTCACTATTTTCAAAACCTTCCTTTTTGTACCCATGGCTAATTGCACCAGCCATAGTTTCTCATGTTTAACTTTGTCTACTTTACATGTCTCAACAATTTTAGGTGATACATAGTTTCGGGAAGCACCGAGATCAATTGAAATTGAAATAGAAGTGTTTGAAACCTTACCTTCTATTTCGACCATAGTAGCCTGATGGTTTGCTGGTCGACCATCCAAAGTGGAATAAATCCTCAATGTACTAGATATGTCCTATATAGTTGGGTCTTTTTGTAGATTGTGCAGGACTCCATTAGTCTTGTTTTTACAATCTCTAGCATAATGGGGCCATTGGAATTTCCAACATTTGATTGGTAGAGGGGAAGCATTGGTTCCTCCATTTATTGTTGGTTGGTTGGTATTTGGTGCAGACACATTTGGCTTCACACCTGTCTTATTGAAGTTTATGTTTGCTGGAAAACTGTTGTTTTGTTTTCTGTAAGGCGGTGGGTTGAAACCTGGTTTGTAGTTGTACGATAAGGTTCTAGACCTGTCTCAACTTCTGTTGATGTTTTCCTGCCTCATATTTTCATGCTCATAGCAAATCTTAGCTTTGTGTAGGGTAGTGTTTAGAGTTTTAGGCATGTCAAACTTAATTGTCTCTCAAAAATTGGGAGGAAGACATCCTAAAAACTGATGTATCTTCACTTTCTCGTCCTTTATGTAAGGCACATAATGTAATAGATCCAAAAATATGTTAATGAAGGAATCCATTCTCATGGATCCCATATTTAACTCATGAAACTATTTCACTTTGATGTCAAAGAATCTCTCAGACATGTATTTCTCCTCAATCATTCTGCGGAAGTTACTCCATATGATTTCTTTCACCTCATCATTTTGGTATGCTTAAGGTATCTCCACCATCTAGATACTTTTCCATTTAAGTTATAGATGGCTATATGGGACTTCATTTCAGTAGAGTAGTTGTGTACTCGGAAGTATTTACTCATACCTAGAAGCCATTCTTCAGCTCCCTCCCCAGTGTTCATATCTCCTTGATAGGTTGGGGCTCTTATATTTATGAACTCTTCTTGGAGGTTGTCATCATTCCTCTGTTTCTTTCTGCAAGGAGAAAGAGAATTATCACTGGAAAGATTGTGATAATCTCCTTCTGAAGGTTCACTTGTGTCTTCTTCTTTTCCCTCTTCCTTTGGGATGCTGGCCCGTTTACAATAAAAAACTTTTCTAGATTTGTTAGTTGAATGAGTAGGCTATCCATGTGAGCTTCCTCCCATCATGTTCCGAAGTAAAGCTTTATTGATTGCTTTCTGCTCTTTTATTTCATTCATATTATCATACTTGAAGCTTTGTAAGTCTTCTTTCATACTCTGTATGGTTTTCATCATATCATAATTTAATTCAACCACTGGTTCTTCTTCCCGTGTTAGGGTATTCTGATTTCCTTGTCGGCTGTTGTCTACTTTTGTATTCATGATCTAAATTGTTCTTTAATCCTACAATTAAAATATTTAATAACAAACCATTTTCTATTAGTCAACAAAATTTCAAATATAGTTTTGAAATGTTTATTTCTGCAATGAATGTTTTGGTAGCATCCATTATGTCTCCTATTGTTTGAATCTAGGCTCTGATACCACTTGTAATGTCCCTAAAATTCATGATTTAGAAAAATATCGTAGGCTAATAGAATACTAAATTCAAGGACATCTTTAAATCTTCTACGAAATAAAAGTCGTTGGTAAAATAGAACCTACATTCTATAGGTTTCTTTTCCTATATGTGTTTCCAGTATGATGATGATGTTTTACATGATGTTGATTTATGACTTCGAAATGTTTATAGTTTACTTTTTGTGTCTATATTAGTTGTTGACATTTGTCGTTACTTATTTTGTTTCACATTTTTATTTTATTTTACGTGTCTTTAATTCATTTATGGCTTATTTATAAATAGGTTGACTTACCTTTGTATGTCAAGGGGTGGAGTGGTGGGGTTCTATCCCTTTATGGTGCACTTGGAAAGGTAAGGATTCATATTGCTACGAGGTTTACTTAGTTCTTCCTGAAATAATGTAGGTTTATATTTTCCTTATGCAGGTGATTTCACCAATGAACTTAGTCGCATGATTGTGACATAAATAACGTCCTACATCTACAACAAGCTATACCTAAACTACACTATTCCTATGCATAAATGTTTTAAGAGACGACCAGAGTCCTAAACCTAAACTATACCTTAACCCTATGGTAAGAAGCGATTATAAATTATATGTGTGCATGTTATGGACTATATGCTAAGGTTTTAAAAACCTTATATGTAATATGTTATATGCTTGAACTTATGGTGTGAAGGGTTTTATGTTTATGGCATAAACATAAGCCATCGAAACTATGGCTCAGCTTTGTAACAGTGCCATGATGGAGGGGTTAAGATGTAGGGCGTTGGGGTTTTTACATGATGGTGCAATCAATGTGAATCAAAACTATACAAAAAGTGGGTTTTGATCTGCATGCTAGTGGTGGATAGGGTGGTGTAATAAATGAGCTTAGGAAAACACAGGCAGAATTCCTTAAGCATTGTGGTGGGGTTTTGGTTCATTCATTTGGTTTTCCTTGTCATGGAGATGGTGGTCTCACACTCCTAATGAGAGCTACGCAACCAACAGGATTCTACACTCCCTTGATAGGTATGTGTTTGTGTTGTTTTGAACCTTTCTATTTGTTTGTTTGATTTATGGTTTCGAAATGCATACTTCTTATAGAATTGTTTTGGTCTGTGCAGGTGAGCAATCCGCAGGCACTCTGCATGCTTTAGAGGCAGAGTTGTAGGTTTTTTGTGCAACCAAACTTTAGGTAAGCCCCGAATTCACAATGTCCTTTACACTTGCTATCTAGTTTTCACAGAGGGTTTGATCTTGGGTGTGGAGAAATGTAAGGTAAAGTTATTATGTTGTTTGGGGGTTTGATAAAGGGTTTGGAATTTGTATAAGTGACTGTGTAATCCTTTCATGGCTCTACCAAATGTAATTTTTTATATGTGTTGACTGTTAATAACTTGATTCATCTCTCTGTATAAAGTTATTGTTTACAACCACATGTATTTGGTTTTATTTGACTTAACGAGAAATCATTGTTTTGGGTAAATGAATTTGTGTTTCAAATGATGTGTTTCTTTTGCAATTTACAGTGCCATTTCTCTGCAATGGCACATTTGACAATATAGGTGGGTATAATAATGTGTAAGGTAGCAACATGTGGTTTCTACATGGATGCATTGGTTTATTAATAATATGGGTGGGTTTGTTTGGTGGCTGTAAGCATGAAGCTTGGCTTGTAGCATTGATATGCAACCTGGGTTTATTATTTAAACATTTTTATGTTCAAATTTTGATTGTGCACCAGAGGGTATAGGGAATGAGTGTAACTCTGTTCTGTCATTGATATACAATGTTTTTAATAGAACATTTCACGGGAAGCCTAAGAGGAGAAACACTTAATGGATGATATAGTTCATAAAGTGTTGATTTGTTTGCTTTAGACCTAAAGGATTTGATCATGGGATGGTAATGATTTGGACTTGTGGTTTGAGATTTGTAAACCCATGTTTCGTTGACATGATTCTTTATGTAATGTTTAATGGAATTCCACTAATGCGATGTGTTGGGAATAGATCTATTTGTATGTTTTATTTAAATTTGTAAATGGCTAGATCCATTTCAATGATAGTGATTTTGTTTGTAAATAATGAAATAAAGGCCTACAACCAATCCTTTAAAGAATTCGATGGCTGGGTTGGGTGAGATAAAGATTTGGTGTGTGGTTACATTTTATTAATATTATTTATAAAACTTGTTTAGGTTTTCGACCTTCATGCTTAGGGTAAATTTGATAGTTGTGTTTTGTTATGTTTATTGATTACATTGTTTATTAATTTTATGTTTGGTTTAAGTATTTATGTTTATGAACATTTATATTTTGAGAACAAATCTGTTCGCTGGCAATATGCAATCTTCCAACATTTGGATTTGTTTTGAGGGTTTGAGTTAGTGAGTTTAGAGATTTGATCTCTGGTCTTGTTATTTATGAATATAAATGGTTTAAGAGTGCATAGTGTATCATTGAGAAGAATATGGCATTGTATGGTTTGGTGGAAAAAATAGAGTCAATGTGTATTATTATATGGTCATATGGCCTTGTATCATTATTGCATGCAGAGTAGTGAGATGCTATGCAAGCCAGTATCAAGGAGATGTATCTTTAATACATGTGTAGATAATGCATATGGTATGAGATAAGTCAATTACAAAACTGATCGCCATAAACAACAAAGTTGTTACATATTGAGGTGATCAACATTAAACAAAGAGTTGTTACATATTCAGGTGTTCTCTTCATTGCAATAATGATACCTATTTGTTGGGATATCATAAACCCACTTCATATATGATAAAATATTTAATAATTATTTGAGTAATTTCCTACCTACTAGCCTAGATAGTTGTCATCCACTTGTACCACTTGGTTAACACTTTTCATATATACCCCATGAGCACCTTTATCCTTATTTTGGTTAGATCCTTCCCACTTTATTAACTACCAAGATTAGTAACTGTGCCTTATTGTAGATTATGTCTTTATAATGATTTTATCATGCTTTTTAGTGGATAAGGTAAAGCTAGTCAACTAGAAAACTGTTATCTTTTATTTCCAACCCATCCTCCATGAATTTCTCTCTAGATTTAGTGATTAGCTTTTTTTTCCATCACTCATGTTTTATCTAATTCGTGATGTCCTTGATAGAGTTGGAAAATGATTTAGTCACCTATGGGGGTTTATCATATTTAGTAAGCCTGAATTATGAGCTAGTATGATTTGTCTTCGACCAACTCAATTTTCCTTTATAAGGATGTATTTTTTTTGTAAGCTACTAAATTCTATTATAATACAGAGGAAAAAATTACAGATGTCATCATGGCCAGCGAAGGTCTTAGGAGGTGAATCCACCACCTCGACCTCTCAAAAAATGGTCATCTAAGAGATCCAAAAGATATATTGTTCCACTTTGAAAGTAAATGTCGAGGCCAAGATATCGACATAGTTACATAATTCAACATTAAATCGGTAGAGACAAAGACATAATCCTGGAAAAAGACACAAGCATTGACCCAGAAATAGACATAGACATAGGCCCAGAAAAAGACATAGGCATTGACCCAGAAATAAACATAGACATAGGCTTGGAAATAGACAAAGTCATGGAAATAGATACAAAGTCCAAAAAAAACCACTTGACACAATATGCAAAACCAAAAAACCTGGACGGCTTGGACATCAAGCAGGTGGAATGTCTGGAATTTATTCAGTTATGGGGTAGGCCCATCTTTCCTCTTGCAACTGGCTGGGTGAGTTGGTGGTGACTTCAAGAGGCATGAGAGGCTATTGCTACTACAAAATAGGTTGCTGGGTGACCATCTCCTTCAAATGCTTGAATAACGGCTCCACCATTGAGGGGATGGGGAAGAACAGAGCAAGAGGAGGTGCAATAGTGCACCCCATTGCAATGCCACTACCTCCATAATTGGAAAGAATCATGCCTCCCGTGGCACTACCACTTCCTCCTCCACCCCAATCATGGCTGCCTCCATTCAAATCGCCATGTCCTGAGATTCCAGCGTTTTCTTTCCATGCAAATGAGCTCTCCATCACCGTAAGCTTAGCATCAATCTTTGAGATCCTTGTCTAAACCATGTCTCTAGAATCATCCCAATTGGTAAGTGTATCCTCCATTTTATTGCAGATCATGTTCTTCATGAGCCAATAATGATTAATTTGGCTTCCATCTTGATCTGTTGCAGGCTTCTAATTAAGCATGTGGCCCTCCCAAGCTTCCAGGAAAATGTGAACACTGTGAGAGATTTGAGGTTCATAGTCCGCTGCCACCTAAAAACTGCAATCTCACTGAGCTTTGCCTCTTCCCGAGGTATCTCTTCTCATATTTCCACATTTTCACGACATGCTAACCCTATTGCGCCTCTCATTCCATAGATTATCGAGCTAGGGAATGTTAAATATTAGCACGATACAATATGGGGTGATGGATAGATAGTAAGTTTTCATACGCTCAACAAGACAAGGAGTGCACATAGCCGAGTAGAGCCAAACCCTTATGTCCAAATTCCACACCATGGCACTCAAAACATTCTCCATCTCTTCCATCATACCTATGAGCATTGAATAATGCTGCAGAGCCTTGAAGGATGAGATTAAACCAGATCTTCACCACTCCACGTCACATGTGCGGAGGTGACGGACTGCTATGATCCCACGCTTGGAGGATGATGAAGGTTCTCAAGAATGACTTCACTACCAAGGCTGTCATGATGGTCGCCATGCATCCGTTGCTCGGATCGAGGGAAGAAGTGTCACTATTATGTGGAGAGGTCACCCATATCTGGGACCTTTATTAGGATGTATCACTATTGTAATAATCATCAATAAATTAACTATTAATAATCAATCAATTATTCATTCTCCACTTATTCATGTGTTTCAGTTTCTATATTCTTCTCTCTATTTTCCTTGTGCATACTTGTGAGAATTATCCTTGAGCAATATCTACCTCATGTGATTCTTATTTGCGTCAAGGATCTATTTTTACATGGTATCAGAGATTCAATTTCTACATGGTAACACAAAGGAAGGTTGCTTAAGTTAAAAATATTTGAGTTACTATATGTTCTCTCTATTAGAGTGCATCTATTCTCTTATTCCTCTCTGAATTAAGCTTACATTATTTTCTCCTAGTTTTTATTTGTGCAGGTTGCAAAGAGTATTTTCTTGAGTGCATCAACATATCAATATAGATTCTTCTTCATCTATGATCTTGACTCCCTTCAAATATCATGAATGGAAATCCAAAATTGGCATTCTATTGCGTAGTAAGGGACTCTATGTTAGGGTACATATGGTACTCCCAAAGGATCGAACACCAAGAGAAACCACTTTACACGAATGAATCATAGATCAATACACCAATGTTTGTCATGTGGTTAAAACTCTCAAGAGAGAAACAGTCCATGGCCCCAGCCAAATAGCTACTTGGAGCAATTTATTATGCAAAAGAAGGAAAGTTACATGAGCTTCTCATAATCGATCAACTAGCCAAAGACCCTCTATGCTCTTTAAATAGAGATCATAGAACAATCGAGTGTTAAGCGATGGATCAATGGTAGGTATGATCTAAGAGAAGTGAACCGCCAGATTACTCTATGTCTAGAACATATCGTAACCGTTGGATTAGAATATTTACAAATGCATACTAATGCATACTAAAGAAACACACTTTTACCTAACGGATATATTACACAAGTTGATCTTGACTAACTCCTAAGTGTCTAAATATCCTAACATCCCCCCTTAAGAATAACTTATGATAGGATTGAAGGATTTACAAAAGTGACACTATTAGGATAAGGAAGGAGGAATTAGAGCCTATCCCCCCTTAAGGACACATTCCTGAACTCCTAACATAGACCGAAGTTTAGAAAACTTTGCTTCTGTAAGAGACTTGGAGAAGATGTCTACAGCTTGATCATCTATAAGGCAATAGAGCACTTCAATAACACAATCATGAACAAGATTTCTGATGAAGTGCATGTGTAGCTCAATGTGTTTGCTGCGCTGATGTAGAACTGGATCTTTGGCAAGCTTGATGGCACTTTGATTGTCACACCAAAGTGGAGTAGGTTGTTTCTGCTCGAATCCAAACTCTGAAAGGATCTATCGAATCCATAAAGCTTCCTGACTGGCATTAACTGTGGCTTGATATTCTGCTTCTGCTGAAGAAAAAGAAAGTGCTTGTTGTTTCTTACGAGCTGAAGTAACAGTTCTAGATCCCAGACTGAAAACAAAACCTGCAGTAGAATTTTGATCATCAGGATTGCTAGCCCAATCTGAATCAGTGAAACCAACCAACAAAGGTTTCCTCCCTGTACTATAATGAATCCCAAACTAAATTGTACCTCAAATATATCGAAGTATTCTTTTTGCTGCTGTCCAATGACTTTCATGAGGAGTTTGCATATAACGGGAAACATTACTAATAGCAAAGGAAAGGTCAGGATGAGTATGAGTCAAGTATAAAAGACTACCAACAAGCTGACGATACAAGGTGGCATCTACTTCAAGGGAAGTACAAGTGGTAGAAAGTTTGACTCGAGACTGGAAGAGAGAAGGGGCTAGTTTACAATCTTCCATGTGGAAGCGATGAAGAAGGTCACAAGCATACTTAGACTGGGAAAGAAATATTTCTTCTTTGGTTTGAAAGAATTGGAGACCAAGAAAATAATGCAAATGTCCTAAGCCTGACATTTCAAAATTTTGCTTAAGAATGGATTTTACATGGGTTATAAGTTTAGGGTCACTACCAGTAAGGATAAGATCATCAACATAAAGAACAAGTATGGCGAGATGGTTTCCTACTTTCTTGGTATAGACATTGGGGTCAGAATGGAATCTAGAAAAACCAATGTCAAGGAGAAAGCTATCCATTTTGGCATACCAAGCTCTAGGAGCTTGCTTAAATCCATATAAGGATTTCTTAAGGAGACAAAAAAGGCTAGAGTTATTCTGAACATATCTAGGATGTTGTTCCATGTAAATTTCCTCACGTAAATCACCATGTAAGAAGGTAGACTTGGCATCCATTTGATGGACTTCCCAGTTATGTAAGGCCGCAAGGGAAAGAAAAAGGTGGTTGGAGTTCATTTTTACTACAGGGGAAAAGGTTTCATTGTAGTCAATCCCTTCAACTTGGGAAAAACCTTTGGAAACTAACCTTGCCTTAAGTCTTTCAATACTTCCATCTAATGCATACTTAGTTCTGTAGACCCATTTACATCTGACAAGTTTTCTTCCTTTTGGAAGAGGAACAAGATCCCAAGTATTGTTCACCATTAAGGAACGATATTATTCATCCATAGCTGCATCCCAATCTGGATTTCCTGAAGCTTCTACAAAAGTTTTCGGATCATGATTCTCAGAAACTTGAGCCAAAAGAGAAGAGGATTGCTGAAAATGAGAACGTGTTCGACGTTGATCTCTAGGATCATCGGCAAGATCACCAGTTGCTTCACATGTTGAACGGACCCATTGAGGAAGTATTGGTGCCGGTGCAATTGGATGAACATGAGCAGGCGGAGGTGGATTTTCATCCTCAATGTCATCATCAGAAACTGGAGTTGGAAACCTGTTAAGGAAGCTGGAAGAAGAGGAAGAAGAAGGCACAATTGTTGAATCAGGCTCGCAGACCAAAAATGGCACACCCGCCAAGTTAGGCTCGCAGGCCAAGATATTTTCATCAAATTTAACATCTCTTCTAATGATTATATCATGAGAATGTGGCTGAAGAAGTATATAACCTTTTACATCTTCAGAATATCCAACAAATATGCACTTTTAACTTTTAGGCTGCAATGCTTTCCATTTTTCATTCAGAATGTGAGCCTATTCTTCACAACTAAACACACAAAAGTGACTTACATATGGTTTAATTTTAATCCATGATTCTTCCGGTGTTATACCCTGTAAAAATTTAGTGGGTGTGCGATTAACTATGTAATTTACACAATTTATGGCCTCAGCCCAATATTGAAGACTTAGTCCTTTAGATTGGATCATACAATTAGGCATTTCTTTTAAAGTGCGGTTCTTCCATTCAGCTACACCATTTTGTTGTGGTGTATATGGAATAGTGTGTTGTTGTTGGATTCCTTGTTTATTGCAAAAAGTAGTGAACTTGTTGTTAACATATTCTCCTCCATTGCCAGATCTTAACTTAATAATTTGATGAGCAGATTGTTTTTCAACAAGGGCCTTGTAGGCCAAGAACATGTTAAATACTTCGCTCTTAAGTTTTAGGAAGTAAACCCAAGTGCGTCTGGAGTAGTCATCAATGAAAGTTAAGAAATATTTGAAACCAGAAAATGAAGCAAATGGAAGAGGGCCACACAAGTCACTATGCACAAGATCCAAGGGAACTGAGGCGTGCCAAGAGGCACGTTTGTCAAAACTGTCTCGATGATGGTTTCTGAGTACACAACTAGAACAAACACCATCCTTGCAAGATATCAGCGGAAGAACAGTCACCATATTGTCTTTACATAGTTGTTGCAATGAGCGATAATTTAAGTGACCAAATCGATCATGCCAAAGTTTTCTCAAGTTATCACTATGAGCAACAAAAACTGAAAGAAAAGGTGATGACCCAAAGTTGTTAAATTTATACAACCTGGTAATATCATCAACAGTTCATAATAATAGTCTAAGATTTTTATACTTAGATAAATAGTCTTGAATGCATGAAAAATAATTTGGATTCAAGGAAATCAACTCATTCTCAAGTTGATGACCTCGAATTTCATTGTGTTTACCAAACACAGATTCCAACTTTTCCCAAGCTTTATCAGGTTCATCAATTTCAGATATGTGGAAACGTAAATCAATAGAGATTGACATCCCAATAAATCTACGTGCTTCATCACATCTATTTGCCCATTTAATTTTCTTATCATCATCAGTGGGTTTTGTTTCTTTCCCTGAGGTTATCCTGAAAAGTCCCCTACTTTGTAGAACATCTTTTATACGAGATTTCCATGAGAAATAGTTAGAACTTGTAAGTATAATATCATAAGGGGAAGCCATACTATAAAATAATGAATGAAATAATAGAAACTAACTATCTAGATGCAAAGAGCTCGAAAAAATATGCGGTTTTAAAAAAAACGGCACTGAAAACTGATTCTACATGATGAAGTTATGCTTGATCAAAGAAAATGTTGAAGATGTCCCCAATAGTGATGTGGCAGATATTAACTTGACCAACCAAACAAAGAATCCCCCTCTTCCCAAGATCAACCTTTGATGATCAGTTTTACAATAAAGTTGCTTTGAAGTGAATCACTTTTGTAAAATAAGTGATATTCACTTTTACAATAATGTGACTTTTAAATAGTGTGCCATTAAATTAAAAGACTTAAGTGACTCATTTTTATTTTATTTTATTTATGTGAGATGCACTTTTACAATAAAGTAACTTGAAAATAGAAATTGCATGCACTAAAAAGTAGCTTAGTAAGACTTGAACTCAAAACTTATCAAGGAGTAAAGCAACTTTGGACCAAGTGAGCTAAGTTTAAAAGGTACGTAAAAGTATGGAAAGAGGAAGAGAGCTTTTTTTTTATACTCTTCTCTTTCGTTCTCCGTGCTTGCTTTATTTTCCTGCAAATCACACAAAAAATGAAAAACAAAAACAAATTTTTTTTCTTCCACACAATGGGTTTAGATCTTGGTTAGCTTACTCGGAAATTATACGTTTTCAAGTTTTCTCGCTATTTCCGATTTGCCGTGATCGCACAAGGTGCATGGCAAAGAGCATACATAGCTGAGAAGACAAGGAAAAAACTTTCCCTCACTATTTCTGATTCGCCGTGATCGCGCAAGGTGCACGGCAAAGAGCATACGCAGCTAGAGAAGGAAACAGTCCGAGACTAAAACAAAAAAGATCTAATAATAAGACTGATAAAATATGAGATATTTACAAAAAATAAAACAAATCCGTCATTGTAAGATTATACCTTCAGATTTGCCGAAATGGGTGTTTCTGGAACAAATGAAAACGATTTTCGGTGAAATGAAAACTATTTCCAAATGGAAATGACACTTCAGACACAATGGAATAGCTCCCATAGGCCACAAATGCACAGAAAATTTAGAACCAGAAACCCTTTCAAAGTTTTAGAAACACCGGTTCCAGATCTTGATCAAAACCGAAAGAGGCTCTTCATAAAAGCTCTGATACCATGTTAGGGTACACAGGGTACTCCCAAAGGACTGAACACTAAGAGAAACCACTTTAAACGAATGAATCATAGATCAATACACCAATGTTTGTCATGTGGTTAAAACCCTTGAGAGGAAAACAGTCCACGGCCCCAACAAAATAGCTACTTGGAGCAATTTATTATGCAAAAGAAGGAAAGTTACATGAGCTTCTCATAATTGATCAACTAGCCAAGGACCCTCTATTCTCTTTAAATAGAGATCATAGACCAATCGGGTGTTAATCCACATATCAATGGTAAGTATGATCTAAGAGAAGTTGAACCATCAGATTACTCTATGTCTAGAACGTATCATAACTGTCGAATTAGAATATTTACAAATGCATACTAATGCATACTAAAGAAACACACTTTTACCTAACAGATATATTACACAAGTTGATCTTAACTAACTCCTAAGTGTCTAAATATCCTAACACTCTATAGGGTTTCTATGGCTTTATAAAATGAACCAAATTCTATTGTTGAGAAAGCTAAGTGGCATAATAGGTTGGATGAAGCCTATGGATTTCTTTGCTTCTCAATTTCCCCTAATCTAGTCTTTCATCTAGATGCTTTGACCACTCCAAACCAGGTATGTACCAAACTTGAGTCTCTCTTTGGAGTTCAAGATGAGATAAGAGTGCATTAGTTGGAGAATGAGTTATTATCAGTGAGTCCAAGTAGTTTAAATTCCATTGAGGGTTTTTATAGCTCAAAATAACACATCTTTATCTGTGACCACTTTCCCATGATTCTGTCGCATGTTGACACTTCCATGACGACACTTCATGAAAGTCACTGAAATAACACCTAACTTGGAGGACCTATATCTTGATTTTTTTAAATCTGTTTGACCTTATCTCTACTTCATTGGAAAGATATTTCAGTTAATGAAAACTTTCCAGAAGACACCAAAGTCTGAAAATGCCCAGAAGTACCCTAAAAATGAGTTTTTTTTATGTGTATGCGGGTTTCCTTAAAAATGAGTTTTTTTAAGGAAACCCATGTATGTACGCGACTTGCTATATATAATACTCACGTACGCCTTACATACGTGACTTTCTGAATTTGAACCCACGTATACCTCCTTATGTATGCGACTGTTGTCTCTACAACCCATGTACGCCTCCCAAAAATGTCAAAAAAATATGTATTTTGAAATTTGTGTAGTTTGGGTAGTTATGCAACTGACTCCTTCAGTTGTAACTACTTTTTCTTCAACCCTAACTCTTCATAAAGCATATAAATAGAGGTAGGGAGGTCCATGAGAGGAGACTTGAATCTTTGCATTGTTATGTTGGAGGATTTGGAGCTCTCTTTGCCCACACCTTTTCCCTAGAAGATATCTCCTTGTCTTGCAGAGCTTGGAGACTGAGTTCCTTGGAGAAGAGAAGTAGTAGAACCAGATCAAGGTTTCGTGAAGTGCTCAACTTGAAAAGAAGGTATATTTGTACTTGTTTTCAAGATTAATAAAGATGTGATGTCCTTCTTCTTCCCAAATCATTATTCAATGTGTGATTGAATCTCAGTTTATGATCATATTATGATGTTAATCAGATTATTATCTCATATTTATTTGATTATCATTGCTTTATATGTGGTCATATTGGTTTGAGGAAGGTATAATCCGTTTTGTAGGTCTCTTGGAGCAAGAGGAGCAAGAGGAGAAAGAAGAGGATTGAAGGGTTGCTTGGATCAACCTTCGTTTGGCTAAGGTATGAACCATTATAATCTCTGAAACTTGTTTATATATGCTTGCTGAAAATTATACATCCACCTTTAAACCCCATTATGTTGATGGCCTCTTAAACCCTAGCCATAGGAGACTTTCCTTTACAACAGAACTGGTGACTTCGATGGGGAGAGCCTTGTCTATTTGGGTTTTCTCTGTAATTCTTTGAGCCTTCTGTGAATTTTTAGGTCTTTCTTGCCACTTAAGAACACTTTGTCAGTCTAATAGAACATATCCCCTACCTTCCTAAGGAATTTTTTGACCTTTTTTGGGATTTTTTCTACCCATATGCAAGTTACAGACTGAACAGTCATGTGTCTGGTTTGGTACATGCGACTTTCTATACTGTAAACCCACGTACAATACATGAATTGTCAGTAATACAACCCACATATGCTTGTACACATGACTTTTTGTACTGTCAACCCACATATGACATGCGGCATATCAGTAGTACAACCCATGTGTGCCCCTAAAACAATGTTTTTTCCTCATTTTTGTGGTTTTTTTCTGCTGTTGTGGGCTATTTGGTAGGTATTTTGGTGTCCTATGCAGGTGCATGACTCCAGGGAGTTAGTGTCATCCCTTTTGGTTGTTATTTATCTATGTGGTAAGCCTTTTTATAGCATTAGGGTTTGCTCTTTTCTCTTTCCCCCCACCCCCTTTGCTTGGCATGATTTTTGGCTTATGTTTCTGGTCAGCCTTTGTTAGTGATCTTTGTATGAGATTAAAATCTTGTTGGTGTTTGTTTCCTTATTATTTTGGTTGTTAACTTCACGATGCCAAAGTAGTTGACTTGTCTTTTATGCAAGCCTTCCTTCCAAGTAGAGTTTATACTCACTTTAGGGCATTCTAGAGTCTATTTGGTGGTTGTATAATAGAGTTCCTTTTACTTTGTTCTTGTCATATGCATACTTTTGTTTGTAGGTATTTTTTCTTTTGCATTTATAAAAGAAAAATAAAAAGAACATATAGTTGTTTAATATGCATGTAGATTAGGGTTGTTTTTAATGCACTGCATATCATTGTTTAAAAAAAAATAAAAAAAATTGTTCTTTTGTGGCTTTCAAGTTTTCTATTTGAAAAAAAGAAAGAGAATAGTTTTTGCTTTTTGCATTTCATTTCTCTTTGCTTAGTCATTTTGTTACAACTTTGAGTTAAAAAANACTAAAAACAACCCTTAAAATAAACGATATAATTTAAAAATTATTAGTAAGTTTTATTTTATAGGGTCATACACCAACTAGCTCAGGCTATACTTGTGGATCAGGGACTTTTAACTCTCGACAAATATTAAATTTTAGACGTAGTTGGACAATCACTAGGTAAATCCTCTTCTATGTTGATTACATCTGGGAAGCTCCTCTCAAACGGGAGTTAAGAATGAGGCCGCGTGGAGGCTTGGACTGAGGAGATAACCCTCTGATTCCTTGTCAAAGCATAAACCAGGGTTTTTGTGCACCTAAGGATTCTGTCTTAGACAGATTTTTGAACTTTTCTTCCATACTCATGCATATTGTTAGCATTGGAAATGAGCCCAAAGGTTGCGGAAGGCCCGCTTCCAGGTAACAGCAAAACCACTTTAGACTACGTCTCCGACCCTGCGCAGTCATAGAGGGATCTATCCTTTGTCACAGGAGTCTACTGCACATAATATTTTCAATCTTGTGTGTCACTGAAGTCCACTCTACATAGGATTTTCAATAGGCATGATCAGGGGGCCAAGATCCTGAATGGAACAAAGTGTGTAAGGGTGAGATGCAAGGTGGGATTATCGGGGCGAGAACCATTGGAAATGGAGTCGATAACCTGCATAATGAATGCTTGCAAGAGAAAAGGAAGGCGTCGGGCAGCAAAAAAAGGCAAGGTAGTTGTTGATCTCCCAATCAGGAGATTTTTAGTGGGCGGTTTGAGGATAAGAGAGAGAACAGTCCATCGCGTGGAGCACAAGCGAGATGAATTCCATGCAACTTTAGAAGAACAATTGATAAATGTCTGGAACAGTAGCCAAAGCATAACAAGTATGAATTCCTAACTACTTTACCCCAAGTTGCAGACATGAAAAGCAATTAACAAACTGGAGTGAAAACAAGAAACACATTGCATGTAAAAGAAGATACATATTGGGAAAGCAATGACACATGAATCTCTGCTATGATAAACAACTCTTTCTCTGCAATTTTATTCATAACACAGGCATCAAACTTATTTACAATCGAGAGCCTCATCCCTAGAATGTTTCCCAATCCAATCAACTAACTCCCTCCTCCCTCTATCGAGAGTGTATTTATACTATTCTAATGCTAAGACTACTGAACAGAAAAGTGTTACAAGTCACTATCATGTGTTAACAACACAGTGAGTGGAACTATAGTCATGCTTTAAAAATAGAAATAATAAACATCATGGCACTGGTGGTCTCATTCGACCTGAGTAACTGTTCGACGTGCTTGGATACTACGGGGGATTGCGAGTATGATGCCCTCTTCCTTGTCTGAAGCGTGTGCTCCCATCATGTTCAAATGCAGCTTTCCGCATGGGCATGCACTGGCAAGGTAGTCTGCATCTTTCCCCGGTTCAATCACATCTACCACCTCCTTCCTCTCTGGGTAACACTATTAGCCATGGGCTATGGAAGAAGTGCCACATTGCTTATGGTTGAGACAAATCTATGAGGTGGCTTGTCATTCTTGTACTTATCACCTCCAATGAGGTGAGCTCTCTCACAGGCAATAGGGTGTAGCATATCTACACCAAACCCATCACCCTCATAAAGTGGACTTCACAAACAGGGCTGTTAGAGATTTAAACCCCTGACACTCCCATTCAAAAAAATGCTTATATAGGGAATAGTCAATGACTGTCTCCTTCTGTGGAGGCTTTGGTGGACATGAGGCTATCAGGGGTTCCTAGAAAAACACTTATGGAGAGTAAGTGTCCAGGCCCCGCATCGTTGGGGATGTGGGTATCACGTTTGGACCTCGATGGATGGTGTCATTCTCGGCATGAAATACCAAGGTGACGGGTGAGTGTGAAAGCTTCCCACAAACCATCAACACCCCCAAACGGAAACACTTCTCAAACCAGATCTTCACCGTCAAACTCTTCGGGCCTTTGCAAATTCATGGAGAAGTAAAACTCAGGTTCTAGAGATATGTTAATTCACTCCCATGGCTCTGGAAGTATATATAAGGCCTCGAGACTGACTCTAGCCATGATTGGTCATCATTCCTGCACACTCTGTCATTGAGTGTATTTGGTATCAACATGTGTGAGGGTGTGAGCAGAGTGATCTTTTACTTGCTGGGGATCTAGTTACTTAGCTTCATCGGTTGTGGCGCCTCATCGTCTGCTGTGGGAAGCATTTGTGGATGCCATCTGGTACCATAGATCCATGCTGCAAAGTTCATGATGTGGATGCTCCCATGTTTCCTTTCTCTTTTGAAGTAGGAAATGGAATGGTCTTTTGCATCATTTTGGCTTTGCCTCATGCGAGTGGTGGATTCGTCGGTTACTTTCCTTACTTCCGCAAGCCAACTCACACAAAAAGCCACATATCATGACATGAGTTTGTCAAAGGGATGATTCCATTGTTATACATGCTACAAATGGCGTCGAAGAAATCGACCAATCCGTAAGGATGCAGATTACACATGTGAACGTATCCTCCACTATCATCTCAGCACTAGATGTGAAACCTGTACCCTGGGAGCCTTTTCAGCCATCCGATCCAAGGAATCTTTCACTTTCGCTGTCCACGTTCCATTCTTTCTACTGCCAACTTCTCTCTTCTGAACACCCCGAGCAGTTCTGGATCATGACATGTTCTCAACCATCGATCATGACCGACCCTTCATGCAGCCATAGATATTAGTGGGCCCCATTATCTATTGCAATGAGAAGCCTTGGCATTCATCCGTGTTAGTCCGTTCTGCGAAATAAACCGTGGCTATAGATTTCTTTCCTTTCTTATCGCGACCATTGATCTTCATGATCTTTGCCTCTCTTTTGTGATTTGAAATCGTGGCTTCACCCGTGCAAGTATTGCATGCAAAATTGTTTGAGGCCATAGATCTGACTCAGATCTCATCTCGACTGTAGAATGTTTCTGACTTTTAACCCATTTTGCAAATTGGAAAAGCAACTTCGTTCGAGCATGTCTACTCACGCAAAATGGTTTAGAGCCATTGATCCATCTTTGATCAATTTCATCCATTGATATCGAGCCCTACCCAATGCCTGCATCACATCTTCCACTTTATTCTTTGCTTTGCAAATATGACATCTTGATGGAGAGTTCACACAAATTTCGTGGGGACGAGACCTCCATCGAACTCTTATTAGGTTCTTAAATCAACTGTTAAAAAATGGAGTGTTAACAACTGGCTCCACAAGGGATGCTATCCTCCCAGGGAGGTCGCAAAGAACCCCCTTAGACCAAGGGCCAAACCATTGGGCTGCTTTCAACCTTTCTTTGACATCTCCATTCTGCTCTGAGTTACTGCTTTAGCGAATTCATGCCACTCTTGAAAATCATGGTGGTGACTATAAACCTATGCTGGTAACTGAAAAATGAAAACAAACTAAAATAGTAATGAAGTAAATGCTCGATAACTACCAAGCTTATTCTTTTTTACCTACTCTACCTTAATTTGTACATAAATCTGATTAAGTGAAATCAGACTTCCAATGAATCCAATCAAGCAACTTGCCTAATATTTTTTTTCTTTCATTGTGCTTGATGGACAAAAGTGAAATAGATAATGGGAGAAGGGAATGATAAAAAAACTGATCTTCAGAGCAGAGATGCCACCAACCACTACCTTCACCCAGACCCTCCATGTATTTGGCTACAGGGTCATAGAAATCACGGCAACCTCCAGCATGCTCTATCACTTGCTCATGGGAAATCCATCCGGAGCTTCCTTCTTCTAGAGATTCATTAGGTTGACACTTGGAAGATTGCAGAAAAGGACCATAGAATCCTTCATCAATGGAGCCTCCTGATTTACACTCGAAATTTCGGCAACAAGAGCTTGAGATGCTTCAAGAGGGAAGTCCCCTGCTTCTCCAGTGGAACCGAGTAGTCATATTTCTCCTGTGTGAGGTGGTGCTACCGAAGGTGGAATATCAAAGAACGTGTTTATTTGGAGGATGCTACATCCGTCTTCACAGCTTGTCTCTTTACTACAGATTTCCAATATATTAGTAGCATAAGAGGAATCACCTGGTTGGTTCTTCTTACCTCTTTCTTTCTTGCATAGGCTTCTGGTCTACTCCATATCCATTTCTTTCTACTTTTTCTTGGAGGCCTTAATCATGTGTCGTATAATTTCAAAAGAGGCATAACACAAGGGTAGGCTATCACCTCCAATTCCCCTATCGTCCTTTCCCATTTCAACCTGCTGACTTTGCATGGCATCTTGATTCATTTCATCAGCAGGCTTCACTTCAACAGTTGGCTCATGAGGTATATTCTGCAGGAACTCTTCTTCATATTCATCGTACACATGCATACCAAACTCTTTCTTAAAATCGTCCTTTGCAGACCAGGGACAGTGCAGGTTTCCATCTTCAAAGAACAATCCTGCAAGACTTCCTGTTCTAGCCTCAGGCCGATCATCTTTCTGCATACCATGAGAGGTCTTTGATGGGACAGAGACTTCCTCCTTCTGCTTGTAGGGCCCAACCAATTTGTATGTATCTTTTATCTCACCACCACTGTCTTGATCTGACAATTTCTTGGACATCTTAAGGTTTTCCTCAACCTCTAAACAATCAGTGAACATCTGCTACAGGGTGGTTGATTTTCTCTCCAAAAGAAGCAAGGACAGGTCAGGAGGAAAGGCGTCTGCATAATAGATCTTAGCAGCGTTCTTAAGAGGTTGGACTTCTTTAGGCATGTTATAATAAAATCTTGCAAATCTTCTGTTAAAACTAGATATGGCCTCACCCTTATGCCTCCTCAGGGAATAAAAACTCTAAAATTATTTGCTCCAATGGCCTTCTCCTACCCCAAAACTCCAATAAGGTGCAAGAAAATTCTTCCCAAGTGTTGATGGACTTAGGCTGCAAGTGTTTAAAAGCACACTTTGTCATCTCCTTGCAAGGACAGGGTGAAAGCGCACATGCATACATCATCATGATCGATCTCAAAAAGGTCAGAGAAATTCTCAAAGGCTTGTAAATGTTTCTCAGCAGTCAATTCTTGGGATTCTCCATCAAACTTGGGGAGGTACTTGTAATATCTCATGGGAAAATCATGGAGGATAGGAGGTAGTTGTAGTGGTTCGTATCAGGTTGGAGAAATAGGAGGAACAAGGTTAGGCACAATAGCCAAGCTATTGGTCGAGGTTTTAGGAATTTCACAGGGGCGTCCTTTGACATTGTGAACCCCTGGATAAATATCTAGGCCATCATCAGATGTACAAGATAACGCAACACTTTCGGTTCATAAAGAAGGATAAACAGGAATATATTCATAGCTTTGTTCAGAATGAGTTGAACCATAGAAAGTTTTTTGACAATTGCATCTTTCCGCATAGGCACACACTAGCAAGGTAGTTTGCATATTTCCCCAGTTCAATCACATCCTCCACCTCCTTCCTCGTCGGGTAACACTGTTAGCCATGGGCTATGGAAGAAGTGCCGCATTGCTTCTACTTGAGACAAACCTGTGGGGTGGCTTGTCATTCTTATACTTCTCACCTCCAGTGAGGTGAGCTCTCCCACAAGCAATAGGGTGTAGCATATCTACATGAGCCCCATCACCCTCAGAAAGTGGACTTCACAAATAGGGCTGTTAGGGATTTAAACCACTAACACTCCCATCCAAACAAATGCTTATACAGGGAATAGTCAATGATTGTCCCCTTCTAAGGAGGCTTTGGTGGGCACGATGCTATTAGGGGTTCCTAGAAAAATCCTTATGGGGAGTAAGTGTCTAGGCCCCACATCGTTGGGGACACGCGTATCACGTCTGGACCTCGATGGCTGATGTCAGTCTTGGCATGCAATACCAAGGTGATGGGTGAGTGTGAAAGCTTCCCACCAACCATCAACACCCCCAGATGGACAAGCTTTTCAAAACAGATCTTCATCGTCAAACCCTTCGAGCCTTTGCAGATTCATGGAGAAGTAAAACTTAGGTTCTGGAGATATGTTAATTCACTCCCATGGATCTGGAAGTATATATAAGGCCTTAAGACTAACTCTAGCCATGATTGGTCATCATTCCTACACACTCTATCATTGAGTGTATTTGGTATCAACATGTGTGAGGGCGCGAGTAGAGTGATATTTTACTTACTGGGGATCTAGTCACTTAGCTTCATCGGTTGTGGCACCTCACCGTCTATTATGGGAAGCATTTGTGGACGCCATCTGGTACCATAGATCCATGCTGCAAATTTCATGATGTGGATGCTCCCACCTTTCCTTGCTCTTTTGAAGTAGGAAACGGAATGGTCTTCTAGGTCGTGCTGCCTTTGCCTCATGCGAGTAGTGGATTTGATAGTTACTTTCCTTTACTTCCGCAAGCCAACTCACACAAAAAGTCACCTATCATGACATGACTTTGTCAAAGGGATGATTCTGCCGTTATACGTGCTACAAATGGCATCGAAGAAATCGGCCAATATGCAAGGATGCAGATTACACGTGTGAACATCTCCTCCGCTGTCATTTCAGCACTGTATGTGAAACCTGTACCCTGGGAGCCTTCGCAACCATCCCATCCGAGGAATATTTCACTTCCTCCATCTACGTTCCATTCTTTCTACCGCCAACTTCTCTCTTCTGAACACCGCGAGTAGTTCTGGATTGTGACATGTTCTCAAGTGTCGATCATGACTGACCCTTCATGGAGCCATGGATCTTAGTGGGCCCTATTATCTTTCATAATGAGAAGCCTTGGCATTCATCCATGCTAGTCCTTTCAGCAAAATAAACTGTGGTCGTAGATTTCTTTCCTTTCTTATCATGGCCATTGAGATTCATGACCTCTACCTCTCTTTCGCGATTTGAAATCGCGGCTTCACCTGCGCAAGTATGGCATGCGGAATTGATCGAGGCCGTAGATCTAACTTAGATCTCATCTCGACCATAGAATTTTTCCGACTTTTAAGCCATTTCACAAATTGGAAACACGGCTTTGGTCAAGCATGTCTACTCGTACGAGATGGTTTAGATCCATTGATCCATCTTTAATCAATTTTAGTCTTTGATCTTGAGCTCTACCCAACTCCTACAGCACATCTTCCACTTTCTTCTTTACTTTGCAACTCTGACATCTTGATGGAGAGTTCACATGAAGTTTGCAGGGATGAGACCTTCATCGAACTCCTATTCGGTTCTTAAATGAATTGTTAGGAAACAAAGTGCTAACACATATGAACCAAGCTTGCGACTGTCCCCCTATACTGTAAATATAGTGAAGGTATCCTTTAGTCTCTTTGACATCTAGGGTTCATACACAGGTACACCAGAATGCTATTTCTGGTTGACCTTGGACGGGATTGGAAGGTAACCTTGGTAGAAGGTGTGGGAGGGTGGTGGGTGATTCCTCTGCTTGTACCTAAGAACATCTACAAGGACTCCAAGTAACTGTCTATCAGCTTTCTTCTGGAAGGCATATCTTATACCTCTTTATCTGTTTGGATTTAGGAATTTTTAGTGAGTGCTTTGTGGTTTGTCTGTACTTAGTGTGCCTTTAGGTGTGTGCTTTGTAATTTTTGTTTCCTGTCAATCTCAAACTTTGTCTCCTAATTTGAAACTATGGATAACACCCCTTTAAACACCAACCAAGAGATCCCCATTCTAGAAACTCCTTGCTCTATTCCTCTCACAGGGAATGTTGGTGTTCCTTTGATGGCCACCCTGAATCTACCTGGATTCACCCTAGGGCTACTGGTGTGGTTGTTTTCCACTCCAATTGTCCTGAATGCTCCTAATGATTCTCAAGTAAGCTCCTAATATCATGGGCATCAAAAAACTGCTTCCCCTTCACATGTAGTTGATTCTCCTCCTCCTTCTACCTCATGCAATGAAAGTACTGATACTAGTAACTGACAGTCTAAAGGGAGTAAAAGAAGGAGGAATAGGAAGAAGGCACATAAGAAAGGGGGCACCCATTCAACCTCTGTAGGTCAAGTTGAACCTCACCACCCAGCATTTGCAGTTCATGCTGGGGGCACCTATCCAACCTCTACAAGTCATGTTGGATCTAAGCACTCAACCTTTGCAAGTCAAGTTGATCTTTAACACCCAGCCTCTGCAGTTCATGCTGGAGGCACCTATATAACCTCTACAGGTCATGTTGGATATAAGCACTCAACCTCTACAAGTCAAGTTCATATTCTCCATCCAGCCTCTATTCATCATGCTGGTGGGATCCTTCCAACCTTTCTAGGTCACGTTGGATCCAGTCACTCAGCCTCTGTAGTTAATGCTGAGGGTGCCCGTTCAACCTCTAATGTTCAAGTTGAACCTCCCCATCCAACTTCTGTAAGTCATGTTGGATCCATCCACCCAGCTTCTGTGGTTAATGCTAGGGGCACACACTCAACTGCTACAAAGCATGTTGATCCTAACCATTCAACCTCTACTGTTCATGCTGGTGGTTCCCATCCAACCTTTGCAAGTCATGTTGGACCCAGTCTCTCAGCCTTTGCAAGTCATGTTGGGGGCAATCTTTCAGCCTTTGTGGTTCATGCTGAAGACAATTTGTCAGCCACTACGAATCATGTTGACATTGTTGAAAATACTTCCTGTTCAAAACACAAGCCAACGTTCCCTTGTAAGCTTTGTGAGGGATACCACCTTACTTATAAATTCCCTTCTATCACAGAGGTGCAAAGAGTTTTGTTTCATGGTCATTCTATTTTTGAACATTCTGAAGTCTCTCAACAACCATCCTCTCTTAGTCAGGCTGGACCCAGTCACTCGGCCTCTAGTGGTCATGCTAGGGGAAAAATATCAGCTCTGTAGGTCATGCTGAGAGAAAACGGTCATCCACTACTAGTCATGTTGACACCATTGAGAAAATAGGTTGTTCAAAGTGCAAAATTAAGTTCCCTTGTAATCTATGCGAGGGAGATCCTCTTACTCACCAGTGCCCTGCTATCACAGAGGTGCGAAGAGTGTGGTCCAAGACTCAAGAATTTCCTTCTCATAAACAACCTATAGTTTCTCAACAACCTACTCAACTTTTGGTTGATGAAGTGGTCGAACCAATCTCAGATTTGGTCGATCCCACTCTTCTTTCAGAGGGTGATCCTTATGTGATTGAACCAATGTGATATTTGGTCAATCCCACTCTCCCTTCGGAGAGTGAATTTCACGAAGCAGTTGAATCGATTTCATTGTCGACCAATCCCACTCTTCCTTTGGAGAGTGAAGTGTCTACTAGTCACATTTTCTTCACTACCAGTTTAGAACTTTTTGAACAAGGGGGAACTGAAATCACTTTGGATGAACCCCCACCAAGCTCTTGGATTCCTTCCTTTGATTGGGATAGCCTAGTTGAGCCACACCTTCCTTCTGATGTACCTTTCTAGATAAAGGTCAAAGTTGAATCATACACGATTGCTCGTTGTATTGTTGATGAAGGAGCCTCAGTTAGTATCTTGTATGCTTGTGTTTGGCGAGGCATGGGATCTCCCAACCTTGTGTCGACTACTAGTTAGTTACTAGAGTTCGATAGAAGAACTTGTATAGCCCTGTGAATTCTTGCTCAAACACATGTTACTTTGGGTGGGAAGATCGTCTTAGTTGACTTCATGGTGATAAAAGACCCCTTGGACTTCAATATGCTCCTTGGACGTGATTATGTATATGCCATGCAAGCTATGCTGTCAACATTCTTTCATGTGATGTAATTTAATCATGGCAAAGAAACTGGTCACTATCGATTAGTTGGATTTTCTTGATCCATCTCCTGACCCAACTAGAGATCAAGTCTTTCCTTTATCGATTCCCAATGTTTCTATAGACACCACCCCACCATAGGTGAACTATGTGGCCTCATGTCCTTTACGTTCAAGTGCTACTGAGAAGCAACCTATTTTTTCATGCTTACCTTCTCAGGACTTGGTCCCAATAGTTGACCAGGTGATTCATCCTATACAGACTATGGAGCTCGCTCTCCACTCCGTCGATCCATTTGAAAGTTTATACATGTGTCCTATCTCGGATGACCTCCTTACTTTGGATGAATTCTTCCTTGAGTCTTTGATACAGTTTGATATTCTATTGGATGTTGGTTCAGTTGTGACTAAGTCTAACCTTGATTTGCCTAGTAAGCCTGACATTTCTTCTTATGTTGGTCTTGTTGAGTCTTTTGACTCTTCCTTTGAATAGTAAGTCAGTGATCCTAATGAATTTGATTTTTCTTGTGAATTTTTCAACTCCTGTGATACTGAGTTTGTTCCTATAGAGTCTATCTCCCTTGTTGATTTTTGTCTTTCTGAGGTTGATCTTACTGATTATAAACCCTCGATCCTTGGTGCTATAGAATCTTCTTCAGTTGATTCTGCCTTGACTTTACTTTTTATAAAAGATAGCAAAGTCGCATGTGTTTCTGCCAAAGTGACCTGTATCAGAAATTTTCCTCTGAATATGATCTTGATGCTATTGTTTCTTGGAGACAGGATTCTTAGTTGGATTCACAACTATTTAGTGGCCTCATCTTGTTGTTCAAGTTGTAAATGCATTTTCATGTGCCCTGCTCACACTTATGAGCCTGATTCTAGCTTTCGCGCTTTAAGCTCGTTGTATAAGCCATCATCTTTTCTCTCGTCATCGCTAAGCCTTGTATCATTTTTCCTTTGCAACTTGACACCCTTTACCTTGAGGAGACATTTACCGAGTGTCTTTATCCTACTCATTTTCCTTGCATTATGTATAGGTTTGTTCCTTGCGCTTGGAACTAGTTTCTCCTACCTATGACACTTGTCTCTTCGCATTTAGAGCATTCTTTTTGCTCTCCTTCGAGCTCGTTAAAAACAGTAAGGATGCCACGAGTTGAATTTTTCAGACTCGTTAAAACTTCACGGGAAAGATGTTGAGTTTATTTAGGCCCAGGTCTAACTCCTCAAAATAGACTTGACTGCGGAGTAAACTTGTCCGTTCAGGTTTGTTAAGAATATGTGAATGGGAATCCACATTGGTGGTAGGTTATCACTTTCTTGGATCATTTGGAATAATATGAGAAAGGAACACTCTCTTTTCTACAGAATTGAGAAGAGTATTCTCAGGCATAGGTTTATCACTTTTCCGGACCTGAGGGACTAAACTTACAAAAAAGGAACCCCCGATATGAGCTTAGATTTCTCTTTTTCGTGCTCTGGACCAAAAAATGAAAAATATTTCGAATGTACTTTATGTCTTTGTCATGATCGTTAAACCCTAAAGAACAAACCATCGATTTTATTGTTGTAAGCCCCATTTATCATAATCAAGTGGATCTTTCGAGTGATATTGCCTTCCTTCACACTCATAAAACTCAGGATATATTTTTCTTTTGAAGGAGCATTGGGTAGGTGGTAATTTAACCTTTTTCGGACCTTCCTGACTAAATACGAAAAAGGTGCGCCTTACTTCTTCAGAAGCTAAGATATTTCTTCTGTGGTTTGTTTTATACTTTTCCAGCCTCAGGAGACTAAATTGGATGAAAAATCACCCCCCTGGAGTCTTCTTTGGAGTCTTCAAACTCTCTAAAATAAGAAAACACCATTGAGCATGTACTAGTTTAGGATTGTAAAATCAATGAATCAGTGCTTTATCAAGCATTCTTCTGTCTCTTCTTTGAGCTTTCCAAAAACGAAGATGGTCCCAAGTTTTCTTTCTTAGACTCGTTAAACCTTTACAAGAAAGAGGGGAAGGGAAGTTCATTCACATGTATTTTACATCATAGGAGCAAGTCTTGTTTCTTTGAACAAAGCACCAATTTTGAGTCTATCAACAGTTGGGTCCTAGTATTTTGGCCTTATCCTAATTCAAAGTTTCTTACTTTTCCGATTAGTTTCTTTTCCAATTATATGGGGAATCTGTCAATGTATCCTACTTTGTAGATTTGTGTCATTGGTTCCTTTTGTGTTAAAAGCTGACTTAGTCACTTTTGTGTCATGCTCACTATTTAAGGATTAAACCTTTGTCGTTCATTCTGTAGTTGCCTTGACCTTTTGTGTCGGCCATTCCCTAGAATCAGTTCATTACATCATGTCTTCGGCATTTCTTGTCATGAAACTTAGTACCAATTCTAGATAGAATTAGTCTTTGACTTACCTTGTGTTGGATGATGATGGATGCCTTAATGCCTTCCTTCCAACGGATCTCTTCCTATCGACTGCAACACATCTTGCTCTAGGGATGAGATTTAGAGTTTTTATGACAGTACCTTGGGGATTGCAGTCATCAGTGGCAATTTCCCTCGCTATTGGGTAGTGGGAATACCTTAATGTCTCCTACTCAATGGATTCTTCAAGTGTTCGACTTCAATTCCTTGTATTCACACTTGTTAAAATGTACTAGGTACCTTGGGGACCATTTTCATTAATGGTGGTTTCCCTCATGTTTTTTAATGGTTCTCATCATTGATTGGTAATCAAACGATTTCCTCCATGTTCAACTTCAACTCCTTTATTCGCATGGTTAGGATTCATACCTTTTGGGCGGTTTGGATTGAAGACCTTGGGCCGACAGTAGCATCATCATTTTGCTATTGCCCAAGCTACGCAAGACCTTGTTACATTTTATATGACATTTTGTTGAGACATAGATCCACCTTGTATTTTTGTGGCTATGATCAATTGTTGAGCATGGATCCACTTTGTTCATTTGTGGCCATGGCTCATTTAGATTTAATATGACACCTTTTTGCATATTGAGCGACCATGATAGTTTCATCAGTTATACATATGTTGGATCCACCTATATCTTTATGGAAATGATTTGTATATGGACTTGTATGTCCCAAAGATTAGTTTTTGTCTGACATTTATCTCTCTTTCAGGTACCTTTGTTCGATCCTTTTGATGTTGGATTCTCTGCTCTCTCCATAATCAGCTTTTTCATTTATAATGTATTTCGGCTATCATCTTCCCCTCTAACCTCATACATTAGGGAAAATTTTTTATAGCTCAAAATGACACATCTCTTCTCGTGACCACTTTCCCATGATTATGTCACATGTCAACATTTCCATGAAAACACTTCATGAAAGTCACTAAAAGTCACTAAAAAAACACCTAACTTGGAGGAACCATATGTTGAGTTTTGTAACTCCGTTTGACCTCATCTCTACACCATTGGAAATATATTTTAGTTATCTAAAACTTTCTAGAAGAAACCAAAGTCTAAAAATGCCCAGAAGTACCCTAAAAATGAGTTTTTTTATGTGTACGCAGGTTTCCTTAAGGAAACCCATGTATGTACGTGACTTGCTATATATAATATCCACGTACACCTTAAATACATGACTTTATCCATTGCAACCCATGTATACCTCCTTGCATAAGTGACTGTTGTCTCTGCAACTCGCATACGCCTCCTGAAAATGTCAAAAAAATACGTATTTTGAAATTCAGGTAGTTTGGGTAGTTATGCAACCGACTCCTTCAGTTTTAACTACTTTTTCTTTGACCCTAACTCTTCATACAACATATAAATAGAGGTAGGGAGGTCCATGAGAGGAGACTTGAATCTTTGCATTGTTATGCTAGAGGATTTGGAGCTCTCTTTGCCATAAAGATGTGATGTCCTCCTTCTTCCCAAATAATTGTTCAATGTGCGATTGAATCTCAATTTATGATCATATTATGATGTTAATCAGATTATTATCTCATATTTATTTGATTATCGTTGCTTTATATGTGGTCCTATTGGTTTTAGGAAGGTATAATCCGTTTTGTAGGTCTCTTGGAGCAAGAGGAGCAAGAAGAGGATTGAAGGGCTGCTTGGATCAACCTTCATTTGGCTAAGGTATGAACCATTCTAATCTCTGAAACTTGCTTATATATTCTTTTTGAACATTATACATCCACCTTTCAACCCCAGTACAATGATGGCCTCTTAAACCCTAGCCATAAGAAACTTTCCTTTACAACAAGGGTTTCTTAACCAAATTCAAGTAACTTGTTATATTTATAAAGGAATGTGGGATTCAAAAGAAGGAAGATCAATTGATTCTTTCCATCATTGAGTTTTGAATACTCAGTTTTTGTGTCTACTTTTCATGCTAATTGGAAAATCCCTTCATTGAGTGCATTCTTTGATTCACTGGAAAATGAGAAAGATAAATTGATCCATATGGGTGCTCTTAGATATTCCAAGGGAAAGGATAATGCTCTCATATTTCAAGGAAGCGAGAATACCAAATCCAAAGAGAAGAAAATTGTGAAAGAGGCGAATCCAAATTTAGATAATGAAGATGAAAGTTTGAAGCCTACTTATGAAGGTTCAATCAAGAGAGTTAAGAAGAAAGGAAGTACATCCAAGTGTTATTATTGTAGAAAGGGATTTCATCTTGAGAAGAATGTTTCAAGAATAATATGGGCATCATGTCTCATCTACTTGATAATCACAACATCAAAGTTCCATATGAGCTAGAGAAGCCCATTGATTCTTCAGAACATTGTCATGGTGCACAACTCCAAGGTGAGATAAACTATTCCTTGAGTTCCATAGTTAAATCCTTTCCTCACATATCTGATATATCAGATTCAGAAATCTCAGTTTCTTTCTTTGATAATCCACTTATCAGTCTCTTAGATTCATCTCCTAATACTTGTGATTTTTCACTAGATCCTGACTTGTGTTTAAGAAAATATTCCTTACTTCATAATAATTCTGATTTAGAAGAATATTTTTAGGATGCTATGCATTTCATGACACCATCCATACCATCTACCATACCTTTTAATACTCCTAAGACTATACAAACCCCAAGTTCACTAGTTCCTTCTTCATCAGTTTCTTATGCAGTGTTACTTATACTAAAATGGTTTCAAGTCTTGCCTACTTTTCACTGGTTGGTTATAAATGAACTTAGTCATCATTGGTATTATCTTACACATCCTTGTATCTATTTTAAACACTTATGGTTCATATCTCAAGTCCATCTATCATTATGATTTTTACACTCATCAGTTTTCCCCAGTTGCTCATACTTTTTCTAGTCTAGCCCCATATCCTCATAGAGACATTGAAGCTTTGGTTGTTGTTGTTCCATATGATAATATTTATGATATATAAAATTATTTTCATCCTCATATCATATTTAGTAATGTGCTACATTATATTGGAATAAATTTATGTGATCCACATCACCATTTTGCAGCTATAAAACGAACTGATTGTGTTACTGATTATCTTAATTATTGTACTCTTTGAGAAGGAGTGTGCACACATATATTTTCCTTTTCAGATTTTTTTTGTAGATCATAGTTTTTCAGCATAAAGAAGCATTCATATAATTCACCTACTTCATCAGATGATGAGATACAAGGAGTCTCTCCTACTCTTTCTTGCATATTCTACACTCTAGCCTATGATCATGGAGTCTACAATTTATTCATAAAAGTATTTCATGAGAAGTAGTTCATTCAGATCATTAAAGTGAATATAAATACATAATTGAAGACATATTTCAAATTTTGTGGCTTTTTTTTTCTTGAGGGAGGATTTCCCCCATGTGGGTTTTCCTCTTTCCTCATCTTTTATGGACATGAATAATTGTAAAGGGTGACCATAGCCTTGTTGTTGGGCACTATATACACCTATATAAACCTATATAAGTATATATATTTCTGATTATATTATACATGCCATCATAAACTTACACTAAAAGGGGGGTGTTGGGATATCATAAACCCACTTCATACTTAGGATAAAATATTTAATCATTATTTGATTAATTTCTTGCCTACTAGCCATAGTTGGAATCCACTTGCGCCAGTTAGTCAACACTTTCTATATATACCCCAGGAGTACCTTTATCTTGATTATGGTTAGATTATTCCCACTTTATTGACTACTAGAATTAGTAATTGCACCTTCCTGTAGATTCTATCTTTATATTGCTTTTATCCTTCTTTTCAGTGGATATGGTAAAGCTAGTTAACTAGGAAATGACTATCTTTTGTTTTCAACCTATCCTCCATGATTTTCTCTCCATATTCCAAGATTAACATGTTTTTCCATCACTCATGACAACTCACTCATGCTTTAGATAATTCATGAGGTCCTTTACAGAGTTGGAAAGTGCTTTATCCACCTATGGGGGTTTATCATATTTAGTAAGCCTGACTTATATGCTAGCATGATTTGTCTTCCACCAACTCAATTTTCCTTTATAAGGATGTATTACTATTGTAATAATCATCAATCAATTCAGTATTAATCATCAATCAATTATTCATTCTTTACTTCTTGATGTAATTCAATCTATTTATTCTCTCTGTATTTTCCTTGTGCATACTTATGAGAATTATCCTATAGCAAGATCCACCTCATGTGCTTCTTCTTTGCATCAAATCTCTATTTCTACATGGTATCATAGCTACAAGTTCTACATGTGTAGATAATGCATATAATATGAAATAAGTCAATTACAAAAATGATCAACATAAACAACAGATTTGTTACATATTGAGGCGATTAAGATAAATAACATAATTGTTACATATTAAGGTGTTCTCTTCATTGCAATGATGATGCATATTGACAAGTTATCTTCATTGCAATGATTATTTCACTAACTCTTCGTATCTGTTGGAAAAAAGAACAAAAGTAGGATAAGAGTAAGTAATCCAATAGTATCATGTGTGACTTGAAAACTCTACAGCTTTGTTTGTGATTATTGTTTCCCAAAGGGTAAGCGGGACAATAAAATAGAACTACGCTCCCATTAAAATAAATATGTGAATAAAAATTTGAAAAGTCTATAGGTATGTAGCTTTGTTTGTGATTATTGGTTCCCAAAGGGTTAGGTAAAATAAACATCTGAATAAGAATTTGTAGTAAAAATGACAACCAATACTTTTAAGAATCTAGGTGACTTTGAAAAGTTTGTAGCTTGTTTGAGTATTGGTGCCCAAAGGGTTGAAACAAGAATAAAATAAAGTAAAAATGATAACAATAAATATTCAGAGATAAAATTACAATTCCAATTGTAGATAAATATATCGAATTGTAGATAACTATATCAAATTGTAGATAACTATATCTAATTGTAGATAACTATAAATTATTAACGGGCCTTGGTTTCAAATGTTCATCAACATTCATAGGTTTTGGTGGAACAATAAACTTTATAGTTATATTTGTAGATTTTGCTGTAACAACAAACCTTACAACCTCCGAGTGCTTAGAAAGCAATGCTAAACACTATCACGACAATGATGGCGTTTATCCTACCATAAAAACATGAAAGTGTATGAAATAACTAAATGAGCGAAATAAGTCTCATTACCAAATCAAAATAAAATTCTAGGGTGGTTTGTTGGTGCACTCTACATACTATAAAATACTAAAGGATTTTTAGTACAAATATTATAAACATTTTAAACATCAATAGTTTATCAATTTATTTTTTGATTTTATACTTGAGTTGGGATAGCATAGCTTTGGCAGCCAGACATGTATTTGAATCAATTCATAACTGATTGGAGGCATATTAGGTAAGCATAAATAATTTAATTTCAAAGTAAAATGTGAGTAGTGGTAATTAAATGAACTCAGTGGCTACCACATTAAATGAACTAGTTGATTTATAGCTTAAGTTGTCAAAATGACTACCTACTTCCCTAGTTTTCTTAAAATGGATACCCCCTATTTGTATAGGGTGTTTACTACCATTTTTTGAGATCATTCTAGGTGTAATATCCTCTCTGCAAATATTAAATGATGCTAGCTCAATGGAAGAGAAACTTCTTTACAAGTAGGAGGTTGGTGGTTCAATTCCTCTGTGCCCTACTAATATTGCAAAATATTTTCAATAAAATATTTTTATGATGATGTATATACATGATGGGTTTCAAACCATCTTTGTATGTTGTTCTGAGGGGGGGTTCTAAACCTCCCTTGTAATTTCCTACGAGGGGGGTTCTAAACTAGCGTCATATGTTGCTATGAGGGGGGCAGGGGTTTTATAAAATAGTTTCATATGTTTCTATGAGTGGGTTGTAAAACTTTGCTTGTATGTTCCTACTAGGGGGTTCAAAACCTACCTTGTAGGTATTTAAGAGGGGGACTCCAAAACCCCTCTATAGGTTTGTAAGAGGGGGATTAATAACCGCCACTAATACATATGAGAAAACTTGTGACGATTTTCCATTGCTATTTCAATGTTTTGTCATCTCAATTGCGACAATAATGGCCACGATGTTTTGTGGCACTTATTTTGTCTCTATAACAATGAACTTTATAAGCCTTCAATGCAGAGATGAAAACTGGCCGCCATGTGTCATCTATATGGCGGCCTTGAAATTGATTTTTTTAATTCATTTTCTAAGTTTCGTCGCTCTATTGACAACATTATCATCCCTATAACGACGAAAATATGGCCAAAAACCATTGGGAAAAATTTTGGTTCTGCGCAAAACCGTGGAACAATTTCGACGAACATTTGTCTCTCTATCGATGCATTCTAAAATTTGAACAGAAATTTATTCCATGCAAAACTGTGGAAAACCAATCTCTATCGACAAAATCTGTAAGTTGAATGATAGTTTTTCCACAAAACAGCACCGCTATAGAGACAATATTCGTGGAAATCCAGCCGGGGTTTCGACAGTTTTGTAATACCCATGATGAACATTCGTCGATATTGAGACAAAACCTAGATCATTAAAAAAAATTTAAAAACCATGGAAAGGCACATTCCTTTCCATGGTTTTGAATCTTTAATAAGTGCTTGTGATTGATGTGCAGCCTCGTGAACCTTTTAATTCTTCTTTAGACTAGATTTAATTAGTGCTACAGAGCAAATTTCCAGAAGTTAATTCCGAGCCACAAACTGGGCAAACCTACCATGCGATTTGATGTTTTAGGGATGATTTTAATACATGTAAATGAAAGAAATTTTCAAATCTTATAAAATAAAAAATGAAAGATGAATTAAGATTTAAAATGGCATAAAAGTTGTGATTAGTGCCTAACAAATCCAAGTTAGGCAGATGGGGTAAATTGAGGATCTCATGGATGCTTTAATGATTAAAGAGTAGATAGGGTTGAATGGTCCAAACCCAATCTGCTCCTTAATAATTAGATCCACTTCAGAAATATTCAATAGGAAAATCCTAAGCTAGACATGAGATATTTTTCAAACAAGAGCCACGAGGTGGAAATGTCACCGCAATTCCTAAAAATTATTACTACAAGAAAAATTCTATAGAATGGAAATATACCTCTATTTCAACCCCAACAAAGCTTCCCATGCCAAACGAAGAAATCTATCATAATACACTTGTTATATAAATAAAAATGGTAGCTTCAGAGATGGAGGAAAAAGGATAATTGCTCTTACTATGTTTTAAAACTTGAGACTCCTCTTCCCCATGAGAAGGTTGGAAGAAGCTTGGACAACAGGAAAAGCACCTCCATTTCCACCCAAAAAAGGCTTCTAGTGCAATATTTTGGTTTGGTAGAAAATAAATGGGAACAAAAAATTCTAAGCTTTTGGTAGAAAATGAAAAATAAAACACAATTTTGAATAGTAATTTAAAGAAACGATGAAGAAATGGAGCCAAAAGCTGAAAACAAATAGTTCTGATAGAGGGAAAGTGGTTAAAAAATAGAGGTGGTCAATGCAAAGAGAGAACATAAGAGTGATAAAAGCAGGGGATGGTACAACAAGAACACAACAAAGATAGTTAAGTCTAATATTCTTATGTTTCTATACAAACATTGGATAGGAAGCATGGTGAAGAGGCTAGAAATGAAAATAACAAAGTTATATTATATGACAGGTACGAGAAAGTCATATAAAATATTAATTCCTAGGGAGAATGTAGGCAATGCAAGAACCCTTACCTTATCAATCTCCTTTCGCTAGGTACATTGGCCCATACCGCTTACAAAGAGTTGTCCTAATAAACAAAAAACCAGTTTGTTGGATGGCAATTAAATTTCTAAATTAAATAAATAATCAATTCCAGGACCTATACACAAGTGTTCATTTTGCTAGGCATGGAAAATATCAAAATACTCTATGAAATAAAAAAATGGGCATACAATTAAATCAGCTAATGCTATCTGGAAACTGTGTTCTTGGGGTAATTCCATAAAGAGATGTGGTTCTGGAGTCACATTCCACATGTCTTGCGAAGGAAATCAATAATCAATGTATCCAGCACACATTTTCCACCAGAATATCAACTTGCATCTAAATGCTATATTACAATACCTTTTCCTCATTGATTTCATGTGAGTACCAACCTAGCTCTAGTTGCCGATTCCCCTAGTTACTGAAAAAAACAAAAAAAAAATACTTTCCAGTAAATAATATTTAGATATGGAAATATTTGTTCTAACAGAATGCACTTTGAGGAGCTCATGGAATGCTTTTGTAGCACACATATTAACTTTTTTTTACTTATAAAAAAACCTAAAGAAACAATTTAGGGGAGGAAGTTCAGGGATGAACTTGCAGAGCTATGAGCATGGGCTTCTTGTGAGAATCATTGCATACAATGTTTCCATCATTATTCATTCTCCCATGTTAGAATAATCAACCCATAGTATTTACCCACTTAGACATTATTTCATTTATTTTGTCTTATTTGCCTAGTCCATGAGTCCCACCATGTGCAAG
>LPNX010397352.1:52055-122501 GCA_001517045.1 Pseudotsuga menziesii | reverse complement strand
TATATCTTTGGCATCTTTAAAAATAATAATAAACTGATTGTTTTACCTCATAGAAGCATTGGAAATTGAAAAATAAACAGCTTATATATATGGTTTACCCAGCTATTTAATTTGCAACGAACTTATATCTGCATGCTTTATGAATATTGATAGGCAGCACTGGATCTTTATTACCTGTAAATCTGTGAAGACATGTAAACTTTCTGTGTTAGCTAAAAAGCTAAGTAAGCCCCAGAATCCAAGACAGTTCCACCTTCTTGTCGCAAAGAAAAAATAAGAAAACACGAATCATTAAATTGAAAAGAGAAAGAATTATTCTTTAAGATAAACTTAACCAAGTAAATAACTCAGATTATGTAATAACTAATATGATAATCAAATAATTTATAAGTAATTGTAACTGTTAGCAGAATACATTATTGATTATTTCTGTATTTTCAAAATTTTAATTTTTTCCGAAAATTTGGGGTTTTGACATTCTGCTAGCCGATTCTCCAAGGTTGCGTTGATTCTGGGCATGGTCCTCGCTAGTTCCCCAATGATCATATCCTCCTATATGGTATGAATATTGCTAACAGTCTTCTTCTGATTAGGATAGACTGAAGCATAGTGTGGGCCATTACACTCCCAGCACTTGATAGGCTCTTTGCGCTCAAAGTTCTTGGTAAAATTTCCATGATTATTAGCAAATTCCTTACCCTTAGAATTATTCTGATTGCTGGGTGTATAGTTCTTATTTCCTTGGAAGTTCTTATTATTAGAATAATTTCTGGCCTTATTGCTCTTAGAATTTCTGTTGGGCACAAAATCCTTCTTCTTTTGTTCATACTGGTTATTATTTCTCTGAGCTTTCAAGTTGGCCAAGCTTTCCTTCTTTTGATTCTACTCAAAACAAAAGTTAGCTTTTCTCATAGCTTCTTCCAAAGTCTTTGGATTGTCATATTCAATCCTATCCTTAATATGGTAAGGTAGACAACCGAGGAATCACTGTACCTTTGGTTTCTCATCCACAAGGTATGGTACATACCTAAGTAGACTTAAGAACTTGCTATTCAGGTCTTTCATTGTCATTGATCCTAACTTCATCTCATAAAATTCTTTTTCTCTTTCCTCATAATATTGCTCAGACATAAATTTCTTTTTAAAATACCTCTTAAAGGTACTTCAGTTTACATTTTTCTCTTTTATTACCTTAACTCTTTTCAAGTCCTGCCACCAAATGTCAACCTTTCCTGAGAGGTTATAAATAGCCATTCTAGCCTTTAACTGGTTAGAATAGTTATATATTTGGAAGTATTTCTTCAGCCTAGATAACCAGGATTCAACTTCCTCCCCCTTCTTAGTCTCTCCATTGAAGGTTGGTGGTTTTATCTTTTTGAATTCTCCAGAAATCTCCTCATAAGGTTTGTATTTCATCTTTTTAGTGTATTGATTATCATCACTACTGTCACTAGTAGAATGGTAATTTCGTTGTTCACCAAACACCTCAGAAGATGAACTAATTTCAGTTTTAGTATGTTTCATATTTTTAGATTTACGTTGATGACTTGTATCTTCTGGTTCTGTTCTTCTACCCCTACCCTCAGTTTGAAACTTTTTAGTTAGGATCTGATTTAGCTCTTCTTGAGCCCTCAAAATCCTTTCATTTTCTCGCTTTAAAGGCTCCATTTCAGATTTTAGGTCTTTTATAGTTTGTAACAATTCTGAGGAATTGGTAGTGAAATCCTCTGGTATAGGATCTCTTGGTAAATTTCCTGGTTCAGTAATTGGAGATTCCTCCTTTGCATATTCTTCCAGCCTTTCCATACCTGTCTATTAAACTTCAGAAAACAATTCTCTGTTGAATAACATTTAAAAAAAAATACGCCAGCATAATAATTCAGTTTACTGTTTCCTAAAAGCTAGTTGGGCTTCATCAAGGCCCAGTGTTTAAACCTTTTGCTCTGATACCACATGTCAAAACCCCAAATTTTCACAAAAATTTAAAATTTTGAAATAACATAAAATATTGAGAGTGCGGTTTACTAACAGCTAATGGTTAGCAATAAAAGAAACAGTTAATAGATTGGTTTTGCATAAACTCAATTATGTTAACTCAACAATTTTCTTCTTGAAACAATATTAAGTTTAACTTGGGCATTATTTCTGCTTTCAATTTACTGATGAGTTCTATTTATGACAAGTAGGTGGAATCTGACTTTGTAAATCCGGGCTTACTTAGAATTTATGCTAACGCGGAAGGATTACTTGTTCTTACAGGGTTACAGGTATGAATGATCGAGTGATGTCCTTTATTTCCTAAAGCATCCAACAATATTTCTATTTGCAAAATAATAAGCTTAGTAAATAAGCTGTTGTAATCCATACAACTTCCATGAGGTAAAAAAAAAACAGTTTGTTTTCTTCAGTTGTTCTTGTAGGTGTAGTTCAGATGATTGTGTTTCTTCCTTTAGAATACGTAGCGACAGTAAACTATTTTCTTGGGCTCTGAACATTTCATCTTATCTGCTTGATAATTTTTTTATTGTAATATGCATATCCTAGCATTTCTATAATACTTTTCTTGCATTAAGTTCTGTCTACAAACAACTTCCAAGGTTGGTGTTTTTCTTATTAAGTCAATATTCTATCTTATGTTCACCCCAATATTTTGGTATAAACATAAAACCCTTTTACGAATGTAATTATGGCTGTAATGAGAAACATCCAAATTCCAAAATAAGACCTCATTGATCTGAAGTATGTAAAAGAGTTCATAGCAATGTTCCTATCTTACACTTTGCCAACTTCATAGTTTGCTCTCATTTGCTTTGATAGTTTCCATAAGACTTATAATCCTGCATAAACTATTTGTTATTAAACATATAAGTTTTTAACAATGTTGAACTTGCAAAATGTTTAAGAACATACTCAAAATGATGCTATGCAATGTTCTCAACTTGAATGTTGTTGTAAAAATGCATGCTCACAATGTAAGAGAAACTGTAACTACTAGATAGTTTTTCTTACACAATTAACTAGATTGTTTATATGATAAACAATTTAATACTTGGCTTCAGTTATTATTGGTATCAAATTAGTTAATAATCCACCCATATCTGTTACGGAGAGAAATTCCTATGGCTTAGGGTACCACAACAGACAGCTTGACTCCAGAAATCAATTCTTTCCAATATGCAATAGAAATTAAATGTCTAACACTAAAGGATCAGACCTCGTACCTTATTCTAGACGGTTGAAGTAGATCCTCGTTGAGATTTCCAACTTCATCTTGAATTGATAGATTACTTCCTCAACAACAAGTAAACAATACAAGCATTCTATATATCATGGTGTTATATCTATTCTAGCATATATAATCAATAATGTACAAGCATTTGACATAATCCCATGGATAAAAAATTCATTCAAACACACATTATTGGACAGGAAAAGATATTTCTATTAATATAAATCAGAGATTACAAGATACAACCTCTGACGGCATGTCTGCGAACCAGAGAAACAGAATCCCCCACTTGGGCCTCCACCGCCTCAATCCTCCATCTCTCGATAGCAAGCTCACAAGCAAAAGGAAAGCTTGCGAAGAACACACTAGTGCTCCAAAGGACAAAGGGATGTAGACTCAAGCATAAGTTCCGGAAACAATGGACTATAGTTTCTTTGCTCTCAATTCTCTCCTCTTGCCTTCAATGTACCAAGGGGTTCCTTATATATATTTTCAAAGGGGTAATGAAAGGTCGAATCCAAGCGATTTCAAGGCATAGGGAATGCCAAAAGTCAAATGAGTCAGATCCATGTCAAGGAAAACTCCAAAAGGATTTGGATTATGTACACATCCCGATGTACAAAGTTTTAGTGGTCAAACCCGCGTATATACACGCTTATAGGTTTAAAAGATGCGTGTATCATTTTTCACATGTTTTTAGGGATGATCAAGGAAACATTAAAGGACAAAAAATGGTCCATGGGGTCTAAGGAGTCTGCAGCGGGACAGGGGAAGGCCATACAAAGTGTGATTCACCTGGAGTGGTGAAATCAGCTATAACAGATACCCCCTAATGTATGAGGTCAGAGGGGTCATACGATGGCCGAAATACATTATAAGTCGATCCCAGAAGTGGAGTGATGAAGGATCCAAAATGGAAGACCAGCCACCCAATAAGCATAGTACACTAATACCACTCTACACATAACTGCAAGTACATATAGCAGTCCCGGATACATAAGAGTACAATGGCCATGAATAGGCATGATACAAGATATCACATAAGTGGTCATCGCCATGTACAATATACATAGATCAGAATCTCCATGATGAAGATATACAAAGGACCATGATCTCCATAATGGCTGAAGATATATAATAGATCAAGATCTCCATAGTGGTTGGAAATATCCGACATATACTGGAATCAAGTCACGAGAGCTAAAATCTCATGAACACTGGCACAATCAAGGAGGTGGCATATAAGAGATGCCACCAATCTGGAAAGTCTTCTACACAAACTACTACGAGTACATGTCCTACTATGTGAATAGAGGTGTCGAGGTCGAACATAGTAGTCCATCGTCTGATTACCAGTCATTAATGTATACTGTTAACAGACGCGAGATCACCCACCGATAATGAAAATGGGAATCAAGGTACTAGAGTGAAAACTAACAAGTGTGAATAAATGTGTTGAGGTCAAACACTTGAAAGGATCCATCGATCATGGGACATTGTTGTATTCCCAAGAACTGTCGATGGTGAGAGAACCTGCCACTAATGACTGCAAGTCTCAAGGCACTCAAAATGACTATAGATTCCAATCCCAGAATAAATGATCTAAAGTCGATGGGATGAAATCCGCTGGAAGGAGGGAATTAAGGCATCCCCCATCATCCAACACCAGGTACTCAGCAAAGCTGTATAATGTGAAAGGACTCGATCATAAGGTGCATGAACCAGTAACTGTACCAGGAATGGCCAACATGCAAAGTCAAGATAACTGAGGAATGGCCGACTCAGGCTTCAACTTCCTTCGAACAAGAGCATAACGGCGTATGGTGACTGAATGAAGGTAGCATAGACTCGATATACAAACTGGGACATCTATGCTACACAGGAGGCATCAACAGAGGCTCCATAGGGATTGGAAGCTTAACCAGTCGGTGGAGATAAACTCAGATAAACGAGTACAACTCCTAGAGTCAAACTATAACCCAACCAATGGATGTGATATACAGTGCTCTGTTTGAAGGAGACACGACTCAACAGCTACCAAAGATAACATCTTTCCTTGTCTGGATTTTTGGTTTTTTTATTTTTTTGGACTTTTTCAAATATTTAAAAAGCTTGAAAAAGAATAAAATTGCTTTATAGTTACAGACTAGGAGGAGATGAGTTTCATAAGGGCAAACAAACTAGTTCCAAGAAGTGGAACATACCTATGCTCAATGCAAGGATACATGTGTAGGATATCGACACTCGGGGGAAAATCCCCTCCCGGTAAAAATAGGGAATCAAGTTGCAAAGGATATATAAAATGGCTCTACATGGCCAGACATGAGACAAGCTCGGGCTATATGGCTGAAACTCAAAGTCAAGGAAGCCGGCATAAGGCTCAAATGAGGTAGGCAAAGATCATGCTAATTCAATTACAACTTGACATAAGGGAGTCTTGAGGAAATGGCCAGCATAAAGTTCAAGAGGAGTATGAATCTCTTACTCAAGGACATGGCGGGACTAAAAGGGACTCCCAGACCTAAGAGAGGACTCACAACATGGGTACCAAATGGAAAAGGGAGCTAACTAGGGCACCCATGTATAGGAAAGCTCTACCATTCACATACTACCACTTCTAACAGCAGCATGAAGGTTCCGTGATACCATGGAATGGGTTCGTACCTAAGGCTATGATGAAACAGTCATATGGTCATGCAAAATGCAAGAGGATGTGAAATCCTAATCTATATGCCAGTTTAGACATAATACCTGTGATAGGCACGAATGGGTCAAAACCTTAGAGAGAGTGTACAAAAACTGGACCCTACATGACAACCATATTAGGCCAAAACAACCCAAAATAGTCAATAAAGAATCCAAACTACAGGATATAGGGAGGAATGATCATGACAAATGCAACCAAAGGAAACAATGTAGTGAATGATGGGACATAAAAAGGGAAGTAAGGTGTAGACCCAACATTCACGCATCCACCACCACCCCCATGAGGGTGACCACTACTGTAAAGACCGAGCGAAGGGAATAAAAATCCTCGACAAATGGAGTAGAGGATGGAATATGACCATTCCCAAATCTATGAGCACGGTAAGGGGTTGTGATGCCCCCAAGTCCGATAACAGGGTCCGTACTAGGACTAAGGATAGGTGATAGGATACCAGGCATGCCAAAAATAAAATGAGCCAAACTCAAGAGAGCATAAATATACTCAAGTAACCGCGATCCCAAAGGCCAACTAGTGCACAAAGAGCACACTCCTAAGAAAATCTACAGAGAAAATACAAGCAAACCAATGGGAGGATATGTGAGCTCCTGAATTCAGTAGGTATGTCTCGCCTAGGAGAGGCTTGAAACTCCCATACACTACAAGTGGAGGTATGTAACCAATTATTGTGGCCCTCAGCTTCAACATGTAAAGCGACTGTGCTGTCTGACCCTAACCTGGCGGGGACACTTGCAGAAAAACCCCTGCAAAGTACCCCCTTGATATCCTAGTTAAGGCCACTAAGGTCACCTCAATATAATCAATGCTCAGGCGGACAGTCACAGGCGGGATTGACCATATTGGCAGGGTAGCAAAGCCCGAAACTCTTGAAAGAGCCCCCAAATATGAATACAATCCTAGAAATATCTCCGATGCTACTCACTTATGACTAGGGGTCATCCCAATCAATAACTGCTCACACTGCCTCGTGCTTAACTCCCTTTTGAGAGGAGGATCCTGAGAAACACTGGTTATACCAAGGATTTCACACACTCACCTGGACAGACACATACATGTTGTTGTTTAGTGATCTTGGAGAATTCACTTACAATGAACTATTCCAAGATCCTAAAACCTAAGCTTGTTGGTGCACCCTAGAAAAGAAAAGAGTGTAATTCATTTTAATTAAGAATTGATTTTATTTGGCTGTAATTACTCAAAGGGAAATGGCCGTGCAACTAGTGATACGAAGACTCAACGATGAAATAAAAGTTCCCACCATAACAAACAATGCTAAGTTCAATCTTTTTCAAATGAAAAACAGGGTATTCCACTACATGAGATTCATAAATATATATTCCTTTCTGAATGCCAATGCAATCCTTCCTATATGAAAGCCTAAACACAACTCTCATCCAAGCAATCCAATGCAAGTACCTCCTCAAATCCATATCTAAGATGCAACTAAGAGTGCAGATACTTTGTATTTTTCAATATAAAAGAATGAAAAATGCAATAAAAGTCATCTAAAACTCTTAGTCTCTGCAACAAGTATAAAAGACAAGCCCAACAAGACATTGAGACAAAAAAGAGTAATGCACTAATGGCAAAACAAAAATGATAAATGACTAAAACTACTTTCAAATAAAAATCAATGAAAAAGAGGTCTCTGGTCACAAAAGAAGCATCCAACAGACAACATCAGACCCATGGAAGACCCAACCACACTCACAACCCACCCAACAACTTCCCACAACATCAAACTCACCAAAGGGAGGATGTACACGACTGTTTAAAGAACAACTGTGTATATACGTGACTTTTGGACAAAAACCTACGTGTATACGCAACTTTTGGCCAAAAATCCACGTATGCAGAGAAGGCAGTGGTAAAAAGCAGGCCAAGGGTCAAACCGATAAAGGGGAGTGTCAATGGATGAACATATTATAAAATGCAACATAGAAACAAGGAGAAACAAAGAGCAAGTCAAGAATATCAATCCCATTGTGCCAGTAAACCCCAAATAAAAACAAGGAACATCCCCAACAGAGTCGCCAATTCTGTTACGGAGAGAAATTCCTATGGCTTGGGGTACCACAATAGACAACTTGACTCCAGAAATCAATCCTTTCCAATATACAATAGAAATTAAATGTCTAACACTAAAGGATCAGACCTCGTACCTTATTCCGGACGGTTGAAGTAGATCCCCGTTGAGCTTTCCAACTTCATCTTGAATTGATAGATTACTTCCTCAACAACAAGTAAACAATACACGCATTCTATATATCATGGTGTTAGATCTATTCTAGCATATATAATCAATAATGTACAAGCATTTGACATAATCCCATGGATAAAATATTCATTGAAACACACATTATTGGATAGGAAAAGATATTTTTATTAATATAAATCAGAGATTACAAGATACAACCTCTGACGGCACGTCTGCGAACCGGAGAAACTGAATCCCCCACTTGGGCCTCCACCACCTCAATTCCCCATCTCTCGATAGCAAGCTCACAAGAAAAAGACAAGCTTGGGAAGAACACACTAGTGCTCCAAGGGACAAAGGGATGCAGACTCAAGCATAAGTTTCGGCAACAATGGACGATAGTTTCTTTGCTCTCAATTCTCTCCTCTTGCCTTCAATATACCAAGGGGTTCCTTATATAGCTTTTCAAAGGGGTAATGAAAGGTCGAATCCAAGCGATATCAAGGCATAGGGAAGGCCAGGAGTCAAATTAGTTAGATCCATGTCAAGGAAAACTCCAAAAGGATTTGGATTATGTACACATCCCGATGTATGCGGTTTTAGTGGTCAAACCTGTGTATATACGCGCTTATAGGTTTAAAAGTTGCGTGTATCATTTTTCACATGTTTTTAGGAATGATCAAGGAAACATTAAAGGACAAAAAAGGGTCCATGGGGTCTAAGGAGTCTGCAGTGGGACAGGGGAAGGCCATACAAAGTGTGATTCACCTGGAGTGGTGAAATCAGCTATAACAATATCACAATAATGATATTGCTATATGCTTTGATGAGTTATAACCATTCTAAAAAGGGTTAATACACACACACACACACACACACACACACACACACACACACACACACATATATATATATATATATATATATTATGCATATTCTAATGATAATTGTTAACATAAAATTTTAACATCTCCCCACGATAATTACTAGCATAAACTTACAACATAGAAATATAATTCCCATGATATTTACTAGCAATATCTCATAACATTGTTTACCAATATTTTATGCAAGGATTTTCGGGTCACGAGACTATAGATTAAAATTGTGTGCTAGGTCAACGTTAATATAACTTTGCATCTCCATGCCAATGATGAGCTAAATACTATACGTGTAAGCATATATTTTATGATATGATCACCAGGCATACAATATAGTCCTACGTAATTTATTAAAATCATTCGGTAAATAAGTGATTATGATTTGGTCGTAGGGAACTATGGAGAGTCGATCCACTGCATGAGTTTTATAATTGCGGCCACGTGGTAAATTCTTGGCCATGCAACAGTTGTATATATAACCATCAACCCTAACCTTTGGCTTATTCTTGTTTCGACTTTTGCATTGGCACTTTGGGATGCCCTGCAAGCTCCCATGGAGGCCATGAGTGAAACTCAATTCTCAGAGGCTTTAACATCTGTGCTTGTCGTGTTATGCTTCCTTTGAGCTGGGTTTTGTTTTCATCTTTCCACTGTGGTTTCTTTTTCTCGGTCAGGGTTCGTAGTTCTTATTGTTGTTGGCTATACGGCCCACCAGCATCTCCTTTTCCTGTCCTTCTAGCATGTTCTGTCACGGGTGATAAGTTGAGCTTAACGTGACTAATTGTTAAGCTTTTTCGTCGTAGGTTTGTTTGTGGAGTTTTACTGTCACACTTTGCATGCTGGTGATAGTTCCAACTTTGTGGTTATTTGACTACTTTGTGGTTGTTTCCCAGGCTTGTCTTTTCCATTGCTGTTAGCGTGATTGAACATAGCCCTGTCGTCTCCATCCTCAGTGAGTATGAGGGTTTGGCTCTTATTAACCCTTGTTGCGATGCTTCTATTTGTTTGTGGCTCCATCACTTTTACTTCCAGCTGAGGTAAATTTTTAAAAGTTTAAGCTAGCAATAATGTATTGTTTCCATTCAGTTCAATAAATTTCTTTTGTTTTAACAAGACTCTGGTTTTATTTTGTAGGGTTTGCTCACCTCCACACTTCACCGTAGCATTTCTTGAATGGCTCAACGTTCGCTCTATGGTAAGATCCGGTTCCAAAATATGGTTCTCTCTACTTGTTCAGACCTTTGCAGTTGGAAGGATTCACGGCCATGGTGTTCCCAGTCTTGGGTTGCTGTTCTTCGTTTAATAATTTTTGTTTTGACGTTAACCCTTGCTTTTAGCACGGTGACTTCAGCTCAACGCCGTAACTTGTAATTCTCTCCTCCTGTGTTAAGAAAGAACTTACAGTGTTGTAATATTAAGTTTGTAGATATTTGTTTATAAAACACTCCATATTCGATATGGGTGCTCGACTCTTAGCTGATTTTTGTACTCTGTTAAGTTTTGTTTAAATTCAGCCTTCGGGCTCTTGGAAGCAATGAAACATGTCCTTTAAGACAGCCTGTCTTTAACTTAGATATTTTGTATCTCTGTATAAATTAAATAAATTTCCCTTTTTAATTCTTTTTATAAAATAAGTTAATTATTTACCCTAGGTTACGATTGTAATTGTTTTGGATAATAAATGAATATTGGATAACTATTTGCTCAGAAAAGGAGCTAGGGTTTTTACCTTATTCAAATAATTTTTATTGTTATTAATTATATTAGTTTACTGATAAAGGATTCAAAACTGTTTTCAGTTATGGTGCTTCTATTTAATGGCTCAAGGATTTTTAAGTTAGGATTTCTTGAAAGCAATCTCTTCAGTTTGTTTAAGTGGGTTCTTTATTTGTAAACAATTATTGTTTAAGTCGATATTATTATCTGTCTATACTATAATATCCTAAATTTGTATCTGTGCATACCTTTTATTTATAAAGACTGTAACCATTCTGCATTAGTTCGGTTTATTCAATGATATTATTTCTAAAAGCCTATCTATTTTTCTTTTAGAATACAAGAAAATAAAATAAGGGATTCAACCCTGTAATCACTCTTTTACATGTACATTCTATTTGTAAAACTTAAGGAACAATTCCTTGTGGAAATAATCATTTATTTTTAAGTTTGTTTATTATCATAATTTATAGTTTTTTTATTTAATGCAATATAAATAGGGTTTGTTAAGTGCCTTGATAAAAGGTACATGATTTAATACCACACTTGAAGTTTGGAATATTTGTAAACATAGCTAGTTATTATCATTAGTATATAAACTAAGAGATTTTGGTTTTTAAATCTTTACTTAGCAGATTCTAATAGAGTGGTTTTTATCTGAGTTATTTTTACTACCTCTGTTATAGGTTAAAGGTAAAATTACAAAATAAAGAATAATAACTTATCTACCGGATTAACTTGCTAATAAAATAAACTTGCTACCTGTAAAGTATTATGGTTCTTTCTTTGCTAGCATTCTTATCACAACAGTCTGGTTAAACAATAAACTTAACTAGACAGGTTAATATTCTATTCTAATAACAAACTACATACAGAAATAGATTATTCTAATATTATGAAATACATAATAGCTCTATTCATTTCAGATTTCTATCATATCCTTCATCTATTTTAAAATATACTTCCTGTACTGGAGTACGGTCTCGTCCATTCCAGACGTGGAAAAACATAGGTTAGGATTATTTTTCATCAATTACAGATTCAATATTTCAAATAACTAAAGATTACATTCTCTATCAATTCACCACTAAATATTTAACATTCATTAATCAGTCAGTCTCACATATAAACATGTAACACAGTAAAATAAAAGACTACAGAACTTGTTTAAGCTGGACAACAACAGCGTTGGGAGGCCATTCTTCCCTACCAACTCTTGGAGAGCGCTCAAACAGCATCTCCTCAGGACCTCTGAGTCTGTTCCTGGTCTCCTTGGATGAGAAATGGTGGAGCAAGCAATAATATACTAGTCCAATGACTCAGTATTCCCTCTGCACTCAGTAGTAAGATCTTTCAGCTGAAAAGCTGCACTAGATCACTTTTGCAGTTAACCCCTCAAACACCTTCCACAAATTCCCTTCCCAATGAAATCCTCTGAAGTACATTCACCTAAATGAACACTTCCCTAGAATGAGCAGCCTCAGATCTCTTCAATGGGAATTTTTATCAAGATTGCCTAGGTCTTTTGGGTCAGTTGTCATTAATTTAGCCACCTGCTCTGATCCCACTTTCTTGGGGGATCATGACCCCAAATATAGGGAGATTGCCACCTACAATAGTTGGAAGTGTTTGAGGATGCTGCCACTTTTCTATTAGCTCTCCACCCAGTCTCCTCCACCAACTTGACTAGTAAACACTCTTTTAACATCTCCCCCAAGCTGTTGTCTCCACTTTTATTTACTTATAATTAAAATATTCAAAACTACATTCAACATCCTTTACTCTGTTGAGTCATCAATTACAACTTAGCATAAAATTTAACATATTGTCTTGAAATAAAATCAAATATGATAATATTATTTTTGCAAAATTGGGGCATGTGACATACACACCCCCTTAGAATATAACATCGTCCTCGATATTATTTATTCTTTATCCTCAGAATTCCCCTAGAAGAGAATTGGATATGCATCTCGCATATTACTTTCCAATTCCCAGGTGGCTTCCTCTGGACTAAGGTGCTTCCATTGCACCTTCACCTGTCCAATGGTGCGGTTCCGAAGTATGATCTCCCTTCGCCCGAGGATACAGTCCGGTTCCACCAGAAAATATCCTTCTGGTTCCACATGTACATCATTCTAGTTATCAACATGAGTAGCATCATGAACATATTTCTTTAATACGGAAATGTGAAAAACATTATGTACTCTTAAATTTGGTGGTAATGCTAATTGATAAGATACTTGTCCAATCCTAGACAAAATTTCAAATGGACCATAGTAACGAGGTGCCAATTTTGCACAGCTCCCTAATATCAAAGAGCTCTTTTTGGGCCTTACCTTGATGAACACATGTTCACCTACCTGAAAATCCTTTAGAGTTCTTTTTAAGTCTGCTTGACTTTTCTGCCGATCCTGTGCAACTTTCAGATTACCCTGCACCTGTTTTACAATTTCTTCCATTTCCTTTAACAGATCAGGACCTAATACCAATCTATCCATAGGATTACTCCAAGAAATAGGAGTATTACATTTTCGTCCATATAAAATTTCAAAAGGACTAAATCTGGCTGATGTCTAATAATTATTATTATATGAAAATTCTACCAGATGTAAATAATCCTCCCATTTACCTGGCTGGTCTTTCACATACATTCTTAATAGATCTTCCAGTACTTGGTTTACCCTTTCAGTTTGTCCATCTGTTTGAGGATGTAATGAAGTACTAAAATTTAATGTGGTGACGTTTAACCCTTTAAACAAAGACTTCCAAAAGTTTCCTGTAAATTTAGGATCTCTATCTGAGATTATGACTTTTGGTACTCCATGCAATTGAAAAATCTGTTTTAGAAAAATATCAGCTATGTTTGCAGCTTTATAAGTAGTTTTAACAGGTATAAAGTGAGATGATTTTCTTAACTTATCAACTACCACCATGATAGAATCATTTCGATTCTTATTTCTAGGCAGCCCAATAATAAAATCTAGACTAATTATCTCCCATTTCCAGCTAGGAATGGGTAATGGATGAAGCAATCCAGTTGGGTTCTGATGTTTAGTTTTTACCTGTTGACATTCAAAACACCTAGCAATATATTCTACTACTTCAGTCTTCATATTCGGCCAAAAATGCTATTTTCTTAACATAGTTATAGTCTTTTGATAACCTGGATGGTCTGAGTATGGAGTTTTATGAATTTCATCCATAATTAACGGCTTAACTTTTGGTATGTTAGGTACATACATTCTATATTTATACATTAAAAATTATTTTGCATTTAAACTGTAACCTTTACTTAAGTTTTCTGTTGGATTTTCTTTAGTTTTAGCTTGCAAAATCTGGTACATTTTATCTTGCTCTATTCCTTCTTTAAGCTCTTCATCCAAATATGTAGCATAAGTGCTAATAGCTGCTGCAAAATTCAGCCTTGCATTCCTACTTAATGCATCAACAGCTTTATTTTCTTTACCTTTTATGTGCTGAATTTCAAAATCATACTCGCTTAAGAAAGCTAACCACCTAGCTTGTCTGGCATTTAGATTAGGCTGATCTAACAGATACTTCAATCCTTTATTATCAGTCATTAAAACAAATTTTCTGCCAATTAGGTGATGTCGCCACATCTTTAAGGCGTGTATAACAGCTACTGATTCCAGATCATATGTTGCATAATTCTTTTCATGAACTTTTAACTTTCTAGACTCATAGGCAATAACATGCCCTTCTTGAGTTAGAACACCGCCTAAGCCATCATTACAAGCGTTAGTGCACATCACAAATTCTTTATTAGGATCAGCTATTCTTAAAATAGGTGCGCTAGTTTATAAAGTTTTTAACTTTTTAAAGCTTTCTTCACATTTCAGATTCCAGTCAAACTTCTCTCCCTTCTTATGCAAGGAAGTTATTGGATTTGCAATCCTTGAAAAACCTTCAATGAACCTCCAGTAGTAACCGATAATGCCCATGAAAGATCGAACATTTGTCATATACTTAGGAACTGACCAATGTTTGATTGCCCTTATCTTTTTAGGATCTACTGAAATCCCTTCCTCGGTCACCACATGACCTAAGTATTGAATTTTATCCTTGAAGAAATAACATTTACTAAACTTTGCGAAGAGTTGATGATCTCGTAACTCTTGCAAAACAATTTTTAGGTGTTCATTGTGTTCTTCTTCAGTTTTTGAATAGATTAAAATGTCGTCGATAAACACGACCACAAACTTATCTAAATAATTATGCATAATGTTGTTCATTAAACACATAAAAACAACTGGGGCATTAGTAAGCCCAAATGGCATGATGACAAATTCGTAATGACCATATCTAGTTCTGAAAGCTGTCTTAAAGATGTCTTCATCTTTAATCCTGACTTGATGATATCTAGACCTTAAATCTATTTTCGAAAACACCGTGGCTCCACGTAGTTGATCAAATAGATCATCAATGCAAGGCAACGGATATCGATTTTTAATGGTCATCTTATTTAACTAACGGTAATCTATGCAAAGTCGCATGGTTCCGTCCTTTTTCTTAACGAAGATGAGAGGTGCCCCCCAAGGAGACACACTTGGTTGAATATACTTTTTATCAATTAGTTATTTTAATTGAGATTTTAATTCATTAAGTTCGATTATGTTCATTCGATAAGGGGCCTTTGAGCTAGGTACTGCACCAGGTACCAGCTCAATGGTGAAATCCAATTCCCTTTTCGGAGGTAATCCTAGAGTTTCTTCAGGGAATACATCAGGATACTCTCTTAAGACTGGTATGTCTTCCACTTTTAACTTATCTATTTTAATTAGACTCTCTTCATTAGTTATTGTTACTGCATAAGCTTTACATCCCTTCCTAACAGCTCTCTTAAGTTGTAGGGCAGAAATCTACCTTATGGTGGTTTTTCTATGGATTCCTTTAACACTTACTGGTTTTTCATCACTATTTAAACATGTGAAGGTTTTATCATAACAATTTAGAATTACTCTATGTTGTTCTAACCCGTCCATACCAATCAACAAATCATAAGAACCAAGAGGAAAAACATTAAGTTTGACAACAGTTTCAAAATGATCCATAACTACTGCACATTCTTTTACAAAACTAGTTACCTTTCTTTTAGCACCAGTGACTAACTGAACCAACCAAGAATTCTCAAATTTTTCAACAGATAACTTACATTTTTCTACTATTTTAGGTGCAATATAACTAAGATTAGCTTCTAGATCAATCAAAATAGTTATTGGGGTCTGATTTATCATACCTTGTACTTCCACGATGGAAGTCTGATATTCTGCTTGCCTATTCTCCAAGGCTGCGTTGATTCTGGGCATGGTCCTCGCTAGTTCCCCAACAGTCATCTCCTCCTGTATGGTATGAATATTACTAACAGTCTTCTTCTGATTAGGACAGACTGAAGCATAGTGTGGGCCATTACACTCCCAGCACTTGATAGGCTCTTTGCGCTCAAAGTTCTTGGTAAAATTTCCATGATTATTAGCAAATTCCTTACCCTTAGAATTATTCTGATTGATGGGTGTATTGTTCTTATTTCCTTGGAAGTTCTTATTATTAGAATAATTTCTGGCCTTATTACTCTTAGAATTTCTGTTGGGCACAAAATCCTTTTTTTTTGGTTCATACTGGTTATTATTTTTCTTAGCTTTCCAGTTGGCCAAGCATTCCTTCTTTCGATTCATCTCAAAAGAGAAGTTAGCTTTCCTCATAGCTTCTTCCAAAGTATTTGTATTGTCATATTCAATCCTATCCTTAATATGGTAAGGTAGACAACCAAGGAATCGTTGTACCTTTGGTTTCTCATCCACAAGGTATGGTACATACCTAAGTAGACTTAAGAACTTGCTGTTCAGGTCTTTCATTATCATTGATCCTAACTTCAGCTCATAAAATTCTTTTTCTCTTTCCTCATAATATTGCTCAGACAGAAATTTATTTTTAAAATACCTCTTAAAGGTACACAAGTTTACATTTTTCTCTTTTATTACCTTAACTCTTTTCAAGTCCTGCCACCAAATGTCAGCCTTTCCTTAGAGGTTATAAATAGCCATTCTAGCTTTTGACTAGTTAGAATAGTTATATATTTGGAAGTATTTCTTCATCTCAGATAACCAGGATTCAACTTCCTCCCCCTTCTCAGTCTCTCCATTGAAGGTTGGTGGTTTTATATTTTTGAATTCTACAGAAATCTTCTCATAAGGTTTGTATTTCCTCTTTTTAGTGTATTGATTATCATCACTACTATCACTAGTAGAATGGTAATTTCGTTGTTCACCAAACACCTCAAAATATGAACTACTTTCAGTTTCAGTATGTTTCATCCTTTTATATTTACGTTGATGACTGGTATCTTCTAATTTTTTTCTTCTACCCCTACCCTCAGTTTGAAACTTTTCAGTTAGGATCTGATTCAGCTCTTCTTGAGCCCTCAAAATCCTTTCATTTTCTCGCTTTAAAGGCTCCATTTCAGATTTTAGGTCTTTTACAGTTTGTAACATTTCTGAGGATTTGGTAGTTAAATCCTCTGGTATAGGATCTCTTTGTAAATTTCCTGGTTTAGTAATTGGAGATTCCTCCTCTACATATTCTTCCATCCTTTCCATACCTGTCTGTTAAACTTCAGAAAACAATTCTCTGTTGAATAACATTTAAAATAAAATACGTTAGCATAATAATTCAGTTTACTGTTTCTTAAAATCTAGTTGGGCTTCATCAAGGCCTAGTGTTTGAACCTTGTGCTCTGATACCACATGTCAAAACCCCAAATTTTCACAAAAAATTAAAATCTTGAAATAACATAAAATACTTGGAGTGAAGTTTACTAACAGCTAATGGTTAGCAATAAAAGAAACAGTTAATAGATTAGTTTTGCATAAACTCAATTATGTTAACTTAGCAATTTCCTTGTTGAAACAATATTAATTTTAACTTGCGCATTATTTCTACTTTCAGTTTACTGATGAGTTCTATTTATGATAAGTAGGTGGAATCTGACTTTGTAAATCGTGACTTACTTAGCATTTATGCTAACGCAGAAGGATTACTTTTTCTTACAGGGTTACAGGTATGAATGATCGAGTAACGTCCTTTATTTCCTAAAGCATCGAGCAATACTTGTATTTGCAAGCTTAGTAAATAAGCTGCTGTAATCCATACAGCTTCCCTGAGGTAAAAAAAACAGTTTGTTTTCTTCAGTTGGTCTTGTAGACGTAGTTCAGATGATTGTGTTTCTTCCTTTAGAGTACATAGCAACAGTAAACTACTTTCTTGGGCTCTGAACATTTCATCTTATCTTCTTGATAATTTTTTTATTGTAATATGCATATCCTAGCATTTATATAGTACTTTTCTTGCATTAAGTTCTGTCTACAAACAGCTTCCAAGGTTGGTGTTTTGCTTATTAAGTCAATCTTCTATCTTACATTCACCTTAGTATTTTGGTATAAACATAAAACCCTTTTACCAATGTAATTATGGTTGTAATGAGAAACAACCAAATTCTGAAATAAGATCTCATTGATCTGAAGTATGTAAAAGAGTTCAAAGCAATGTTCTTGTATTACACTTTGCCAACTTCATAGTTTTATATTATTTGCTTTGATAGTTTCTACAAGACTTATAATCCTGCATAAACTATTTGTTATTAAACATATAAGTTTTTAACAATGTTGAACTTGCAAAATGTTTAAGAACCTACTCAAAACGATGCTATGCAATGTTCTCAACTTGAATGTTGTTGTAAAAATGCATGCCCACAATGTAAGAGAAACTGTAACTACTAGATAGTTTTTCTTACACAATTAACTAGACTATTTATATGATAAACGATTTCATATTTGGCTTAAATTATTATTGGTATCAACTTAGCTAATAATCCACCCATATCGCAATAATGATATTGCTATATGCTTTGATGAGTTATAACCATTCTAAAAAGGGTTTATATATATATATATATATTATGCATATTCTAACGATAATTGTTAACATAAACTTTTAACATCTCCCCACGATAATTACTAGCATAAACCTACAACATAGAAATATAATTCCCATGATATTTACTAGCAAAATCTCATAACATTGTTTACCAATATTTTATGCAAGGATTTTTGGGTCACGAGACTATAGATTATAATTGTGTGCTAGGTCAACGTTAATATAACTTTGCATCTCCATGCCAATGATGAGCTAAATACTATACGTGTAAGCATATATTTTATGATATGATCACTAGGCATACAATATAGTCCTACGTAGTTTATTAAAATCATTTGGTAAATAATTGATTATGATTTGGTCGCAGGGAACTATGGAGAGTCAACCCACTGCATGAGTTTTATAATTGCGGCCACGTCGTAAACTCTTGGCCATGCAACAATAACCATCAACCCTAACCCTTGGCTTATTCTTGTTCTGACTTTTGCATTGGCCCTTTGGGATGCCATGCAAGCTCCCATGGCGACCGTGAGTGAAACTCAATTCTCAGTGGCTTTAATTTCTGTGCTTGTCGTGTTATGCTTCCTTTGAGGTAGGTTCTATTTTCATCTTCCCACTGTGGTTTCTTTTGCTCGGTCAGGGTTCATATTTCTTCTTGTTGTTGGCTATATATCCCACCAGCATCTCCTTTTGCTACCCTTCTAACATGTTTTGTCATGGGTGATAAGTTGAGCTTAACGTGACTAATTGTTAAGCTCCTTCATCGTAGGTTTGTTTGTGGAGTTTTGCTGTCACACTTTGCATGCTAGTGACAGTTCCAAATTTGTGTTTCCTTGATTCCATTGTGGTTGTTTCCTAGGATTTTCTTTGCCATTGTTGTCAGCGTGATTGAACATAGCCCCGTCGTCTCCGTCCTCGGTGAGTATGAGGGTTTGGCTCTTCTTAACCCTGGTTGTGGTGCTGCTATTTCTTCGTGGCTCCATCACTTTTACTTCCAGCTGAGGTAAATTTTTAAAAGTTTAAGCTAGCAATAATGTATTGTTTCCATTCAGTTCAACAAATTTCTTTTGTTTTAACAAGACTTTTCTTTTATTTTGCAGGGTTTGCTCGCCTCCACACTTGACCGTAGCGGTTCTCGAATGACTCAACGTTCAGTCTACGGTAAGCTCCAGTTCTGAAATATGGTTCTCTTTGCTTGTTCATACCTTCGCAGTTGGAAGGAGTCATGTCCATGTCGTTCCCAGTCTTGGGTTGTTGTTCTTCATTTAATAGTTTTTGTTTTGACTTTAACCCTTGCTTTTAGCAGGGTGACTCCGGCTCAACGGCGTAACTTGTAATGCTCTCCTCCTGTGTTAAGAAAGAACTTACAATGTTGTAATATTAATTTTGTAGATATTTGTTTATAAAACACTCCATATTCGATATGGGTGCTCGGCTCTTAGCTGATTTTTGTACTCTGTTAAGTTTTGTTTAAATTCATCCTTCGGGCTCATGGAAGCAATGAAACATGTCCTTTAAGACAATCTGTCTTTAACTTAGATATTTTGTATCTCTGTATAAATGAAATAAATTTCCCTTTTTAATGCTTTTTATAAAATAAGTTAATTATTTACCGTAGGTTATGACTGTAATTGTTTTGGATAATAAATGATACTGGATAACTGTTTGGTCAAAAAAGTAGCTAGGGTTTTTACCTTATTCAAATAATTTTTATTTTTATTAATTATATTAGTTTACTGTTAAAGGATTCAAAACTGTTTTTAGTTATGGTGCTTCTATTTAATGGCTCAAGGATTTTTAAGTTAGGGTTTCTTGAAAGCAATCTCTTCAGTTTGTTTAAGTGGGTTCTTTATTTGTAAACAATTATTGTTTAAGTCGATATTATTATCTGTCTATACTATAATATCCTAAATTTGTATCTGTGCATACCTTTTATTTATAAAGACTGTAACCAGTCTGCATTAGTTCAGTTTATTTAGTGATATTATTTCTAAAATCTTATCTAGTTTTCTTTTAGAATACAAGGAAATAAAATAAGGGATTCGACCCTGTAATCACTCTTTTACATGTACATTCTATTTGTAAAACTTAAGAAACAATTCCTTGTTGAAATAATCATTTATTTTTAAGGTTGTTTATTATCATAATTTATAGTTGTTTTATTTAATACAATATAAACAGGGTTTGTTAAGTGCCTTGATAAAAGGTACATGATTTAATACCATACTTGAAGTTTGGAATATTTGTAAACATATCTAGTTATTATCATTAGTATATAAACTAAGAGATTCTGGTTTTTAAATCTTTACTTAGCAGATTATAATAGAGTGGTTTTTATCTGAGTTATTTTTACTGCCTTTGTTACAAGTTAAAGGTAAAATTACAAAATAAAGTACTGTGTAAGAATAATAACTTATGTATTGGATTAACTTGCTAATAAAATAAACTTGCTACCTGTAAAGTATTATGGTTATTTCTTTGCTAGAATTCTTATCACAACAGTCCGGTTAAACAATAAACTTAACTAGACAAGTTAATATTCTCTTCTGATAACAAACTACATACATAAATAGATTATTCTAATATTATGAAATACATAATAGCTCTATTCATTTCAGATTTCTATCATATCCTTCATCTATTTTAAAATATACTACATGTGTTGGAGTACGGTCTGGTCCATTCCAGACGTGGAAAAACACAGGTTAGGATTATTTTTCATCAATTACAGATTCAATATTTCAAATAACTACAGATTACAATCTCTATCAGTTAACCACTAAATATTTAACATTCATTAATCAGTCAGTCTCACATATGAACATTTAACACAGTAAAATAAAATACTAAAGAACTTGTTTAAGCTAGACAACAACAGTGTTGGGAGGCTGTTCCTCCCTACAAACTCCTGGAGAGTGCTCAAACAACATCTCATCAGGACCCTCGAGCCCGTTCCTGGTCTCCTTGGCTAAGAATTGGTGGAGAAAGCAACAATACTCTAGTCAAATGACTTAGTATTCACTCTGCACTCAGCAGTAAGATCCTTCAGCTGAAAAGCTGCACTAGATCACTTTTGCAGTTAACCCCTCAAACAGCTTCCACAAATTCCCTTCCCAATGAAATCCTCTAAAGTACATTCACCTGAATGAACACTTTCCTGGAATTAGCAGCCTCAGCTCTCTTCAATGGGCATTTTTATCAATATTGCCTAGGTCTTTGGGGTCAGTTGTCATTAATTGAGCCACCTGCTCTGATCCCACTTTCTTGGGGGATCATGACCCCAAATGTAGGGAGGTTGCCACCTGCGATAGTTGGAAGTGTTTGAGGATGCTGCCACTTGTATATTTTCTCTCCACCCAGTCTCCTCCACCAACTTGACCAGTAAACACTCTTTTAACAGCTCTCCTAAGCTGTTGTCTCCACTTTTATTTATTTATAATTAAAATATTCAGAATTACATTCAACATCCTTGACTCTGCTGAGTCATCAATTACAACTTAGCATAAAATTTAACATATTGTCTTGAAATAAAATCAAATATGATAATATTATTTTTGCAAAATTGGGGCATGTGATAGAACAAATGGGAAAAAGGACGACAATTCATGCTGTAAGTGTAGTGCTCCTAATTGGCGTCCAAGTCATAAGTGCAAAAACAAGAATCTATTCTTGTGCAAAAAAATCCATACAGGTGACAATAATGACGAAGAATAAAGCAACGCACCTTCCTCTGGCACAAATTCAAATAGCAATGCGATTGGAAAAGAGGAGGCTAACATCACACCAACGCTCTCAGTGGCTGCAATGACATGCATTTCTCAACCCCAAACCCTCAAATTGTTTGGCCATATAAAAACCATTAAGGTGACGGTGTTGTTTGATTATGTGAGTACACATAAATTCATAGACTCTAGGGTAGCAAAACAATTCAAAATGATCATCTACCCTACTGCCATCTTCCAAGTATTGATACTAGGAAATAAGACCACACCGTGCGACGGTAAATGCCATAAATTAGAACTAGCTATAAAGGACTACAAGCTAAGATCACCAACGTATGCTATGTAAATCAGAGGGGTTGACATTGTTTTAGGTGGACAATGGTTGGAAATGTTGGAGATAGTCGGATTAGACTTACGAGAAAAATTTATAAAGTTCTATGAATATGGGAGGAAATATAAGATTTACAATTTAATTTCCCTCCTACCCAAATTGTCTCATTCAATAAAATGGAAAAGATGATAAAAAAGGGAGATTAAGCCTTCTTCTTACACTACTATGCTATGGAAAGAACAAGTGACAAAATACAAAATACTGATCCATGTGAATTAGAACAACTCCTAAGGGAACATAGTGACATATTCCAAAACCCTCCTCATGATCTACCACCCCCACATTCTAGGGATCACATCATCACATTGATTCCAAGATCAGCTCCAATTAGAAAAAATCATATAAACAATCTCATAGGAACAAATCAGAGATCGAACGTTTGGTGCAAGAACTATTAAACACTAGAATAATCAAATGTAGTAAGATTCCTTTCTTTGCACTAGGCATGCTCGTTAGGAAAAAAGATGTATCATATAGACTTTGCATTGATTATTGAGCATTAAACAAAGTCACCATAAAAGATAAATTCCCCATTCCTTTTGTCGATGAACTTCTTGATGAGCTACATGGTGCAAAATATTTTTCTAAACTAGACTTAAAATTAGGATATTACCAAATCCGTATTTGAGAAGAAGATGCCCCCAAAACAGCTTTCTAAACCCATGAAGGTTTGTATGAATTTTGAGTGATGTCGTTTGGATTATCCAATGCTCCAAAAAAATTTCAACCAGTAATGAATGACTTGTTTCTCCCTTACCTAAAGAAGTCCGTACTAGTGTTTTTTGATGATATCCTTATTTATAGTAAAAATTGAAACTCGCACCTCAAGCATTTAGAAACAATATTGAAGATTCTAGAAGAAAACAAATTTTATGCTAACAAATCAAAATGTAGTTTCGGGAAAAAAGAAATAGAATTTTTGGGGCACATCGTATCGACCGACGACATTAAGGTCAATCCCAAAAAAATTAGGGCGATCACAGAGTGGTCGTCCCCCAAGTCAATTATATTGTTAAGAAGATTTATGGGTCTAACAGGTTATTATAGAAGATTCATTTGCAACTACGCCCAAATTATATAGCCCCTAATATCACTATTAAAAAGGGATGCTTTCAGATGGGATAAGGATGCAGAAACTTGTTTTGAACAATTGAAAATCCTAATGACATCCACACCAGTGTTAGCCACTCCTGATTTTACGAAGACATTCATTCTTGAGTGTGACGCTTTAGGGACATGCTTAGGATTTGTTCTCATGCAAGATAAACATCCCATTGCCTTCGAAAGACGGAAGTTTAAACCAAGTGAGAAAAAAATATCCACATACGACAAAGAAATGTTGGAAATAATGCATTCCCTTATTCAATGGAAGCAATATTTGTTTGGGGAAATATTTCTTGTTAAAACATACCACAACAGCTTGAAATATTTTCTAACTCAAAAACATCTCTCTCTCGAATAACAGAAATGGGTAAGAAAAATCCATGTCTTTGATTTCAACATTTTGTATAAAAAGGATAAAGAGAATAGGGTTTGTAGCAAGTATTTCTCCCTGCTACAGGGGCAGGAATGGATCCCTTATGCCTATAGAGCACAAGGGTAAGTTCCTGCTAATGGAAAAAATGCAGAAAAACGAAACAGAAATAACAGAAGCAGAACAGTATACCAACACTAAGGCTAAGAGAAGAAAACTAAAGCTAAACTAAACTATAAGCTAATAATAGAATAGAAAGGAGATGAAGCACTGGTGAACCCCTCTACAGAAAATGGGTTAGGGTTCTGCCTCCTTAAAACCTACAAATAAACCTAAGCTACAATGGAAAACCTGCAAAACAATGTTAATAACAAAACCTGCAAATGGAGATAAGGGTTAGAAAGCAAAGCATATTAAGAAGCAAAGAAATAAACATGAAATCACAAATATACCTTCTCTGGTGGGAATGGGCCACCATGCCCTAGCTCATGGGAGCACCTCTCTTGGTTTGGGAGCAATGGCTTAAAAGGGGAATGGAAATGAAGGAGAGGGAGTGTGGGTGGTTTGAGAGGCAAAGGTCTCAAAGCATCCATGAGCAGCATAACAATAGGCAATGGGAGAAGTGTTTTGAGAGTGACCCCCCACCCTCCTTTTATAGCTTTTCCAAGGGGTTTTAGGGTTTTAAGCCCTTGGTCAGGGATTTAACCCCTTTTTGGGGATTTTAGCCCCTTTTGCCCTAACTTTAGCCCCTTTTAGGGTTTTAGCCCCCTTTTGAGGGCTTTAGCTCCTAGGGGACTATTTTGGGCTCCTTTTTGGGGTTTTTAGCCCTTTTTCTTCATCCTTAGGCTATTTTGGAGGTGTGGGGGTCTAATGGAAGGTCTAATGGAGTGATATGGGGGTTGTGAGATGGTGTCCTTGGGTGGTGTAGGCCATTGAGAGCTATGTAGGGTATTTTTGGGTTAATAGATTGCCCCTAATGTGTGAGGGTAAGAGCTCAATGTATGGCCGGTAGACATCATAGGATTTTCTGTGTAGAGGTGGTGCTTCCAGGGCTGGGGCATGGTGGCTTTTGGTTTTTGTATTAATATGGTTCCCATCAATGGGTGAGATACAATAAATGTGTGACATGTATATGGACGAGGCGGGCATTCTCATGCTTGTGACAATGTCAAAAGAATCATTTGATCTATGCTCTAAAATACAAGAGATGATCATATACAACTGATGTTACAATAATGGTTTCCTCCATGTGAGGCTGAATACAATACTGATCTAGAACATTGGACCCATGGAATTCTCATGGAATGCTATATCTTCATGACTGACAGTCTGCTAGATCTGGTACATACCTGCATGGACTCGCTAAGTGAGAATCAGAATCTCTGTGGTATAAGTATGCTGCATCAATCATAAAGGTATATTGAAGCACTGTTGGGGCTTCAGATCACTATCTCCAACGCAAATTAGAAATCATAAGGGACATAACTTGTTTAGGTCCCTCGAGTGGACTCACCAATGTGCTAGAGTCGGGTGGCATCTGGGGTCTTTGACCAAGTACTGTGCGGAACAAACCCTGCACGAATCTCAATGGTGCGATGATGGAGTTGAAGTCCAGCACGTGAGAAACAACCATCTCGAGAGGAAATAAGGACTCCTCTCAAGTGGTCCAAGGAACTCATCAATGATGTTAATGAAACTAAGGTACAGGGATCTCCGGGTCTATCCTGTGGAATATGTGTGTTGGCGTCGATAGAGGGAGACCTGCCCCTAGCTAAGGAAATGATGTTTCCTTGACCAGGGGTGCGAGGGGGAAAACCAAAAGGTTTCAAGCAATCTACGGATTGACTCACTGAATTAGGGGGGGGAGGAGAGGGAAGGGAAAGAACTGAACAAGGGTAGGGGGGAGTGTGTTACGAAGAGAAATTCCTATGGCTTGGGGTACCACAACAGACAGCTTGACTCCAGAAATCAATCCTTTCCAATATGCAATAGAAATTAAATGTCTAACAATAAAGGATCAGACCTCGTACCTTATTCCGGACGGTTGAAGTAGATCCCCGTTGAGCTTTCCAATCTTCATCTTGAAATGATAGATTACTTCCTCAACAACAAGTAAACAATACAAGCATATTATATATCATGGTGTTAGATCTATTCTAGCATATATAATCAATAATGTAAAAGCATTTGACATATTCCCATGGATAAAATATTCATTCAAATACACATCATTGGACAGGAAAAGATATTTCTATTAATATAAATCAGAGATTGCAAGATAGATACAACCTCTGATGGCATGTCTACAAACCGGAGAAACTGAATCCCCCACTTGGGCCTTCACCACTTCAATCCTCCATCTCTTGATAGCAAGCTCACAAGCAAAAGGAAAGCTTGGGAAGAACACAATAGTGCTCTAAGGGACAAAGGGATGTAGACTCAAGCATAAGTTCCGCCAAAAATGGACTATAGTTTCTTTGCTCTCAATTCTCTCTTATGATTTCAATGTACCAAGGGGTTCCTTATATATCTTTCAAAGGGATAATGAAAGGTCGAATCTGTGCGATCTCAAGGAATATGGAAGGCCAGGAGTCAAATGAGTCGGATCCATGTCAAGGAAAACTCCAAAAGGATTTGGATTATGCACACATCCCGATGTACATGGTTATAGGGGTCAAAGCAGCGTATGTACATGATTATAGGGTTAAAAGCCACGTATATCATTTTTCATATGTTTGTAGGGATGATCAAGGAAACATAAAAAGACAAAAAGTGGTCCATAGGGGCTAATGAGTCTACAGCGGGACAGGGGAAGGAAATACAAAGTGTGATTCACCTAGAGTGGTGAAATCCGCTATAACAGATGCCCCCTAATGTATGAGATCAGAGGGGTTATACGATGGCTAAAATACATTATAATTCCATCCTAGAAGTGGAGTGATGAAGGATCCCAAATGGAAGACCAACCACCCAACCAGCATAGTACAATAATACAACTCTGCATATAACTGCAAGTACATATAGCAGTCCCGGATACATAAGAGTACAATGGCCATGAATAGGCATAATACATGATATCACATATGTGGTCATCGCCATGTACAATATACATAGATCAGAATCTCCATGATGAAGATATACAAAGGACCATGATCTCCAAAATGGTTGAAGATATATAATAGATCAAGATCTCCATAGTGGCTGGAAATGTCTGACATATACTGGAATCAAGTCACGAGAGCTGAAATCTCATGAACATTGGCACGATCAAGGAGGTAGCATATAAGAGATGCCACCAATCTAGAAGGTCTTCTACACAAACCGCTATGAGTAGATGTCCTAGTATGCGAATAGAGGTGTCGAGGTTGAACATAGTAGTCCATCGTCTGATTACCGGTCATTAATGTATACTGTTAATAGACGCGAGATCACCCACCGATAATGAAAATGGAAATCAAGGTACTAGAGTGCAAACTAACAAGTGTAAATAAATGTGTTGAGGTCGAACACTTGAGAGAATCCATCGATCAGGGGACATTGATATATTCCCAAGAAACTGTCGATGGCGAGAGAACCTGCCATTGATGATTGCAAGTCTCAAGGCACTCAAAATGACTCTAGATTCCAATCCCAGAATAAATGATCTGATGTCGATGGGATGAAATCCACTGGAAGGAGGGCATTAAGGCATCCCCCATCATCCAACACGAGGTACTCAGCAAAGCTGTATAAGGTGGAAGGACTCGACCATAAGGTGCATGAACCAGTAACTGTACTGGGAATGTCCGACATGCAAAGTCAAGATAACTGAGGAATGGCTGACTCAGGTTTCAACTTCCTTCGAACAAGAGCATAACGGCATATGGTGACTGAATGAAGGTAGCATAGAATCGATATACAAACTGGGACATCTCTATGACACAGGAGGCATCAACAGAGGCTCCATAGGGATTGGAAGCTTAACTAGTCGGTGGAGATAAACTCAGATAAATGAGTATGGCTCCTAAAGTCAAACTATAACCCAACCAATGGATGTGATATATAGTGCTCTGTTTGAAGGTGACATGACTCGACAGCTACCAAAGATAACATCTTTCCTTATCCGGCTTTTTGGTTTTTTATTTTTTTGGACTTTTTCAGTTATTTGAAAATCTTGAAAAAAGAATAAACTAGCTTTATAGTTACAAACTAGGAGGAGACGAGTGTCATAAGGGAAAACAAACTAGTTCCAAGCAGTGGAACATACCTATGCTCAATGCAAGGATACATGTGTAGGATATCGACACTCGGGGGAAAATGTCCTCCCGGTAAAAAGGGAATCAAGCTGTGAAGGATATAAAAAATGGCTCTGCATGGCTAGAAATGAGACAAGCTTGGGCTATATGGCTGAAACGCAATGTCAGGGGAGCCGGAATAAAGCTGAATAAGGCAGGAAAAGCTCATGATAATGCATTCGCAACTTGACATAAGGGAGTCCTAAGGGAAATAGGCCAGCATAAGATCAAGAGGAGTATGAGGCTCTTATGAAATGTCATGGCAATACTATACAATGGACTCCCACACCCTAAAGGAGAAAATGTTGGCATGGGCACCAAATGCAAATAAGGTGCTAACTAGGGTACCCATGTAAGGTGAAGCTCTACCACTCATATCATGCCACTTCTAAAGCAGCAAGAAGGTTCCGTGACATAATAGAGTGGGTTCATACCTAAGGACATGATGATATGGTCATAAGGTCATGAAAAATGCAAACGGTGGTGAACCTAACCTATATGCCAATTTAGACATGATACCTGAGATCGGCACAAACGGGTCAATCCAAAGGCTGAAACGACACTGAAAAAGGGCTTCTACATCACCAATTATGTCAAAAACGGTCCAAAATGGTTAGAAAATGTTGAAACTATAGGAAAGGGGGTAAAAAGTTTCAAATATTTGAAAATTTTTCTATAAATAGTAAAAAATATAAATCATTTGAAACTTTTACCCATTTGAGCTCTGATTTTCAACTGCAAATTCCAGGATATCCAGCTGGTGGAATTCACAACCGTTTGTTCCAGGTATTTACTCATGCTCTCCTCATACATTTTGATATAATTTTTGTTGATTTTCATGGTTAAACGAAGTTTTTAGGCCATCTCTACATGAGCGCTGCGGCCCACGTGGATATCGAATGTTTTTCCACGTATAGGGCTGGCTATACGCAGAAAAGGGGCTAGAACCCGCGTACATACGCGAATGTTTGCAAAACAGTCGTGTATGAGGCCGTGCATGTGAATTTCTAAGAAACTAATGGGCAATTTTCCAAATTTTCTTGGAAGATGGTGCTAGAGTGGAGAGAGCGTGAGCATGGTGAAGTAGAGGAAGCAGTAAGGGCCAAATTAAGGGCTCAACAAGCATTACATGCATGCGGACTCTACAAGTTTTGGTGTCTTGGTGGTTTGAGGGCCAAACCAAGACTACTACAGATGCTGGTAGACTATTGGGATCCAGACTCAGAGTCCTTTGGTATTGATGGGATGTCCCTCACCATAGAGGTGGAGGACATATACTTTATCACTGGTATTTCTAGATGAAGGGAGGTGGTGAACCTTCATTCCCGAGGTGGGCCAGGAGGTGACCTTACTATAGACGAGTACATAGTCGTGTACTGCTACCCAGATACTAAGAAGGTGGGGAGTCAAGTCCCTACCAATGCTATACAGGTGCTGGGCCTAAATGCCATATTACTGACGCTAGGCAGGATAGCAGGCTTAGCATCACTCCATAAGGCATCACGGCTGCTGATGTTCTACGCAGTGGAGTGTATAAGACCCACCATATATGATTGGAGTACTACACTACTGAGCAACATGAAACACTAGCTCAGTGAGTGTAAGGTAGGCAGGATACATAACTTCGGGTTCAGCAGCATTCTAAGCACGTTTTTCTTCGAGCGTGTTCCAGGATTGAGCCCTAGAGTGGACATTCCTCTCCAAAGGGTTCGAGATCCATCCCAACGGCGTTGGGCAGATGCTATGCGCAGATTGGGGGGTGGTAGGGTGGCCAACCCATATCCAGCTGACTTCTTTCCATGGTGGCAATGACAGATTGTTTCCATAAATGACTACCCCTATGCAGGGATAGATTTTCGGGGGGATCCAGACATGCCATTGCCACCAAGATCGGCATATGGAGACATAGGTAACGAATCTCGACCCTCACTCTTTTTAAAATTTTTGAGTTATGTAATTTTTTTGTATTTTCTTGATTATGTGGAATCAAAAAGACATGTTTTTGCGCGACAATACATAGTGACATCTACCATTCATGTGCAAATGTGGGACCATGATGACCAGAGGGCTTCCCTCGTCATAGACGGAGGGGAAGAGGAGATGACATCACAGGTGTGGATGTGGAGCAAACGCTCCAGAGAATTCATACCAACTTTGTGAGACTGACCCATAGATTTCCCATGGCGTAAGTCGAGGAATTGCCTGAGGCCATGCAGCGGCAGGTGGTGGGTGTACCACTCGCATGGGTGCGTTTATTCCGGCGGCTAGCTAGATCTGTAGTGACGTTCCATGATCACAACCCTCCTCCTCCTCCACAGGATTAGACACCTAGGAGTGTATATGTTTTGTATGACCGTGTATTATATGATGGTGGCTTTAAAAGCCCCAATTTTGTATATGACACTATGTATTACCACATTTTTTATGTATATAAAAAGTTTTATGGTGATCGATTTATTTATTTACATGTGTAAATGTGTTAATGATTAATTTATTATGAATGAGACAAATGCCAATCTAACATGTAGTTAGCATATGATTCAGCAACTTGATTATTATTTCTTGGATTGTGTATATATGTTATACTGTCAAATTGTCATTCTAACAATCTCACACGTAAGAACCTTCTCAATAACGTCGGATCTCTAACATGGTACAAACCATTGAGCTGTGACACTACTAACTCTGAATCAAGACGTACCTCAAGAGATAGAACGCCATGTAGAATGGCATCCCGTAGAAGCTCAATAACGGCGCTATATTCAAGAACATTTTTGGAATATGGCCGTAGACATACACCTCCTGAAGACAATACCTGACCTATAGGAGTATAAATCACCCAAGCAGCAAAGGCTGAGTGTTGAGTGTGACTGCTTGCACGATCCGTGAATCCTATGTAGGTGGAAGATTCCATTGACATCTGCCAAAAGAAATGCAACTAATCACAAACCCAATCACGATAAGAAAAAGACCTAACTATGCAAAGCTGTACAATAATATACAATAAGTAGCCTTGGCTAAATATCATGCATAGTATTTTTTGAGATAGAGCCCATTTCTAGGCTCCACCAAAGCTGTCCCTTCGTAATCCACTAACTCATAGGCACCCTTCTCTAATACACGCTTGACCACGTAAGGAACACGCCACATAGGGTTAATCTTCCCTGCCCCTAAGGGTTCTTTCGATTGATCCCACAAAAGGACCAAGTCACCTTCAATAAACACTCTTAGATGGACAGACTTATCGTACTGGACCATAACGCGATGTTTATTAACCTCTAGAGCCACCAAGGCATCCCGACGTTGCTCATCAAGTTGCTCAAGGTGAACCAAACGCTCCTCCAAAGGTGAAGTGTCTGGTAAGAGTTCCACAGCTAGCTTCAACGAAGGAATCTCGCATTCAACCGGCAATATCGACTCCACTCCATGTATAAGCTGATATGGAGAAAAACCAGTGGCAGTCTTAACCGTGGTTCGATATGCCCACAAAGCAGGATATAACATAATGTGCCAATTCGTCTTGCTTTGTGTGATGGTTCGTTGGAGAATGGATTTGAGTGATTTATTCACTGCCTCAACCTATCCATTCGCCTAAGGGTAGTAAGAAGAGGAGTGCTCTTGCTTATACCCTAACTTGGATGCCAACTCTTCCATCATAAGGTTCTAAAAGTGCGAGCTATGGTCAGTGACAATCTCTTTCGGAATCCCAAACCGAGTAATGATTTGGTTGAATACAAAGTGAGCAGCTGTCTCACCATCGGATTTTACTGTAGGCATAGCCTCAACCCATTTCATGAAATAATCAACAGCCAATATAATGTGATGGTGCCCCCCAGCCGAAGCTGGGTTGCAATCCATAAAATCGAGCTCCCACTTAGTGAAGGGACCGGCAGTGATAATGGGATGTAACGGGGCAGGTTTCGAGCACATATTACGTGCGAACACCTGGCAAGGGTGGCACCTCTTGACCGCATCAACACAATATTTAAAGATCGATGGCCAGAAATAACCCGCTCTCAAAATATTTTGAGCTATAGAAAGCCCAGATAAATGACCACCACACGCCCCTCCGTGGCAATCATTCAGCACAACCTCAGCCTCATCATGAGTTAAACAACGTCGTAAAATGGAATCTACCCCACGGCAGTAAAAAGTATTGTCCACTATAAGGTAGTTCTTAGAGACGTGACGTAATCGTCATCGTTCATCTCGCGAGAGGTGAGTAAGGGTCCTATGTGTTTGTAGATATACTATGATATCCCCATACCATGGGTCTAACGTTGATATTAAGAATATGTGTTCATCGACAAATGTATCTTCACAAACCAACTCCTCAGACTCGCTCGGGAAATCCGATATAAGATTTGCAAATATTAAATATTTCTTCGATTTTGCGAAAACAAACTCGAGATCAAACTCTTGCAGAATGACAATCCATTTATTATACTTTCCCCCAATCATCCTTCGTGTGAGGATGAACTGAAATGGATTAACATGGGCCACAACCAAGGTCTGGCGAAGGAGAATATAATGTCTCAAATGCTGAACCGCATGTACGGTAGCTAAAGCAAGCTTCTTGACATGAGAATAATGAATATCAGCATCAATAAGGTTTCGGCTCAGATAATATATGAAATGCTCTTGGAGGTCCTCATCCTCTTGAACCAAAACCATACCAATCGTCTCCAAAGACGCAGCCACATATAATAGAAAATCACAGCTATAATCCGGAGGACTAATCACTCGGGCCGATGCTAGGGCTCGCTTGAGTGCATCGAATGACTCTGGGGCTTGCTCATCCCATTCAAAGGGAGTATCCTTCTTCAAAAGACGCATGAAGCCTCTAGTCAAATTGTCAAAGTTGAAAACAAATCTTCCTAAGAAGTTTTCCATGTCTTGCAAACACTGAAGATGACGAATATTCTTCGGGGGAGACAACTGAAGTATTGCCTCAACCTTTAAAGGGTCAACTCTTATACCCTCTTTCGAAACGATGAATCTTAACAAACGACCTGACTTCACACAAAAGATGCACTTATGAGGATTTAATCTAACCAAATAGTGCCGGCATCTTTCGAATACCAATCTCAAGTGATAGGGATGACGCATTCTCATACAAGAATGAGCAGCGAGGTCATCCAAAAATACTTCAATAATAGACTTGAGATCGTGGAAGATCAAGGTCATCGCCCACTGAAACATAGCTCTGGTGTTTTTAAGGATGAAAGGCATTTTTTGATATGCAAATGTTCCCCAAGGACAAATAAATGCGGTCTTGTGTTGGTCCTCAGGTTTAATTTGGATCTGATTATAACCGGAAAATCCGTCCATGAAGGAGAACACTTCGCTACCCGCACACTCATCCAAAATCTGATCTATAAATGGTGTGGGGAAGTTATCCTTAGGATAGGAACGATTCAAATCGCAGAAATCGGTGCATATGCGGATCGTTCCCTGCTTCTTATCCATCGGAACGGGGTTTGAAACCCACTCCGTCAAGGGAACGGGATAGATGAAACCGGCTTTCAATAGCTTCTCTATCTCTGCCTTAATGGTGGGTGCTTTCCTAGGATTCACGACGCATAAGCGTTGTCGAACAGGCTTAGCGTTGGGGTAAGTCTTAATCTCATGTTTGACAATCCAAGAGTCAATACCTAGCATCTCGTCGTAAGACCAAGCAAAAACATCACGGAATTCCTTGAATAGCTCGGTATATTCCAGAATCTCAGCATGGGAGCATTCCGCCCCAATATAGACATTCTCTATTGTGCCAGGATTGCGAGAAATGTTGATAGGAATCATTGCCGATATGTTCGCCATGTTTCCATTAGCCATCGGACAAGGAGAGCTTAATGGAACCATAGGTCTACCAAATTTCTGACTAAGAATATCCCTATAATCCTCATGCTCCAAATGGTCAAGCGCTGGAAGAAAGTACGATTTATGATGAAGTTCCTCCCATGGTGGCTCAACTCCTGACATAGCCTCGATAATCGCTTCATCTGAAGGGAAAACCGTATCAAGGTAGTCGTGGGCATGAAAAGACTATACTGCCCATGCCGGCAGCACATAGGGGTCTTCCTCCTCCGTCCACGAAGAGGAAGAATAAGGCTCTGCAACACTATTGAGATTATCTTGATAAGATATCATAGCTGTAGGCAATGGCACGCTCATCTCGATGGGCTCACTCGAAGTACTCGGTGTAGGAAGAATCCAAGGATCTTCCATATGGGTCGTGCAAAAAGACACTGAGGTCGTAGATGTTGAATCCTCATCGGAACAGGATCCTATCATGAGGACCGGTGCAGGACAACTAAAACTTCCCATGAGGGATGGATACATGCCTACACCCACACTCCCAGTTGCCGGCTGAGAGTGCTCAATGATCGGGACCGAAGCTCTTGAAGATACGATAACAGAAGGATTCTTGAATTCCATTTGATCAATCGTTACAATATTCCTATTATGTGGAAAGCATACAATGCGGAACAAGGAAGAAGCAACGACTTGCATACTATACATCCAGTTCCTACCCAGCAAGAGATTGTAGTCAAGGGGGGCATCAACCACCTCAACCTCTATCGCAACGGTCTTCCCCCCCAAACGGACTTTAAGGGAAGGAAGGATACCGTGCGGCCTAAAATATCTCCCATCAAACACAGTTAACATAGTCGCTGATTTAGACAGCTCAGGAGAACCCAAACCCTTCCAACAGGACAAAGACATCACAGAAGCCGCAGGGCCCTCGTCAATCACATCATGCTTGATGATCATATTAAGACATTCTACGTGCACCAAAAGAGACACATAGTAGGGAAAGCGAGGCTGCAGTCCTACGGTTTCAAATTTGATTACTGAGGAAGAATCATCTCCGTTCACACCAAGGGTAGAAAGCAACGCCTTCCTTTGCGAAGGACAACTCTGAAGCACTTCCAATGCAGACATCGCACAAGGAGTGTGGCCCAAATCCTCGACAACTGAATAATTTTGGGCTTCTTGGGCATTTGGAATATGCCCCGAACGCTTAAGGACTCCCTTAGGAATGCGAGGTGCAGCCTCAGGTTTATCTGCAGGTTTCTCAATACGCAAAGGGGACCCTGGTGGATCAGGCTCTTTGCCTGCGCTGGGTTGTGACGAACTATAATCTTTCGCATGAGTCACAACCTTCGCAGCACGAACCATGTTAATGCACCAACGAGCACTAGTCTTTGGTGGATCATTCTCACTAGTCTGGTCATGGGACTTCGAGTTCATATTCTGGTTATGCAGTAAAGGGTTCGTTAGCACAGCTGGGCCTTGTGCTAAGAATCTCGAAGCTTCATCAATCCGAGGGCACAAGTAAGTGAGGTGATCGGCCTTACATAACTTGCAAGGGAACTTAACCTTACGTTTAGCTTGCATGTCCCCCCAACATTTCTACCGTTCTTGTCATTATTGTTAGCATTCTCATTCTTATTCCCACCCTTTCGATTATTATTCTTACCCTTTTTTCTATTTCGTTCGGGCTGCTGGTTACCCTTCTGGTCCGATGATTGCGCAGAAAGTACATTCGTCGTTTGGGCGGGTTGAGATGAAGCCGTAGCTTGTATTGAAGCAGATTAGTTGATTGACAACTGACCAACTTGTTTTGCAACCGAATCCGTAGGTTTTTCACTTGCACAACCCACAATGCCATCGGCATGTGGTCCAGATTTGACCTTGGGATCGAAACTGGAACGAGGAGCATTGGGAATAATCTCATACAACAAACCAGACTGAGCATAGATCAAGTCCAGTTCCTGCACCCTAAAAATCGCTTGTTCCTCATTCTACACTCTGGATGTGGAAACATACTTCGCTATATATGGCAATAACGACTTGAGGAACCACTCGAGAAGGAACTCTGGCGGTATAAAGGCTTTAATTAATCTCTTCCATCTACGCCACTCCTGAATATGATCAGAAATATGGGTGGCTTTATCTTGCCGAAATGTCAACAAGAGTTCAGTACCAACGTCATAGCGCACGGGTAGCTGGAAGTGATTAAGAAAATTCATCGCAAGGTCATTGAACAAAGTAAAAGCGCCCCTAGGTAACTCTATATACCATTTCACAGCAGGCCCTGTGAGGGTGCGTTGAAATAGTCTCAAGCAGACTGAGTCCTGATGTAATGAATTCGAAGAGCACCATAGGTGAAACGTAGTAATGTGTTTGCTAGGATCCTCTCCTGGTTTTCCTTCGAACTTAGGTATGTCCGAAGGAAGCTTGGTAGGGACAGCCGGCCAAGCCGGGTCATGAGCCACAGGATCGTTCGTAAGTCTCGATAATTCAGGAAGGTTAAGCGTCGTGAGGAAAGGGAGCCTAGGATGATGAGGTCGATCAACCGCTCCCTGATTCACATAGGTTTGGTTGCCACCACGGCCTTGGCCATAGTGCCCTCCTCCCGTATGACCCATATAGGGTGGCATGGAAGCACCATAATGAGGTGGACCTTGACTAGTAGGAGCTACAAAGCCGTAGTTAGGAGAGTAAGCAGGTTGTTGATACCCGCCTCCGTAAGGTGAAGAAACCTATCCATACTGCGTCCCATAATAAGGTCCATAGGTCATCGCATGCGATGCCCCATGAGACACTCCGTAGGTAGGAAAATACGCTCCAGAAGTAGGAATATACATACCGGAAGTAGGGATATATGTCGCAGAAGTAGTAATCTGACCTCTAGAAGCATGAACATAACCTCCTGAAGCAACGGGTGGTATGTAAACTTGAGACACAATCAGTCTAGTAACCGTAGTACGGACCTTACTCGTAGCCATGTGCCGACTTGAAGGACCACGTGAATAAGGTGGAGAATGTACATTTGAAGAACTAGGAACCGAGGATGAAGGAATATGAGTAATAATATATGTACTACCGCCTACCGTCACTCATCTCGGGTCTGGTATCCTAATAGAATCTCTAACTCTAGACCTAGGAGGGATATAAGATGTAGCTTCCACCACTGGGATGGAAGGTGCAATGTGACTAGTGCTCCCAAACCTCTCCGCAAGGTAAGGAATGGGATTTCCCCCAGGCATAGTGCTAGGCTCAAAGTCATATTCGACATGAAATGTCAAATCATGCATAGGAAAACCAGCCATACCATAACTACCATAGCTAGTAGTGGCGGGTTCAAATTGAGCCTCGGTGTCCTCCTGTATGCCATATCGGTAATGCATCAAAGAGGAATCAGCCCTAGAGTGAGTAAGTATATCATGCATGGCTCCTATCTTATAAATCATAGGACCAAACTCAGCTAAGTCGGGTGAAGGATCATAAGTAGGAGTAAATTCCCCATCGTCTACATGAATGGGAGGAGGTGGTTCAGGAATACCTTTTGAAGAATCCCCCATGGTGTGTAAATCAATGTGTGACATAGTCTGCCTGGACTATCTAGGTCTCTCTCCCAAAGGAGGAGGAGAAGTAGAAGGTGGAAGTCCTGCTAAATGACAAGAACAGCGTGGAACCGTACCCGAATCCACAATGAATCAAAAAATAGCAAAGACTCTCTATTTACACAAACCCTAGGCCAACTAGTGTGCACAGAGCAATCACTACCAAAATCTAAAGCCAAATGCAAGAAAACAAGGGCTGGATAAGTGAGCTTCCGAATGAAGCAGGTATGTCTCTCCTAGGAGAGGCTTGAGACTCCCATACACAACAAGCGGAGGTACGTAACCAATTATTGTGGCCCTCAGCTTCAACGCGTAAAGCGACTGTGCTGTCCGACCCCAACCTGGTGGGGACACCCACATAATAACCTCCACAAGTACCCCCTTGATATCCTAGTTAAGGCCACTAAGGTCACCTCAATATAATCAATGCTCAGGCGGACAGTTGCAGGCAAGATTGACCGTATGGGAAGGGTATAGCAAAGCCTGAAACTCTTGAAAGAGCCCCCAGATACGAATACAATCCTGGAAATATCTTCGGTGCTTCTCAGTTATGACTAGGGGTCATCCCAATCAATAACCGCTCACACTGCCTTGTGCTTAACTCTCGTTTGAGAGGAGGATCCTGAGAACAATGGTTATACCAAGGATTTCACACACTCACCTGGACAGACACCTAGATGTTGTTGTTTAGTGATCTTGGAGAATTGACTTAGAATGAACTATTCCAAGATCCTAAAACCTAAGCTTGTTGGTTCACCCTAGAAAAGAAAAGAGTGTAATTCATTTTATTTAGCGTTGATTTTAGTTGGCTTTATTACTCAAAAATAGGATATGGTTGTGCAACTAGTGGTGTTATGACGCAACAAGAAGCAAAATGCACACCTAACAATCAATGCAAATGCATTGTGTCCACGAAAACAGGGTATGCTACTACGTGAAATGCACAATTATTCTTCAAATGATAAATGCAAATTTTCCTATATGAATTCCTAACTAGTACTCCAAAGCAAATCTAAATCTAGTGCAAGTACAATGCAAAGTGCAAAATGCAATGCATGATGATAAGCAAATGTTTTTGTATTTTTTGAAAATAAAAGAGATGCAAAAAGAAAAAGAATGATTCTACTATCCCCAGACTCTGCAAGCACACATAAACAGCATTCAAGCAAAGCACTAAGGTAAAATAACTCTAATGCACTAATCTCAAACAAAAAATTGAAAATGCCATGACAAGAACTTTCCTAAAAAAAAATTTAGGCTAAAAAAAACGTTTCTGGTCAGAAACAGAGGTCTAAATAGACTCAGGTAGTGCCAAAGGAGACTTAGCAACTATAAGAATTCACCCAGCATCCAACTATCTTCCACAAAAAGGAAAAATGAAGAGTATACACGACTGTTCGTAGTAAACCCGCATGTATACGTGGAAATCACAGAGGAATCCGTGTGTATACGCGACTGTAAGTCAAAAACCTGCGTACAGGAAGAAAAGGTGCATAAAATCAAGGAAAATAGACAGGTTGAGACAAAATTCACACCAATTAGAATCTACCAGGCATACATGCCCCCAGAATCGACACAGAAACAAGAGAGAAAGAGCAATTCAAATACATTGAATGCCGAGAAATCAACCCCCAAAGGACAACTACTAGGAACTCCCCAGCGGAGTCGCCAATTCTGTTACGGAGAGAAATTCCTATGGCTTGGGGTACCACAATAGACAGCTTGACTCCAGAAATCAATCCTTTCCAATATGCAATAGAAATTAAATGTCTAACACTAAAGGATCAGACCTCGTACCTTATTCCGGACGGTTGAAGTAGATCCGCGTTGAGCTTTCCAATCTTCAGCTTGAATTGATAGATTACTTCCTCAACAACAAGTAAACAATACAAGCATACTATATATCATGGTGTTAGATCTATTCTAGCATATATAATCAATAATGTAAAAGCATTTTACATATTCCCATGGATAAAATATTCATTCAAATACACATCATTGGACAGGAAAAGATATTTCTATTAATATAAATCAGAGATTACAAGATAGATACAACCTCTAACGACACGTCTACAAACCGGAGAAAATGAATCCCCCACTTGGGCCTCCACCACTTCTATCCTCCATCTCTCGATAGCAAGCTCACAAGCAAAAGGAAAGCTTGGGAAGAACACAATAGTGCTCCAAGGGACAAAGGGATGCAGACTCAAGTATAAGTTCCAGAAACAATGGACTATAGTTTCTTTGCTCTCAGTTCTCTCTTATGCTTTCAATGTACCAAGGGGTTCCTTATATAGCTTTCAAAGGGATAATGAAAGGTCGAATCCGTGCGATCTCAAGGCATATGGAAGGCCAGGAGTCAAATGAGTTGGATCCATGTCAAGGAAAAATCCAAAAGGATTTGGATTATGCACACATCCCAATATACGCAGTTATAGGGGTCAAACCCGCATATGTACGCGATTATAGGGTTAAAGCCGCGTATATCATTTTTCATATGTTTGTAGGGATGATCAAGGAAACATCAAAAGAAAAAAAATGGTCCATAGGGGCTAATGAGTCTGCAGTGAGACAGGGGAAGGCCATACAAAGTGTGATTCACCTAGAGTGGTGAAATCCGCTATAACAGAGTGGGAGACTCAAAATTCTTTTGTTTAGAGTATGACGGCAGGGCAGACCAGGCAGCAAATGAAATTGACTCAAGGGAATGGGATCATAGCTGTAATACCGAGAATATTGTTGCAGATGGGAAATACTTGGAGGAGGTGGACACTTTTGATACTGATGGGATCCAAGGAAGACACATTGCAGAGTACTCTGAACAAAGGCGGCCCAATGTGGGGATTCTGCCAAACTGTTTTGTGTGGGGTGGTGTCTAGGGACACCATTATGGTACAATCTTGTGGATTTTTGGTGAGACCGAGAAAGTAAATGCTCGATGGTGCTTTCAATTTTAGAGAGTCTGAAAGCACGAAGAAGACTTTAGTGGGGGATCTTTTTCATTGGTAGTCTCCTGTGCCGAAAAAAGGATAAAAGTATACATAGGAGAGCTCACCCATCCTGGAGGGGATGAGAGACTTCTTTACCGTTAGTAGTCCAATCAGGATAGAAAAGGTTAACCCTGTACTGACTATATGGTCATTCAAATTCTTTTACGAGCATGAACAAAACCAAGTTTGCTCGGCAATATTTTCTTGTTGAGAAGGCTGGAAAAGAGCTTAACGACAACCCGTGGTGAGATTTTTCGTGAAGTGCGGCCCCTCTGCACAAGAAAGCATAAAAGTGTGCAGAGGGGTACAGTCTTGTCTTGAGTGTGCCAAGGATGTCCTTTTCATGAGATGGTCTACATGGTCCACAAAAGGAGATAAATGAGATGATGTAGACGCCCTTTCCTATAATTTAGCGAGCAGGAAAGGAAGCAGCTATGCTCGACGATCTTTTCATTGTTTTAAGGAGTCAGAAAAGAGCTTAAATGAAACTCCAATGTGGTCAACCGACTTCCATGGCACGAGCGGTGCCCCCTGCTGGGACGGTGAACAGAGGTCTTAAGGTCATCCACACAATATGGACGGAGCAGAAGGCTCTCAAACATACCAATACATGTGTGGGATAGATCATGGTAGAGGCTTGCGAGTCGGTGCGACAGAGGCACACAAAATGAGGTGGCTCTCAGACAGAGGTCAAGAGAGCGTGTGTATTTGTTGTGGTGGATGAAATTGACCACATGTGATGTGAGTACAAGTCCGGAGGCATTCATATGCCAAATATGTGTAAGAAAAATAAATTTCTTTGTGGACGATGGTCTCGATGTTCGCGTAAGGTGCAGTGAATAGAAAAGACATCTATGTGTTAAAAATGCAAAATAAAAGCTAAAATTACAGTCCTTAATGGGAAGCAGCCCGAAAACTCACATGAGTAGCGGTCGGGAAGTGTGATACAAGTACCGGTCCGTAGACACTTGCATCGTCATGTCATGGCTCGTAAATCAAGGTGACTTGTGGGAAATGGTCTCGAAATATACTTATTAAACATGAGATGATGGTCTCATCAAGAGATAGAAGGTTGAGTTTGGAGATGTGAGAGGTGTCTTGAACTGATTCTGGGTGACTTTGGATTAGTAGCTAATGGTGTTGCCCCTGACTTGCGCTAAAAAATGTTGAAAAACAAGAAAGGGAAAAAACTACACTATAAGGGACTCATAGTGGTGGTATCAGGCATAGACTCTCTTGAGGTAGAGCCCGTTACATGGCTTCTTCAAGAGCCGACCATCTGAGTCAGTGAAGAGGTATACCCCCTTGCTGAGACGAAGGTCATTGGCAAGGCGGGATGACAAAATATGGTCTTTTATGGGAAGAACCAATTCCACATTATGGTTTAAAGGGAATGGGGTAAAATCGAAGGCAGTCTTACAGATCTTTCCGACATCGTGTAAGTGGTGCTGGGATAGATCAGGTGGATCTTCCACAGCTGACGAGACAGAAGGGAAACTGGTGCTAGCGATCCTGTAAATGGTATTGGTTGTGGTTTTTGTGGCATTTCCCCCAGTCTCTGTTGGAGGAAGAGGGGCAGGCCTGGAGATGAGAGGATTCTTTGATGGACCTGGAGGTAGTTGCAACATCATCTCCATTGGATGGACATGAGTCAAGACATCTTGGGGCCTCAGAGGTATGGTAGATGGTTCAAGGTACCACACAGGATCTCCCAGTGTGAAATCCTGTATATTGTGGGTTGCTAAGACATACTTACTCATGATCTCAGATGGTAGGAAAAGGAAAGGGAAAAGGAAAAGAAAAAGGATCGTGTTGAGTGGGAATGAACCCCACTTTTTCCTTGGTAGCTAAAGTTGAGGTTGCAACTGAGGTTGAGGCTGTGGTTGGGGAAATAATGGAAGAGACAAGTTTGATGGACCATTGGTGGTGGTGGAGACAAGAGGGTTTGTAGAACTGGACATCATGTAAATGGACATGGTGTCCGAAGAAGGCAGTGGTGGGTGGACTTCTTCGATTAAGGTGATTTCAGACTCAAGGGAATGTTGACAGAGGTCAGCGAGAGCCATTCAAAATTAGGGCAAGTCTTGGAAATGGTGAGAATAATGGCCATACAAGCCGCAAAGGGCACAAGCATGGTTTGTCCTCAATGCCTTGTTTCTGACTATTGGCACGGTTGGAAGTTCAACCACGGGGATGTTTTCATTTGTATCCATGGCATCTGGATGTTCACGGATCACTAGGATTTTAGGGAAATTTTGAGTTGGATAGCCCTATTGCTCGCAGATGGAACAAGGTGGCACTTGTTGTGGCTCTGCAGTGGCTTTGGTGTTCTTGCCCCTAGCCCTTTTGGGTTGGGGTGGTGCAGGTGTAGGTGTGGCGGTTGGCTTATGTGGACTAGGTGGAGGGTGAGACTCGACCGCGATAGGTTGCACCGGGGTTAAAACAACTTGGGGCATTGCTGGTTGAGCTGGTGGATCAAGATACCACACCGGGATGCCCAACGTCAAGTTGGGTAGGCTTAAGGTGGCCATGACCGGCTTGCTCATGACACTAGGTGGGGGAAAGAGGAAGGGAATAGTATGGACTAGAGATGAGCCCAAATAACTCCCTGCTGGTTGCATGTGGGGGTGAGGTTGTGGTTGTGGCTGCGCATAATGCTGCTACCGCGGGTGACATTGCGGCTGCTATTGGTGTTGCGGCTAGAGATGATGTTGTGGTTGTGGTTGGGGATGCAGCTGCGATTGTTGTTTGGGTGCAGTGGTGCTAGATGACACCATGCACAAGTTCGATGTTTACTTTTGTGTCGGTGGTGGTGACACCAATGGGAAAGGAGCCGTCATGGTGGGATCGGTAAACAACCCAGGGCCTACATTCAATGGTGGGGAGGCTAGTGTGTTTTCAACCACAATGTTGGTTGCAAGGATGACGTTAGCGTGTGTGGTCGCCACTTGCGGCTCAATGGTGGTGATGGTAGGGATAACATTGGCAGGCGCTGTTAACCCTTGTGGATCATGATAGGTGAGCTGGTCAACCATCACAATATTCCCTTTGTGGGGGAACATCATGAGATGGAAGACAGTTGACACGAATGCTCACATGGCATACATGTAACTCCTCTTTAGGAGGAGGTTGTAGTCTAGTTGAGCTTTGACGACTTCTATGTTAATCAGGACTGTCTTCCCGGCTAACGTGATGGGGACATGAGGGAGGATTCATTGGGCTTTAGTGGGATGTCCATCATAAGCATGCAGAGTTGTGGAGGACGGTTGCAGAATTGGTGATCCAAGTTTCTACCAAACCAAGGTAGACATAATGCATGTGGATGCCCCCTCATCCACTATGCACCAATGCACAACCAAATTTTAGATGGACACTGGGATTTGGAAGGCGATGGTCGAGGGCATGCGCGGTTCTCTGTTCTCTGTGTCAAAGGTGATCAGTTTGGAGTCGGAGGGGTCTACTGCCCCTAGAGCAGCTAGTAATTATTTTCGCTGCATTGGGAACATTTTAAGTACCTCAAGAGCAGACACAACGGTTGGAATTTGGGCCAAATCATCCACAATGCTATAGCTGACTGCAACTCTAGCTATAGCATTATTGGCAACTCTACGTATGGGGGGGCACGGGAACGGGGGTAAATGAAGAGGCAGGTTGACTATCTTAGATGTGGATGATGCTGATGATTCAACAAGTTTGGTGGTGGTACCATACCGATTTCATCTGGTTTTAAAGTTGACCTCCTCAGTCGTCATGGCTAGCAGGTGATGTACACCTATTTCAGCCGTGGGAGGTGCCCCCGGAGCATTGGGGTTGGATTGCAGAGGGGGTGTGGTTGCCACCAATCCTTGGACTAGTAGTGGGTTTTGAAGCACCATGAGGGGAGGTCCTTGTGGTGCCTAGTTGGGTTGGGCTTGATTGGTAGTGTTAGTGGCCTATTCGGCCTTGTTTTGAATGGCCTGCTTAGTGCGAACCATGAGGGGACACTCAAACGTGTAATTCCCATAAACATCATAGAGTGTGCATGGTTGGTTTGTGAACAACAGGGCGTTGCGTCTTGGTGGATTTTGTTGTGGGGGGTTTTGGGCTGGCCGATTTGCCACAACATTTTTGGGAGGGTTCGGTTGTTAACCACCTCCTTGCGGTTGGTTATTGCCTTGGTTGCGGGGCCAATTGTTTCTAGCTTTCCCTTGTTGATCATTGGGGGCATGCTGGTTGGGATTATTTTGTTGTGCGAACACTTGTCCCAATGGAGAGGGTGGAGCGGGGGCGAGGGTTTGCACAATTTGTACTGGCGATGCATAGTATATTTATGGGGGTGGTGGTGCCACAAATGTGGGCATTTGCCCCATATATTGCTGTGTTGGCCAAGCCATGGCTTGAGCCTGCTACAATGGTGTAGGTTGTGCATAGGAAGTTGTTGCTCTAGACTGGGATATCATTCTAGCATAGTCTGGAGCTTGGTTCTGGTAAGCAACACTAGCAGTGTTTCTTGGATGTGGTGTAATGGCAGGTGGTGTCACTTGAGGCTATGGTTGTTGGGAGACCGACCCTATGATGTCATCTGCAGCGTGGGATGCCCCCGGTGTGTCCTAGTAGGAGGTACTTGGATAGGGAGCGCCTAGAATGACAGTATACATGTATCCAGAATGGGCATAGATAAAGTCAAATTGTTGGGCCTTCATTATGGCCTCTTCTTCATATTAGGGATGTTTAGATGTGATGTCCTTTGCGATTGGTGGGAGCAAATTATTAAGGAACCAATCCAAGAAGATCCTGTCGTCTAGTTGGATTTTGCATAAGCTACGGCGTCGCCGCCACTTGTGGATATGGTTAGTTATGTGAGTGGCAGTGCTTTGACGGTAGGATAGTAGTATCTCCACCCCCTCATCATATTTGACAGGGAGTTGGAAATACTGTACGAACATGAAGGCTAGGGAGTTGAAGTCGGGGTACTTGGCTTGTGGCAGCTCAATGTACCATTTGGCCGCGGCACCTGTAAGGGTGCGTTGGAACAACCTCATCCTGACATAGTTGTCTACGATGCTATTGGATGAGCACCATAGATGGAATGTCATTATGTGGTTTTGGGGACATTCCCTGGCTTTGCCTTCAAACTTGGGGATGTTTGATGGTAGCTTAGTTGCCATAGGTGGCCAAAAGGCTTGGTGGTAAATGGGGTCATTTGTTAATCTGGCCAACTCAAGCAAGTTTAGACAAGCCATGAAGGGTAGTTTTGACCCCAAATTAATGTGAGATGGTGCTGCGATGGTGGTGGGGTTTGTAGGTGCATAGTGCATTTGCACAGTTGGGGGTGCTTGCGGTGGCACCATTGCGGATGGTGGTGGCAGCTGACTGATGACAGTCTGCATGACTGTGCTTGGGCCACTTTCTAGGTTGTGGGTGACAGGCTGTGATGTGGACATGGGTCCACTTGCTAAGGTTAGGCCAGAAAATGAATTCGGATTTGCACTAGCCAAGGGGCTTGATGGTGTGGTATGGAGGTCTGATTCAGACTGATATGGGTCTGAATTGGAATCATGGGCTATGTGGCCCTCTGATGGTGTGGGAGATTACTAAGAGCAGCTTCGATGGTGTCGATTAAGTGTTCCAAATGGTGGTGGTTTGCCTCTTAGGCATGAGGAAGATTGTGGAGGATCAATTGTGTTAGATTCATGTTCGAAACTTGGTGGGAATGATGTTTGGACCCTAGTTTCACTGGCTTCCTATTGGCTGAAGGTGGCCACTAGGCCACCAATACTGCCAGAAGACAGCGCTTGGCTTGTTCCTCACAGGTGTCTCTACTCAATCGGAAGGGGTCATTGCCCGTTTCTCTTGGCAATTCCTCTCAGCGGCTAGCTACTTTGGGGTTCCTGTGGTACTCCTAACAATGAGTTTTTGGGAAAAACCCAAGTACTTCCCATAATTGAGGCAGTTAGGGACTTATGTCCTCAAAGACTGCAGAGTTGTTTTGAATTAGTGTAAATTAGTAAATTTTAAGGCTTACTCAGCGTCATGAACTGAGTTGGGTTAATTATTTCATATGGTGTAGTTTTTTGCTTATTTTTCTGGTATTTGGTTGCTGCAATATGGTTTATGAATTCATCATGGTAGAGTTCATATCATTGTGGTTGTGTATGCAAGAATAAACATAAATTGTAAACAAGTACAGTGATTAACCCTGAACGTTTGCTGGCCTAACTAGATGTCTACCTCACAATGATATTCCTCTTCAACCAAGAGAAGGTGTTGGACTCTCAACACAATGGGACTAAGCCCATCCGTAGATCCTCAAGTCACCTCCCGGATGCTAGGTTGGTCAATAGGGAGGATGCTTAGCACTATGAGAATCCCTCCTTCTCTACCCCCTCTACCTTCCAGGTCACCCGATTTTAGTGGTTTGGAACAATATCATGGAGTTCCTAGATATATATGAGCTTGCCCTTCGTCGTATCCCAGAATACCCCAGAGGGTGATGATTGGGTAGAGGATGAAGGAGGAAGCAATATGGTTACTTTTAGGTTTCTTTTAGTTAGACTAGGTTCATTTTATTAATCCATAATGGTTTACTTAACATTTATACATTGTTCATGAAATAATTTATAGAAAATAAAAGCAGAAACTGAAAATGACCTGCAATGGTGGACAGAGGTAGCTAGGCCACACTAACAGTCCTCTGAAACTGAAAATTACTATCTATTAATCTTAAATTAAAGTTTTGTTTGACAGGCTACACATTTCTAACCAAATATAGCGAGGGGGCTGTGAGATTTTTTCAGAAATGAGCGAGGGGGTCACACAGAATGTAGAAACAGCTGCAACCTAAGTTTTTGGGCTGAAGTTTCACTTATTGGGGGATTAAGTGCACCTTGGGTGCACCTGTTTTCCCATTAAGTGTGCCCCAGTCTCACCTTTTTCCCTAATATGAGCACCCTGCTCTAGAATGGATTTTTTTGGTGAGACAGAGTCAGATCTCGCCGACAGTAACTGGTACTGGGGTCAATTTGACTCAGTTCTACCTAGAAGAGGCTTCAATAGTAACTAAAATAGGAAATAAACAGGATTTAAGACAGATTTAACATGAAATTTCTGAAAAATTAGGGCAAAAATTATAAAAACTTGAAAATAAAAATTTTGAACAAAAGATCATGTGGGATCAACCTGGTATGGTCGCTAGTTCTATAGCAAGGATTTATCCCTGCTACAGGGGCATGAATGGCTCCCTTATGCTTATAGGGAACAAGGGTAGGTTCCTGCTAATGGAAAAAATGCAAAAAAACAAAACGAAAATAACATAAGTAGAACAGTAAACCAACACTAAGGCTAAGAACAGAAAACTAAAGCTAAACTAAACTATAAGTTAAGAATAGAATAGAAAGAAGGAGATGAAGCACTGGTGAACCCCTCTGCAGAAAATGGGTTAGGGTTCTGCCTCCTTAAAACCTATAAATAAACCTAAGCTACAATGGAAAACCTGCAAAACAATGTTAATAACAAAACCTGCAAATGGAGATAAGCGTTAGAAAGAAAAGCATATTAAGAAGTAAAGAAATAAACATGAAATCACAAAATATACCTTCTCTGGTGGGAATGGGCCAGCATGCCCTAGCTCATGGGAGTACCTCTGTTGGTTTGGGAGCAATGGCTCAAAAGGGGAATGGAAATGAAGGAGAGGGAGTGTGGGTGGTTTGAGAGGCAAAGGTCTCAAAGCATCCATGGGAAGCATAACAATATGCAATGGGAGAAGTGTTTTGAGAGTGACCCCCTGCCCTCCTTTTATAGCTTTTCCAAGGGGTTTTAGGGTTTTAAGCCCTTGGTCAGGACTTTAGCCCCTTTTTTGGGCTTTTAGCCCCTTTCTCCCTAACTTTAGCCCCTTCTAGGGTTTTATCCCCNGGGGCTATTTTGGGCTCCTTTTTGGGGTTTTTATCCCTTTTTCTTCATCCTTAGGCTATTTTGGAGGTGTGGGGGTCTAATGGAAGGTCTAATGGAGTGATATGGGGGTTGTGAGATGGTGTCCTTGGGTGATGTAGGCCATTGAGAGATATGTGGGGGATTCTTGGGTTAACAGGGTTGCATATAGCTTATCAAGAAAACATGATAGCTATGCCTCCCTATGTGCCATATCTATAGTTGTTCCTGAATAGATTTCAGAATTTCAAAGTGAGTATGTGAAAGACCTAGAGACAAGGAAGATAATTGAAGAAGTTAAAAACAACAAAGCAACAAAATCCAAATGTTCATGGGAAATATACACACTATGGTACAAACAAAGAATATATTTACCTAGTTTATCAAAATTCAAAACTCAAGTCTCAAAAGAGAACCATGACTCCCCAACAACAGGCCATGTTGGTTTCTTTAAAACATACCATAATATCTGCCAATCCTTTTTTTGGAAGGGAATACATACTGATATCGAAAAATATGTGGTTGAATGTGATACTTGTCAAAGGCCGAAGTTCAAGACAAAGGCTCCTCCCAGTCTTCTTGTTGGCAAGCAGCTTTGGGGTAAGTTAGCTGCACAACATCATGGATGTTGTGCAAGGTCAAAGATGTCACACAAGGTGGAAAATGAGGCATAAGTTGGATTTACAAAATTTTATTTGTTTTGGTCATATTTTGTATATTTGGACCGCATTACGTGGATTGTGGTCATTATTTTGTAAATTTTGTTAAGAAGTAGCTAGGAAGTTTGTTAAGTGGACCACCAATGTAAAGTCACAAGGTCAAGTCAAATCAATATATATGTTTCACTTGCATATCCATTCTATGGTCCGTTGTAGTTTGTTTTCTATAATAATTCCTGTCAATACTATGAGCTTCTAAGTAATCCCTCTCCCTCTAGTGTCCTATTCCATGTAAGAGTCCATGTCACTAAACTTATCCTAAAGATAGACTCTCTATTAGTCCACTTAGTTTCATGCCTGCTCTATTCTCAATTGCTCTTCCCTCGATTTGGGGGTATAACGTTCGTTCTTATAAATGAAATAAGAAACAAATAGAGTCTAGGCTATGCACTATAGCAGCCTCCACGGGATAGTTTTTGTCAGTTCTAGTTCTAAACAACATAAATAGAACCTTATTCAATTTATACATTTTCACATATGATACACACATATAAATGTTTCAACTTTCCAGGCCCCAAATTAGCACTGTTAGTCTCCTGATCTCAGTCCTAGCCATTAATGAAATCCCACTATAAGGGGATTAACCCACTACGAGATTGGGCCTTATCAGGGAACTTCTAAGGAATGATTAAAGAACACTGGGAAAGAAAAAACTTTTACTTACAAGCATGCATGACAGCAGAGCTAGAAGGAAGCAATCTGTTCGCTATATCTAAGTGATGAAAATGCTCTTCTTTCAATGAAGGCAGGGGAAAGGTAGGGAATAAAGAAGACCTTACCTCAAGCTAGGGTAGGTGAGTTAAGGTAGGTGAGAAGGCAGGGTTTAACCAAACTAAATAAGGCTTCAAAAGATTGAAAAATCTCAACTTGACTAGTTTTAATCAAGCGTTATTACATATATAATGGCTGGCTATAATAAATCATAGGTGTAAAATGGTAGGTAAAGGTCACTTGGGTCACCAATACTGGTTGGATTCTTACACAGATTCTGGTCTAGAGGAGCGGTCAAAGGGGATGGAAGTGAACTAGTGTTAGGTTGATGGGGGGAGTGAGTGATTCGAGCTGTTTTTCCACCCCTCTCTCTGTAGATGTGGGCAATCAATAAGTATCCGGGCATCATCCACCTACCTCCCTCCCCCGTGAGCCTATAAATAGATGTAGAAGTGAAAGTTTTATGTCTTATTATATTCTTCTCGTCTTCTAGTCATCTTCTTGTCTTCTTCTACTGGGCTTCTTAGGAGTTTGAGAGAATCTTGGCTTCTTCTAAGCTATTGTGAGGATCTTGAGCTTTTTCAATCTGTGTATGTGAATTGGGGAACTAGTTTGAGAACTTGTGTTTTGCTGCAAAAGGTTAATATGACATGACATATATTGAAAAGAATCATTGTAATTTTTATTATCTATCTCTTTTCCTATTTTCCATGATTTAAATGTGAATGCGATATGTATTTGGGAATGAGGCGATGTTTCCCTGCTGTGAATGAAGATATACTATTAGATCTGTTTATGCTCTAATGTATTTGTTGCATGTTGATCTAATCCATTGAATGATGACATGATTATGTCAATGCATAGTCTGAACAATTAGATGTTGTGAGTAATGTTGCACTGAATTGATAAGTTTATGAACTGTCCTCCTTCATTCTTCAGAAACTTGGTTTTGACAGCTCTCCTTCAAACATATTGGGTGAGACTTCATCTGCTCTGGAGGTGTTTCCATATGGGGTAAAACCTATTTGGGTCGGTGCTCAGGGAGATCACGGTGGTTTGGGTGTCGACAGAGAGCGAACCCCTGTCGATTGGTTTTGTGTCAACACTACTACAACCCCTTCATATTCCAACCCAAAAATAGTCTAAGGTTTCCATGGATTTGATCATCGGCCTTACTACATCAGAAGGAAAGGATAGTACATTTGTAGTCGTTGACATATTAAATAAATATACTCATTTCAATAGTATTTCATCCAAAGAAAAATAAGTCCATGTCGCAGATAGTTATGTAAAGAATATATTTAAGCTCCATGGGTTTCCCAAGGTTATTGTTAGTGACATAGACCCCAAATTTACTATAAAATTCTGGAAGGAATTAGTCCACCAAGTTTGGACTTCACTAACTATGAGTACCTTGTACCACCCCTAGACAGATGAAAAAACATAAGTAGTAAACAAATGCCTTGAATAATACTTGAGGAATTTTGTGAATGACCGAAAAAATCAATGGGTACAATGGATACACTTTGCAGAATGGTGGTACAATAGTACATATCATACATTAACAAAAATGTCACCTTTTGAAGCCTTATATGGGTACCCACCTCCTACAGAAAGATAATATTTCATCAACAATTTCAAAGTTCCAATAGCAAAATATTACCCAACAACATTCGATGAGGTCATCTGCATTTTGAAGAATCATCTCGAACAAGAAAGAAACCACATGAAACAACAAGAATACTAAAAAGGAACCGATCAAGAATTTGAAGTGGGTGATTGGGTGTTTTTTTGCCTTCAACCGTACAAACAAAATTTACTAAAAAAATCCAAAAATCATAAACTTGCATCCAAGTTCTATGGCCCATATCAAGTTCGAAAGCATGTGGGACAAGTGGTCTATGCTCTAGACATCCCAAATAAAGGAAAAATACATGACGTCTTCCATGTGTCATTCCTAAAGAAGAAATTGGACTCAACCACTCACATACAAACTAAATTTCCTATGTTAGATGATGAAGGAAAAATAATGTTGGAACCAAAATTCATTTTGGAAATTAAAACCAGAACAATTTGCTCCAGATCAGTCAAGGACTACCTTATCAAGTGGAGAAACTTACCAGATGATGAAGCTACATGGGAGGATGAAGATTTTCATTCATGCCACCCATCCGTACCAATACTTTGTGGACTAAGTATTCCAGAGAGGGATGACTTGTAATTAAACTAAATAGTTAGTAAACCTAGTTAGTTATTAGTTATTAATTAATGTCAGCTTGATAGGTCACACCATTTAATGGTGAACCTTGGTCTGTATAAAGCCACATTATACTCTTGTAAATATTATCATTCAATAAATAAATATATATCTTTTTGGAAAATACATTCCAAAATACTTGGAAGAATTTTATTCCTGCACATGCAATGAAATTATAAATGGAAAAAAAGAAGAAAACAATGTGGTTTAGACCTTCCTTATACTCAAATATATATTATGATCATACTTTGTCTGTTAGGAGATAAGTCACTAACGAGACAATGTACATACCTATGAGAGGGATATATAGGTAGTTGTTGTTAAGTTTTATCAATTGGTTTAGATGATATCTTAAAACAAATTATCACTACAAGATCATTGAAAGAAAAACATGCACGTAAAACATAAGAACGCAAGAACACAAATATTTTCCTAGGGGAAACCATAAGGGAGAAAGCCCCACAAAACTTCTTTAGTATAGATATCGACCAGAGCAATGTAAAACCCATACAACTTCTTCTAACTTATTTTTGGTGCACTAGTCCTTCTCTCTCTTGCAAAAATGCTTGAGTGAGTGAGTACAAATGAAGGGGAGGGCCTCCCTATTTATATTCTTATGTTGACTTGACCTTTAACTTGGTGGGGCTGACTTTAGTAACTGACTGGGTCGACTTGTCCAACTGGACATCAAAAATGGCATTTATTTTATTGACACTTGGTTACTACTATCCTGACTTACATTCAAAGGTTTACATTGCATCCTTCAATGAATCTAACAAGAACAAAATCATCTCCAGTAGGAGGAATACAATACATCTAGAATATCTTCTGAAGTTACATTATTTTAAGACTCCGTCTTAACTAGAAAGGTATTCAACTATAGTATCAACTGCTATTATTACAACTGTACAACTGACTAGTGAGACTCTATATGTCATAGGAAGTTTTGATACATCATCATACATCTTCATCATTGATCTCAGATGGATCATCTTCTACACTCATCTTCTTGTTATTTTCTGAACCATCTGTTGCAGTATTAGGATATGAATACTGAATCATCTTTCGAATCATCATCATTTGTTGCTTCATCTTCTGGACCATCTTCTATAGTATCGGTATGTGAATACTGAAACATATTCTGAATCATCAGTTTGTAAACACTGAGCCATCATCTGTAACATCAACTTCTTCTGAATCATCTACTTGCCAACATCAATGTGTAAACACTAAATCATCATCTGAACCATCATGATATGCATATTCAGTACGTGAATACCGAACTATCATCATCTGTATCTGCAGTATGTGAATACTGGAAGCATCATTATCTACATCACAATTATAATCATCTACATCTTCAGTATGTATATATTGAATCACCATCATCTACATCTTCAGTATGTAAATATTGAAACATCATCATCTGTATCTTCAGTATGTAAATACTGAATCACCATCATCTGCATCTTCAGTATGTAAATACTGAAACGTTATATGTATCTTAAGTATGGGAATATTGAAGCATTATCATCTGTATCATCGGTATAGAAATACTGAAACATCATCATCTGCATCAACAGTATGTAAATACTGAAACAATCAACAACATCATTAGCATGTTAGTGCTAAAACCAAATCATCTGTAGTGGTAGATCATCATCTACATTACCAACATAGAGATGATGGGACACCATCATCATAAACATCATAATCAGTATAGAGATACCAAAACTATCACATCAGTATCGAAATACTGAAACTATCACATCAATCGGTGTAACAACACTGAAACTATATCAATAAACATCTCAGCATCTATTAGCCTATCATCTCAACAATCATCTCAAAAATCATCATTGTTACAACACTGTAAACATCTCAACAATCATTAGCGTGACAACACTACAAACATCTCAACAATCATCAATGTGACAACATTGTAAAAATCTCAACAATCATCAGTGTGACAACACTGTAAACATCTCAACAATCATCAGTATAAAAATACTGAAACATACATCTTAATAAATCATATGTATAACATTACTGAAACATCATCAGTATAACAATATTGAAACAACATCTCAATCAGTCATCAGTATAACAATACTAAATCAACCATCTCAACAATCAGCGTATCCATGTTGAATCAATAATCTCAGTAGTCATCAGTATAACAATACTGATCTAAACATCTCAACAGTCATCAGTATAACAATACTGAAATACACATCTCAAAATTCATCAGTATAACACCTAAAATCAAACATATCAACAGTATAGGGATACTGTAACAACCATCATTCCCTCTAACTATCTTGGAGCAGCATCACAGTGATTTCTTTGGTAGATCCACCCAAGCATTTTCTCTAACTTACTAACCCTTTCAAGCCAATAAGCCTAGTTAGATAGATGGATATTCCTTGGGGACCAACAAGCCTTGTCTTTGTTGACAAACCCACTTGGGTTAAACTGATCTAGCAATACATACCAATCCCCCTAGGATCAACAAGCCTCGTCTAACTAACCCTTTCAAGCCAAACAGTCCTAGTCAGACTTACCCTACTCTAGACTGAGCTACTCACCACTGCATCCTTCTTCCATCTACTATCACTCCCTCTTTCGAGAGAGATCCTTTTGGACTACACCAAGCTTGTCTCGAAAGTATTGAAACTTTACATGAGATAGAGGCTTAGTCAACACATATGCTACTTGTTCCTCTGTAGGAACATACTTGATCTTTACAACTCCTTTTCGAACCATGTCCTGAATGAAGTGATATCTCACTTCAATATGTTTTGACTTATCATGAAACACTGCATTTTTTTGTCATCTCGATACAACTCTGATTATCACAAAGGATATCAGTAACATCTATCTCTTCATCAAATAATCTTTCCAACATCTTTCAAATCCATACTGCTTCATTACAAGTTGAACAAGCAGCAATGTATTCTGATTCCGTTGTGCTGAGTGCAATACTAGTCTGCTTTCTACTAAAGCATGAGATCATACCTGATCCCAAACTAAAACAACATCTTGAGGTGTTCTTTCTGTCTTTAGCACTTCCTGCCCAATTTGAGTCTATGAACACATGTAGTATGATCTCACCATATGATGTATATCTGATCCCATATCCTAAAGTTCCCTTTAGATACCTCATCACATGTTTTTCTCCTATTAGGTGAATATGTTTGGGATTCACCATGTACTGACTTACTTTGTTTACAAAAAAACATATATCTGGTCTTGTATTGGTTAAGTACATTAGTGAACCAATAATCTATCTGTACATGTTGGAATCTACAGTTTCTGAAGTATCATCATTCAATAACTTTAATTTTTTTGTCATCGGAGAAGTCATGGCCTTGCTATCTAAAATTCCAAACCTATTTATAATTTCCACTGTATATTTTCATTGGTTCAGGAAAATATCATCTGGATATTGCCAAACTTCAAGACCTAGAAACTAGTGCATCATTCCAAGGTCTTTCATCTCAAATTCTGTAGCAAGCTTCTTCTTGCATTCGTTGATGGGCTTATCCTCTCCTGTCAAGAATAAGTCATCCACATATAATAGCAATATCATAATCCCATCATCTTCAACCTTATAGTAAAAGTTATAATCTCTGGGTGCTTGTTTTAGCCCACTAAACTCACCCAGAATCCATCGATTCTTCCATACCATGCTCTGGGTGCTTGTTTTAGCCCATACAATGCTTTCTTAAGTTTACATACATAAGCTTCTCGATCATTAGTCTCGAAACCTTGCGGTTGTTTGATATACACTTCTTCTTCTATCAAGCCATTTAGAAAGGCTGTATTTACATCCATATAATGTAACTTCCACTTCTTTTTGGATGCCAAGGCAAGGACAGTTCTAATTGAAGTGTACCTATCTACTAGAGGAAAGGTCTCTTCATAGTTGATTCCTTCCCTCTGGGAGAACCCTCTAGATACAAATATTGCCTTGTACTTTTCTATACTATCATCTGTGGAATGCTTTGTTTTGAAGATCCACTTCAAGGATACCGGTGACTTGTATTTTGGTCTTGGCACTATTTCCCACACACCATTCTTTATCATGGATTGGTATTCCTCAACCATTGCATCAACTAATTTATTCTACTTTGTTGCTTCTTCAAAAAAATTTGGTTCTTTATCAACTAGATCACTCATCAAAGCCATATAACTGGGATATGAATTTGGATTCTTTATTTATCTAATGGTTCCTTCTGGGACACCATGCCTCTTTGCTTCTTCAATTACATCAGGAGCCCAGGAAGGCTTTCTCTTTCGAGAAATCATTTCACTGGGTAATTCTTCTGGCAACTAAGGTTCAGTCATATCATGATCCTCAAGTATCTAAATTTCTTCTTCATTCCTAACTGGTTTAGGAATTTCTGTAGCTTTGGGAGTTTCATGTTCCTCTTCATCTTCCTTGTATTTCTTCGACTTTATGAAAGTTGTATCTTCTTAAAATGTTACATCTCTTATAAGTTCAATCTGTCGGTATCTTGGGATAAAGATTCAATAGGATTTTGGCTGTTCACTATATCTTACAAACAATCCCTTCTTTCCTGAAGGATATAGCTTTGTTCTTTTATCCTTAGTAATATGAATGTACACAGGACAACGAAATATATTTAGGTGACTTACCTCATAATTTTATCTGGAAAACATCTCTTCTACGGTTTTGTTCCCAAGAGCACCGTGGGAGATTCTATTATGTACATATACTGTTGTTCTGGATGATTCTTCCCACATATACATTGGTATATATTGATCATGTATCATAGCTTTTATTGCTTCCATGATATATCTATTCTTTCTTTCTACCACACCATTTTGTTGAGGATTATAAGCAATGGTGAGATCCCTCTTAATCCCAGATTCATTGCAGAAATCATTGAATTCATTTGATGTGAACTCTCCTCCATTATCTGACCTTAAAATATTTATTTTTCTCTCAAATATTTTTTCTACTAGGTACTTAAATTCTTTAAACGTTTCAAACACTTCATCCTTCTTTTTAAAAAAGTATATCCAAGTCTTGCGGGAATAGTCATCAATAAAAGAAGCATAGTAAACATACCCACTTAATGAAGTTGTTTGCATTGGCCAACATATATCTGAATGGATAATATCTAAGATCCCTTTTTCTTTTCTATCACTTTTTGGATAGGTATTCTTAGTATTATTTCCTTGTGCACATCCTTTGTATACTCCTTCATGTTCTATCTGAATTTCTGGTAGAACAGTCACAACCTTGCTTACTATTGGTAGAGCTTTGTAATGAATATGAGCAAGTCTTATGTGCCAAAGCTTACATGCATTTATTGTACAGGTTTCTAATGTTGAATCTGCATGTCCCTTTAGTTTGTAGAGTCCTCCTTCTTCAACCCCAATTTATATTGCATCATCTATGGTCTTTCCTTTAGACCACATGAGAACTTTTCCATCTATAAAACAAACTATGAATCCTCTTTTTTCTAAAGATGAAATATAAAGGAGGTTCTTCTTTAGTCCAGGGACATATAGGAAATCTTTCATCTTCATGGAATTCCCAGAGTCCAACTTATAGGACGCTTCTCCCATTCCTTTGATGGGATATTGGGAATCATCTCCAAGCATTACTTTGTGTGGTGAATCCTTTTGTACAAGGCATGATAGAGAGTCCTTGTAACCTATCATGTTCTTGGATGCACCACTGTCTACTAACAGGGTGTCATTTCCTGGTGAGACTGATCCTGTTAGGGAAGAGATCAGTACATATTCTTCATTGGATTATTCATCCTTGTTTGCTTCCTTTTCAACTTTTTGATCACTATATTCAACAGCATGAGCTTGGAATATTTTCATCTTTTTAACTGTTTCTTCTTTCATGGGATGTTTGATGGCAATGTGTCCCAACTTGTGACAAGTGAAGCACTCATAATTTGAGAAATCTTTATTGGGCCTTTTAAACCCTTGATTCTTATGAGGATGATCATGAGTCTTCACTTTGTTCTTTCCCTTGGCATGAACTATCAAGGCTTGATCTTCATTTTCATTTAGCTTCACTTCTATGGATGAAATTATTTGTTCTTCTTGGAAACATTCTTCCCATAGCTTCTTGAATTTAGTTAGTTTCCTTATTGAATAGATTCCTTGGATAAAAGATTTCCAATCTCTTGGAAGACCATTCAACGCAGTCATCACAATTTTTGCTTCCTCTACTGTATCACCAATGGATTCTAGTTGATCCCTAATTTGACCTACTCTTGAAAAGTAAGATTGTATGGTCTCTAATTTTTGAGTCCTTACACTTTTGTGGTGATTCGTCAGAGTTATTTTCCTGTTGATGTTTCTTCCTTCAAATAGACTGAAATGAACATCAAACATTTCTTTTGAAGTTTCCCTTGATGATACTTGAGGAATCAAGTTATCCTTGATGGAGTTAGCTATGATCCTTTTGGATGTGACCATATCCTTATTATGCTTGGACTTAGCCTCCTCCTCTTCTGGCTCTTTCACTTCCTCCTTTACAAACTTGTCTATATCATTCTCTTACAAGATGAGGATGATCCTATACTTCCATGCTATGAATTTTTCAGCTCCTTCAATATTTTCATCTAACTTGGTGTTCTTAGTCATCTTCAACAGAATGAGAACTTCAAATGGAACAAGGAGGAAGAGTACTTACTTGAAGAAAATAGTTTCTAGTTGACCTCCTTATGGTTGACCTAGGGTTTGACATGAAAACCTTAATTTCTCAGCTGGAAACCCTAATAGGGTTGAGAGGTGGAAAATATTTTCCTCCCCGAGGTGAGGTAGACTGTGACTTGCATTTCCTAAGATTGATGACGGAGCCTCAGAAAAAAGTGAAACCCTAGTTTTTCCAGACAGTAGTAACTAGTTAAAAACTGAAACTTCTTGGATTTTGGTTCTGTTTTCATGTAAAGATGCACTCTTCAAGGGAAAGTTGAGGGATACCTCTTTCCTGGATGATCTGTTGAGGTATTTGTTTAGAATGACAAACCCTAGCTATGCAGTGCTTCCTTTCAGGGTGGCTCTGATACCATGTTAATTTTTATCAATTTGCTTAGATGATATCTTAAAACAAATTATCACTAGAATAAAACTAAAAGAACAACATGCACAGAAAACATAAGAACAAAAGAACACAAATGTTTTCCTCATGGAAATCACAAGGGAGAAAAACCCGCAGAAATTCCTTAGTATAGATCTCGACCAGAGCAGTGTTTTACCTAGACAATTGCTTCTAACTTCTTTCTTGCACACTAGTCCTTCTCTCTCTTGCAAAATTGCTTGAGTGAGTGAGTACAAATGAAGGGGAGTGCCTCCCTATTTATATTATTCTGTTGACTTGATCTTTAACTTGGTGGGGCCGAATTCACTAACTCATTGGGACGACTTGTCCAACTGGACATCATGAATATCATTTATTATATTGTCACTTTGGTACTATTGACCCAACTTACATTCATAGGTTTACATTGCATCCTTCAATGACTCTAAAAATACCAAACTCGTCTCTAGTACGAGGAATAAAATACATATAGAATATCTTCTGAAGTTACATTATTTTAACAGTTGTAGGGAAGAGCTAGACAAATACAAATCTCAAGGTATTAATCAAATCACTCTAGAAATGAGGATGAACTTTCATTCCCATTGATGCAGTACATGAAAGTATTTTAGGATAGTCATACATCAAGTAAATAGAATCTCCTTTCAAATGTGTAGAGGAATCCTTAACCCATACTCTAGAATGCCCCTCAAACTGTGGCACACTTCCATACATAGTAGCATCCTCAAGGAGGCTCAAAAGGAGTAGAAACAATCTCTAAAGTCTAAATAGGCTTCGGATGTTGTAACAAGATGAACAAGAACCACAACAGCCTTAGTAAAATCCATGGTAGAAACCAACAACAACACACTCATAGAAAAGACCTCAGAACAGTCAGCAGACCACATATCAAGTCAAGGAATCCCAAGGAACAATCATGGTTTAGTCTAGTAGACTCAACAAATGTCACAACCTAGCATAGAAACCCAAAAAAGGTCACAACCTAGCTTAGCAACCCAAAAAAGTTCACAATTTAGTCCAAACATCTCACAGAGGTCACATCTCTGTCTAAACAACCCACATAGGTCATGGTTCTATCCAAACAACCCACATAGATCATGGTTTGGTCCTACCAGAGGTCACGAATCAGTCCAAGGCAGACCACAAGGTCGCGACTCAATACTAGCAACCTCAACGATGGTCACAGTTCAACATAACATGGTCAGTAAAGAACATGGCCTGCCCTAGTAGGCTTCCAACAAGATCCAACATAGCTCAAAAATTTCAGAAAGGGTTAACACGGTCATAGTATCCATATACAAGATGAATGCAATCACGACAATACTTAGCAGGCTAAGAGGAAGGTCACGACTACCCTAGAATCTAAGAGAAAGGTGACGACAAATCATCAACAACAATAAAACCCTATATGTTAATCCAAGGAGCACCAACAAACCAGTCCAAGAAAACCATTGGCACCAATATTTTAAGTTGGCTAGAGGCGAGGAGGCTTTGGTGGTTTCTGAGGGGCAAGTAGTTGTGAATTGGGTCTGGAAGAATGTTTGGGAATTTAATAGGCCACCATTGATACCTATTGAGGAAATTGTGATGCTTATTCACAATTGTTTATGGTTTAGAATTTTGAGGGTTTGGTGGGTGTTGAGGGGGAAGTAGTTGTGAATTGGTTTTGAAGGCATTTTGGGCATTTATTAGGCCACCATTGATACTCGTTGAGGAAATTGTGATGCCTATTCAAAATTGTTGAGGGTTTAAAATTTGGGTATTTAATTTCCAATGTTACCATGGATAAAAGAGTATCAGAGAGAACATGGAGGCTCTTGAAGAGGAAGACCACAAATTATACAACTCTAGAGTCAAAATATCCTTCTTCTCTTACAAAATCGTAAGTAAGTTTCTTGGTTTTCTGTCAAATTTTAGCTTTTGCATGTTAATATTGGTTATAATCCTTAAGCTTGATTTGTGAATGTTCAAAACTATCCATCATCTTGCATCTGTATTTTTATTGTGAATGTCCAAACCTAGACATCTGTGTTATGTCCTTTAACTAAATTTTCACGACCTATCCTCCCTGATCCCATTAGTTGGCCTGGATTCGACTTGGTTGTTTCCTTCATAAGATATCAGTGTAGACACCCTTACAATTACAATCCAACAAGGTTAACTGATACCTTGAACATGTTGTGATGAGTGAGAATTTGATTAATAGTAACATTAGCAATGGCCATATTGTTGTAATTGTTGAGTATATAGTTGTCATTGATGTCAAAAGTATTCATTTGACAAAGGAATAACTAGTAGATATGGTAGCAGGATAAGTTCAGTGATGACAAAGTAATAATAGGGGACAAGATGGTAGAGTAAGTTCAATGATGTCATGGTAGAGATGATGACATGGCCTATATGATGATGTCGCATGTGTGATAAGGTTGGAAAAGACATATGATGGTGACCTAATGTATTAGTTTACCTTAAATGTTTTTGTGGAGAAATTTATGGATATGACAGAATGAGGGTTCATGGAATTAGATTGTTTAGTTGTGCATTTTACCATATGACTGCTTTGTCCAAAAGATCACTGAGGAAAAAGATATCAATCTGCCTCTGGAAAGTTTTGAAATGCTTGCCAAAATGTTGTAGTTGTGTCAATAAGTTAATATATTGACATAATTTTGTTCCTTGATTGACATTCCATCAAGCCATGGGTTTTAGCCTCCTGACGAGTGGTCATAAGTATGAAAAAAATAGGTACTAAGTTAGTAAAAATATGATATATGATGGTGTATAAAAATATGTATGCTTAGAGTGTATAAAACTCATATATGCTTGTACTGAGATGAAAGGAATATAAGACATAGTTTTCTAAGAGGATCCAAGCGAAAGCTCTGTTGATTAAATGACAAATTTGGTTAGACAAATGAAGGGTGGAACTGCAAAAGAGTGAAATGAACGAGAGATAGAGTATATGTAACAATCAAAGAGCAAAGAAACTATATCTACGAGATTTTTTATAAATTCTTCAGAGAAACTATATCTACGAGAGTGTTTATAAATTCCTTACAATCAGTAGCATGAAATTCTCTGTGTATATAAATCTTCAAAACTGTTAGAAACAACCGCAGAGGATTTTTGCAAAAAAATCATGCAGATCCGAAAGTCATGGTGAGATTCGCATTCGATCTAAAATCAATGGTCAGGAAGCATCCTGCATGAGATTCGACGATTAAGGATCAGTTCCGCAATAATCAAGATCAAATGGCTTGTATTAGTCCTGCACTAGATCCAAAAGTTAAGGATTAGTTCTGACAGTTAGGCGAAAAATCCAAAGTTTCACAAAAGATCAAGATCAGATGGCTAATAATAGTTCCACTAAAAGAGATCGATGATGCGGAAGAAAAAATGTGGAAAGGGAATTACAAAAATAATGTTTAAATATTATATGAACCCGCAATCCACAACCCACAATCCAAAAGATCGAATTTCAATAAATACTCTGCAAAATATTGACGGTGCAGAAGAAAAATTGCGAAAAGAAGCTTGTGGAAAGGAGCTTACGAAAAGAAGCTTGCGGAAAGGAGCTCACGAAAAGAAGGTTGCAGAAAGGAGCTTGCAGAAAGAAGCTTGCAAAAAGAAGCTTGTGGAAAAGAGATTGTGGAAAGGAACTTGTAGAAATTTGAGATACAATTTGAGGAAATGTTACATTTCTGCATCCCGCATCCCGCAACCCACTATCCAGAAGATCGACGGACAGGAAGACATCATCATAAGATCGACGCTGCGGAATCATTGAGGTAGAAAGGTGAAGTGTGGAAATCGAGAAAGTGTTGAAAGTACGAAGAACTTGTTTCAAGAGTTGTTGTTGTGGTTTCCACCACCCGACGATCAACGGTTAGGAAAAACGCCCAAAGAATATCAATGGTGGGGAATCATTGAGGAGGAAATTTGGTGCGGATATGCGATTTCGAGGGGGGAATTTGTGTGCTAGATCGATGGACCAGAGAGTATCAGAATTAGATCAACGACCTATATTGATTATGGAGAAGGATATTGCAAAAGCACTAGAAAACATTAAGTCGAGCTATGGAGATGAATTCGGAGGTGCTGAATGAATGAAAGGGTGCGAAAGAATGTTCTAGTTCAATATTTACATGTAGTAAATATTTCCTGCAATCCTTACAAGTGATGCCCGCAAGTATAAAGAGATTATATGCCATTATTGGAAGAGTATATAATAGTTTTAATTTTAATAAATAAATGTTCATAAACATAATTATGATAAGTGTGATTATCATATTTGAAAGGACATGTTTGTGAAAGGGTGTGTTTCCAGAACAATACGTCCACAGGAAATGTGAAGATACTTATACACAGAAGTATGAGTGAGAGAAAGGGTCTCGGAGTCCACATCATAAAATTATAAATAGAGACCAGTGGGTGTGACAGAGAATGGAGGGAAACGAAATCTAGCATATTAAAAAAAACATATTAGGGTGGCAGGGTGGCACCAGGGCAAGAAACATGCCTACAGGGGGTTGTTTCCTCCTTCCAACAGAGCTAGTAAATGGGGTGTAGGGGAATCCTGTTAGTTGTAGCTGACAAATTAGGGTGTTGTAGCATCCTTTCAGTAGTAGCTGATAAACCATGGGGTCATACCTTCCTTCCAGTAGTTGTTGGTAAATACGGTGTAATACTATCCTTGTCTATAGAAATAGGAAAAACTATTTGTAAATAACAATTTTGCAGTAATAGGATATATTGGTGGTTTACCCTATTGGGATTCCATGTTAAAATTGTGTTCTGTGTATTCTTGTTGTTATGTTTTTTTAATGATAGATTTAAAAAGTGGTTAAATTAGTAAAAATATAACAATACTGATTCACCCCCCCCTCTCAGTACTGACCAATACACCAACAGTAACGAATGATCATGGTTCTATCCTAACAGAGGTCATGACTCAATACTAGCAACCTCAGAGGTGGTTGTAGTTCAACATAACAGGTTCAGTAAAGAACATGGAATGCCCTAGCAAGTTGATAATAAGCTCCAACACAGCTCAAAACTTTCAGGTAGGCTAAACACAGTCATAGTAGCCATATACAAGCTAAGTACAATCATGATAGCACTTAGCAGGATGAGAGGAAGGTCACGATGACCCTATAAAGATGAGAGAAAGGTGACGATGGCTCATCAACAACAAAAGAATCCTAGACGTCATTCCAAGGAGAAGCAACAAACCCTAAGACAATAATTGAATCATATCTCCAAAATATCTCTTGTTAAGACACACAAAATGAAGTTTAGGATTTGGATTTATATTCTTGTCATGTCTTATAGAAGGGTCATTCTTCTAGCCCTACTTTTTAGGAGAGTTACCAAAATAAACATAAAATAATATTAAGTTCACTTATAATAGGATACCTGCAAGGTCAAGAGGTTATACCAATAAAGGTAAGTCATCATGACAAAAGGGTCAAGGTACCACACTAGGAGAGGGAGGCACTAGCATAAGGACCAACAAGGTTCAACACAAGATCAAAGGTCAACAGGAGTGGTCATAACAAAGTGGTAATATGACCCTTTCACCCACAATACCAATGTGTAGCATCAAGGTGGGGAAATAACCCTTTCACCCATAAGACCAAGGTTTAACATAAAGGAAGGGAAACAACCCTTTTACCCACAAGACCAAGGGTCAAATTTTTATCTTCTCTCTCAAGGTATATATTCCATAGGTGTTACATACAATAACTGTAAGTTTTGTCATCACCATATAAGGAAGGTCCAAACTAGATAATAGTATTTTCATATGCACTAGTTGGGTCCTTTCGAAGAGTGAACTATTGAAATTTGTGTTAGGTTAGGGTTTGGAGCAGAAAAATTAAAATTTTTGTACTTCAATGCATAAATTTCAAACTCAATACCATGATAAACAAAAATAGTACAACTATGACAATGCAAGATAAGGTTAACACATAATTTTCATTTTTTTCAACTTAACACTCTTAAAGAACCCTTTGTTGAAGTTGAAGCACAAAGGAAAATAAATAAAAGCAGTAGTGATAAATCAATGAACACGTTAAACTAGCATCTGTAAAGGAGAAAAAAATGTGGTTTAGACCTTCCTTTTACTCGTAAAACAATGTGGCATGACCTTTCAATACCTTCTCAAACCCAACCCAAACATCATATCCAACATAACATTTGTATCTTTTTGTATGATAAAATCAATGGAAAAATACCTTGGACCTTATAGTATTTAAAGCTTTCATCATCTATAACATTCTACAACATATTAGTAACAAATTCAACTATTCTACAAGATTTAAAAAAAAATGATTTTATGTATTTGATAATGAAATAAACACATTCAATATAGAAATAATCCTAGGCATTGAAAACCCATTTATCCACTTGTAACTCTTTTGTGGTTTTCAAAATCAACTACACCAACATTAAAAAAGACAGCTTTTGATAATCTATCAACAACTAGAGCTTCAATGGACCCAATACCTCCTCCCATTTAGCTGAGATAAATACAAGATCAAACTCTGCAAGGATTCTACCAATAACATATTTTAATTATTTTATATCATGTTCCCTAAGTTATAGATTCCCCCTAACATCTCCAACTCTGAATAAAGAAGTTGTTATTGCTTGACAAGGATGATAATCAAGCAAAATTTGCATCATTAAAGCATACAAAATAATGATTACTAAGTTACTATAGATCCATACTATCTTTCATTTTTCTTCTCATCTATTTAAAATAAACCAAGTCAAACTACATGTTATTAATGAGACCATCACACACATGTAAATGGCTCAAGTACAACTTTAGATAAGTTACAACAACATATAACAAGAATCAAGTACCCTACCTAGTTCACTAGTAGTTAGCTTCTCTCCAATTTTTAATATGGTCATCTACAACTACCTGTAGCAGAGCTTGACCATCTTTATTTATTGCATAAAACTCATTTCCGTGAAGTAACCAAACAATGTCTTAACATGTTTTAATGGATGGAAGAAACAAAATTCCAGGTGATTTACGTTTATAAGCACCACCCATGAAACATTACAAGGTCTATATGCTTAAAGAATGTACCATTTATTTGACTTCAAACTCTTTCTATGCAAGATAACAATTGAAATTTAAAATTCATATACATCTCTTCAGGTAGTATATAAAATAATCCATTGATACATAAACTAGGAATTTGCATACCTAGTATAATGGAGATGTACTAAAACGTTATACACATATTCCTCTCTGAGTCTTTGAATATAATTCTAAAACCATCAATATAGTGGCAATTCATTCAAAATACTTGCAACAGTATTATAGTTTATTAAATACATTTCTAAATCGTCTCATGATTAAGAACAACAATGACTAGAAGATTTGTCTTAGAAATAATCCCAAGCATGTTATTCTTCAAGACACTAAAGTACACAAAATCGTTTATTTCAATATGAAAACATCTGGGAATTAAAGCCATCTCCAATGAACTTTTAAAAAATACAATGTCTTCACTTTAACGACAACGCATTAGGTTTTAGTTTTAGCCACCTATATTGTCACCTATTAGGTAAACATCACAATGGAAAACACCGTGACAAATATCAATGTTGATTTTCCACAAACTGCAGACTATAGAACTAATTATTTTCTAGTGAAGGAATGGCCTAAAACAATAGTTTCAAGAATACTATAGGATCCTTCAAAACTTCTAAAAGAGATGAATAATCATTTATATTAGAAGAAAAATATAGACATGTCACTCACCAGAGAAGGAAATGCACCAATTGCTTGAATAAATGTCTGCATGAACAACAAAGGAAGTGGTTTCTATTAAACTTGCTCAAATAACAAATAATTTCCTGCACATGCAATAAAATTATAAATGGACAAAAAGAAAGAATAAATTCAATATAATGGTGATTCATGTATGACTGTATGGGTTAAGGTTGCCATATTTAGTTGGTACTTTGGTGAACACAACCCTTTGCTTAAAGCATGTATAACATGCATCTATAACCTATGATTAAGTACAAAGATTAGGGTTTGGATTAGAAAAATAAAAAAGTTGTGTACTTCAATGCAAAATTTTCTAAAACAATACCATAAATAAAAATAGTAAAGTTGTGACAATGCAAGATAAAGTCAAAACATAATTTTCATTTATTTCAACTTAACACTCCTAATGGTTCCTATGTTAAATTTGAAGCATCCAAGGACAATAAATAACAACAGTAGTAATAAATTAAAGCACATGTTAAACTAGCATCCATAAAGGAGAAAACAATGTGGTTTAGACCTTCCTTTATATACTCAGATATATATTATGATCAGACTTTGTCTCTTAGGAGACAAGTTACTAACGAAACAATGGACATACCTGAGAGAGAGAGAGAGATGTAGCTATCGGGAAGAGTTAGACAAATACATACATCAAGGTATTAATTAAAACAATCTAGAAATGACAATGAACTTTCAAACCCATTGTTTCAATAAATGACAATATTTTAGGATAGTCCTACATCAAGCAAATAAAATCTACTTTCAAATGTGTAGAGGAAGCCTTAATGCACACTCTAGCATGTCCATCACATTGTGGCCTTCTTCCATACATAGTAGCAGCCTCAGGGAGGATGAAAAGGAGCACATAAAAATAAAGGTAACTCATCATGAAAAAAGGGTCGAGGTACCACACTATAAGAGGGCGGCGCTAGCACAAGGACCAACAAGGTTCAACAAAAGATCATAGGTCAACAAGAGTGGGCATAACAAAGTGGGAAGACAAACCTTTCAACCACAAGACCAAGGTGCACCATCAAGGTGGGAAAATAACCCTTTTACCCTCAAGACAAAGGTGTACAATCAAGGTGGGGAAACAACCCTTTTACCCACAAAACCAAGGGTCAAACTTTTATATTCTCTTTCAAGGTATATAGGCCATAGATTTTCTGTACAATAACTATAAGCTTGATCATCACCATATATGGAAGGTCCAAACTGGATAATAGTAGTAGTAATAATTTAATGAATAAGTTAAACTAGCATCTGTAAAGGAGAAAACAATGTGGTTTAGACATTCCTTTATATACTCATATATAAATGAGGATGAACTTTCAATCCCATTGCTACAATAAGTGACGGTATTTTAGGGCAGTCATACATCAAGCAAATAGAAGCTCCTTTCAAATGTGTAAAGGTGGCCTTAACCCACACTCTAGCACATATATTAGACTGTGGAACACTTCCATACATGGTATCAACCTCAAGGAGGATGAAAGGAGCATATAAAAATAAAGGTAACTCATCATGACAAAAGGATCAAGGTACCACACTAGGAGAGGGAGGCGCTAGCATAAGGACCAACAAGGTTCAACACAATATCATAGGTCAACAAGAGTGGTCATAACAAAGCGGGAGGAAAACCCTTTCACCCACAAGACCAATATATAACATCAAGGTGGAGAATAACCATTTTACCCACAAGACCAAGGTGTACAATCAAGGTGGGGAAATGACCGTTTTACCCACAAGACCGAGGGTCAAGATTTTATCTTCTCTCTTAAGGTATTTAGTCCATATGTGCTCCATACAATAACTATAAGTTTTATCATCACCGTATAAGGAAGTGTTGAAAGTACAGCTTCAGGTGTCATTCCCATGCGACTTGTGTTGTATCAAGTCGAAATCTATGTTGTATTAGTTTTAGATATTCTCCATGGAACTTATGTTGTATTAAGTTAAAAATATTATGTTGTATTAATCTAAGACCTTGTGTCATAACAAGTCCTATTAGGGAGAGATGCTTGTACTGGGATCTTATGTTGTATTAAGTTTGGAACTTATGTTGTCTTAAGTTCAGGGTCTTGTGTTGTATCAAGACCACATGAATTATGTTGTATTAAGTCTCCAAGATATAATATGTTATGTATGGCTAGTTATGATCAAAAGGTGCTACAAGTTAGCTTTATGGATTAGCTACCCGTAGAGTGATTTAATTTGGCATATGAATATATGACCTGGGGTAATACATATGATCATAGGTTTGGAACAATTATTATGAGTACAATAAGATGTCGATGATTAATGAAGTAAACACATATGTAACATGCATAATTAATTAATGATAAACAAGATGATCATAGAGATAGAAAGAGAATTTGAATTACCCATGTATGCTTCCAAGTGAACTCAAATTAATAAGACATAAGTTGAGTCTTAGTTTTGATAAAAAAGTTTCAGTTAATTATGGAATAAACTCCTTAATTTATGAAAAGTGGTTGTTGAAGATGACACTAATGGTGAAGCACTAGTTACAATCAGTTCTATTTAGTTGCATTTAGTTCTGTTCAATTACATTCAGTTTCATTCAGTTCAGTTTAGTTCTATCAATTAACAACTCAGTTAGAGGCAGTTAACACTAGTGAATTAATGGAGAGCACATATCTTCAGTGTGGGAGAAAATTATGCGGTGACAACTTGGCACCAAGTCAGTAAGGGCACAAGGTTGAAGGTGAAACAATTTTCATAGTGTTAACAGTGTTAATGGTGCACAAAATCATGCAACCATTCTATACCTTCTTTGTATTGTTAGAATAATCAAACCCATAGTATTACCCACTTAGACATTAATTCATTTATTTTTGTCTTATTTGCCTAGTTCATGAGTCCCACCATGTTCAAGTTGCTAATTGCCTATCCATAGAGGTCAAACTTGCCATATTTGACTCATGTAGCACTTGGGAAAGCCTTAGGAATCAAATCTGCTTTAGTCCTGGCC
>LPNX010397352.1:3882-48356 GCA_001517045.1 Pseudotsuga menziesii | reverse complement strand
TCCCAAGTTGGTTTTGCCTCTTTCCTTGGTTCATATGGACTTGCAGTATGTAAAAAGGGTGACTAAGCCTTGTTGCTAGGCCCTATATTTTGATTTATTACTCATAAATTCAGGCTTAAGGGGAGGTGTTAGAATAATCAAACCCATAGTATTACCCACTTAGACGTTAATTCATTTTTTTTTGTCTTATTTGCCTAGTTCATGAGTCCCACCATGTTCAAGTTGCTAATTGCCTATCCATAGAGGTCAAAATTGCCATCTTTGACTCATGTAGCACTTGGGAAAGCCTTAGGAATCAAATCTTCTTTATTCCTGGCCTCCTAGGCGCCCTTCTGCTTTTTCTGCTTTGTTGACTGCTTTTTCAGTTTTTAAAGCACATAAGGAAAGCAAGACTAGGTGAGGTGAACCTGTTTTATTCCCCTTTCATCCTCCACTCTTTCCTCCATGCAAAAGCATGTATGCTGCCATTTCACCACTCATTAGCTTTCCCATGTGCCCTTGCCAATTCATGAGCCTCATGACATATTTGGGATCAGCTTTTTACACCTATGGGGGATTTGCCTATTTTGGGTAAGCCTGCTTTATGCTAGATTTGGATGCTTCCTCATGCATTCAATTTCTTCATGTATTCTATTTATTCAGAAGCCTATGATATTACAGGGTTGGCTATTGTAAACTGAGTTAATATAATTTTGTGTTACAACTCCATTTTCAGTCTCCATTGTTGACAATTTTGCATGATCAATTGTAATTTGTTGTGAGTGAAATTAATCTATTGCTGGTCAGAATTTCTACATGTATGACTGAATTTGGCTTGTTATTAAAATGAAATGCACTTGGAAAGAGAAGTACAATGTTCTGTATGATCTCTATTCTCTTGTGCTCTCTTATCGAGCAATATTCTATTGTGTTGTAATCATTCTCTGTCGATTATATATCAGACTCAAAGGATTTATGGGTTTTTCATTCTCTGGATTTGGAGGGTTTTCCCAGGGTACATAATGTGTCTTATGGATTGAATGATTGTGTGTATGAATTGTTTATGATATCTATATGCATTTTAATTGTGAATTAAAGTTTTAAAGTTCAATAATCTTTCATTATTTCTAAAACATTGACATGGTATCAAATTAAGGTCATGCAAGAGATTAGTTTTGTGCAAACACTCTAAGCCTCCATAGATCTTGAAGCATTGAGAAATATTTTGAAGCGATGGCATCAATATCCATCTGGCTAGAATATTGACTCAAAGGAAGATTTAACTTGAAAACATGGAAGGCAAGGGTGATCGATATCCTTGAAGAGCATGATCTTGATTCTTTTGTGACCTCTGTGATTGAAGAGCCTACTACAAATGCAGGAATAACCAATTATAAGAAGAATCCAACAAAGGAAAAGAGGATCATATATGAATCCGTGAAGGAAAACCTCAGGTTGATGATCACACCATTCAAGATGGTAAAAGAGTGTTTCAACACACTCACAAATATTTATGAGAAGAAGGCCCCTACTCAAAAGAGCACTTTGAAGAACAAGGTATGAAACATGAAGATGGAAATAGATGAGACCGTATCCTCCTTCTTCACAAAGATATCTTAGGTGAAGGATCAACTTCCAAGCATCAATGTGGAGAGAAATGAGGATGATGTTCTACAAACCACCATCAATGGAATCCCCTCTTCATGGGAGACCTTTCTTGCTGTGGTAAATGGAAGAGAAGAGCATACCAATTTCAAAATACTTTAGCATGATTTCATACAAGAAGAAGGGCACATACAGAACAAGATGGTGAGCACTAAAGAGGAGAATCTTTCCCTCATGACAAGAACCACGAACGAGAGAAAACCTTTATCTCCCAAGAAGTTTTTCTGTGCAAAGAAGAAAGAGATCCATAAAGGTTTTAAAAAATAAAATATCCTTTTCTTGTCAAAGTGCAGGAAACTTCATACGAGATTGATCCTATGCAAGGAAAATAAAATAAGGAAGAGTTCATGCTACCATCGTCATAGAAGAAACCTCCAAAGATGCACCGAAAGAGAAAGAGACTAGAAGGGAGTGTTATCTTGTATATTCTTTGTATGGATATTTTATCATAGGAGAAGATACATGGTTGATAGATAATGGTGCTTCCAAGAACATGTAAGGATACAAGGGTGCACACTTCAACCTAAAGGAGAAATAATTTTAATGCATGGTAAATTTGGGAGACAATTCCACATACTCAATCAAAGGAGTTGGATCCACATCCTTCTAACTGAGTTCGAGAGACACACTACATATGGAGGAAATTTTTTATGTCCCTGGATTGAAGAATAACATACTGTTATACCAAAATCCTATCACCATCATGTGATAAGACCTTTGACATACCTACTTGCTCTAGAATCCCCGCTTCTGGAGTGAAGACTAAATGGTTCTTATCAGTCTATCATACAAATTCCCAACATTGCTCACGCTCCCTTATCCAAGAGCGGTACCCCTGTTCACACCGCCTTTCATCGATTGTCCACAAGCGGTGCCACCGCTTGTTACCCTTGGTCCATATGCAGTTATTACCAGAACCGCTCTGTCAAAGAAGGAGAAGCGTAGTACCCTGGGTAAAAGGGTAAAAAGAGAAGCTTCTCAAGGCTTCTAGATGATAAGCCTTGAGATATCCCTTATCCCTACTACTGTGGGTTGGTTGAGCTTGAGATCCCTCATCCTAGGATCTTAGAGACCACCTCACCCACTAATTTCTCAACCATATCTATCCATTAAATCCCTATATATATGAGCTCATAGCCATGGTTGAGGGGAGAACATTGAAAGTATTGTTATGTTGTTGGACTGATTCTTGGCCCAAGATCATTTGGAGAGACCATAGAGAGCTAGAGTCAGAGCTTTTGGGGATGAAGAGCTAGTTTCATGGAGATGCATGTCAACACTAAGGCTTGGTTGTAAAATTCTTCATATTTCTAATGCAAGTTGATTTTCTGTCTCATATATATTGTTGATGTTTGATTTCAAATATATATTGCTAGATTCCTTAGTCACTAGCATAGATTAGTAGATCATATTTTGGTTGCTTTGATCTGTTTCATGTTGAAATCTTTTGCAGGTACATAGGTGAACTATCAAAGCCTTTTATTCTAGACATCTATAGCGTCTAGGGGGAGTTATCAACCTCTGTGATCTATTTTTTCTAAATCTAAACCATTCAGACCAGCAGAACACCTTGCTGTTTGTAGGAGGTGAAATATTTCGATCAACAAATTTGGCGACCATACAGGGGAGTAGTTGTTTTCAGTCGTTTTGATCGTCCTTAGTCTATTCCTCTTGTCTGAATCTAGGCTCCATTTTCTTCAACTCTTTACAGTCATATCTACTTTCTGATTTGTATTATTTGGGTATGAAATTTCCAGATCTGTTCAGATCTGAGTTATTTTGGTTTTTTATGCTCTGTTACCATATTCAATTCGACAGTATTCACCTTGATCCAGTATGTTTTTGATCTGATCCATTTTTCTCTTTTTGTTTTGGCCATCTACAGGGAACTGCGGCAATGCTTTGTGCGAGGAGCGGTGCCACCGCTTGAACATAGTGGACAGTAAGCAGTGCCACCGCCTGTATCTGGTTAGCGAGGAGCGGTGCGGCTTTGGAAATGCTCTTACAACACCTACGGAGCGCGGTACCAGGTAGGAATTAGTCCAAAACCCTTTTTCCTCATTTTTCTTTGTAAAAATTTGGAATTTTGATTGCTTTCAGTTCTGTTATCAGGCTTGTTTTATTGAATCTGATGTGTGTGGCTTGCTGCTTTGATGGTTCAAGATTGATTTTGAGTGGAATTTCAAAATTTTGTTTAGTCTTTTTTATTTTTAATCCTCTTCTTGCTCGTTGGTTGTGTTTGAAGAAGTATTTCTTGTTTTCTAAAAGTTAGAATGCTCATTGAACTCTATTTTTGTTGCATATACTGAAAGAAGAACAATAAATTAGCTTCTAGATTTCATTTCTTGCTTGCATAGTAAACTTATTTTTCTTCCCTTCAAAAAAGAAAAGTTTTTGCTTGAGATTAGGACATCATATTTGAGCATTGGATTCAGGTTTTCTGATTGGATTAATAAGCTTTCAGGACCTTTATGATCTTTCTTCTCTCATGCATATAGGACTATCTCGATGAAAATAAAAAAAAAATATGGTATTTTTAAGTTAGATTTGCTTATGTTTTTAAGAAATTTGAAAAGTTAGAGTGCATTGGAATATAGATGTGCTTGGTGTTGCTCTTTTAGGAAAAGAGATTCTCACCCTTCCCATTTGCTTTTGGAAAGAAGAATTTGGTTTGTAGAAGTATTTGCTTGTCTTTGATTCGATGTTCATGATTGTTGATTGGTATGATTTTTGGTTTTGAAACAAAAATAAAAACACTCTCTTCCCTCCCATAAGTAGGCATATTGAACGGTAAAGTGAACATTTGCACAAGCATACTACATGGTTTTACTTTTCTGTCAGAACATCATGCATTCACCTAACCGTACAAGTTAAAATCAATGGTAGTTGTAGGTTAAAATTTACGTAGTAACTTGAGTGATAGGTTAGAGACGTGTTCGGGAATTGTAAAACATAGGAGTTGTCGTTATTTGTCAGCATTACATTTCGGGACTCACATGGTTCTTCCACGTACCGTCGATATATCGAATGGAATTTCACGTACCCTTGAGGTATATAGAAAGGTACTTCATGTACTTGATTGTATATCGAAAGGCCCCTTGTGTACGGTTATGCATTAGACAACACTACTACTGATTCAAGCTCCCACGTAGATTGAGTATATCGGGAGACCCCACTAGGGTACCTTATCTATCTGAGAAAATCCCTTTGGCCATCTTGTTTGGAGCCATACACCGAAAAAAACATTCACGGAGATTACTACACATGTACCCTCGAGGTATATCGTGAGTGGCACTAGCTTGACAATCCTAGTGAGAGACCTGACTTTTGAACTCCTCCTATCATTTTAAGTCTGCTTGTTTTGACCTATAGTTTGAGTAGGGAAGTATTTTGGTGTGTTTTTTCTAGATTTTCATACCCTAGGTTAGATAGGAACTGTACACATTGGCTGAGTTAAGACAGTCCAGGAGAGTATGGGGCTTGCCACCCGATTTTACTTCTATTTCAGAAGGAAATCCAATGGAAGCTATCGACCAAGGGGGTGCTACCACCTCCCAAGTGGGAGATCATGTGGTGGCGGAAAGTGGAGTACCATATTCTTCACACTCACCTCCCTTGGTCCAACAACCTTCCTGTGAGGATTCATTGCTCCATCCTCCCACATAAGATCATGTTGATGATACCCATCCAGAATTTGGTCCTAATGCTCCTTTTTGGGAGACACCTATCGGGTAGGCCGTTGCCTCATTTGGCACCCGTGTAAGTTCTCCTAAAAGTGAAGAAGAACGCAGGAAATACCGTGCTACTATCCTTCGTGCACAGGAGGTAGAAAATTAGATTGACAACCTATTAGGCCCTTCACCAGTTCGTTCCACATTCCTTCCTGTGGGATATCGTTCACTAGCCGATTCTATGAGACCCATTGAACCGATTATAGATCATCCATTAACAACCCATAGCCCAGGTCAAATTTCCACCCCTCTCACCTCTTATGTTATGTCTGGTCCAAATCCACCCAAATCTTTTGCATCTGGGGCTCAACCTTCAATTCCTGTGTCTTCAGTACCTTTGAATGCCAGGGGCAACCCCCGGCATGACCTACGTTATCTGATCCTAGAGTTGTACCTAGTCAAGAGCAGACCTCTAACATAGAAACATCTACAGTTTTTTTCCCTCCCACCCACACTAATGTGGTAAATCCCCCATCTAGTTCAGGTGAGCCCTTGGGGGCACAACCTATTTCCATTCAGTCTTCTAGTGGTTATGGTTATCAAATACATGTAGGTAATCATCCATCTAATCCTACTGGAATTCCATTCCCTAGAAACACTTTTACACCATGGGGCAACCCAACTGGTCTTACATGCCAGCCATGGGAGGGATACCCTTACATACTGTGGGAGGTGCGGGAGGACCACCTTATGGAGGTCCTCCCCCTGGGGGACCTAATGGTCCTGGAGGGCCTGGCGGTCCTCCTCATGGTCTTGGCAATCCGAGTGGTCTTGGGGGACCTGGTGCCTTTCCTCCTTATGGCTCTGGAGGGTCTGGTGGCCCTCCACCTAGTGGTTCCAGTGGATCTGGAGGTTTTCCACCTCCTAGAGGTTCTGGAGGGTCTGGTGGTTCGTCTCCTAGTGGTCCTGGTGGTCCCGGTGGTCCTAGCGGTCCCGGTGGTCCTAGCGGTCCCGGTGGCTCTGGAGGTCCTCCTCCTGGAGGCCCTAGTGGTCCTAGTGGTCTTAATTCTGGAAATCAACCCCCCATGGACGGATTTTGTGATAGTTCTTCCTCACTACAATCTATTTTTCAGTCAACCTATGGCCCTACTAGTAATTTCATGAGATATCAATATTACCAGTATGTGCAGCCCAATAAATAGTTACCTTTCCTTGCAACTTTGGACTTGCCTGATTTGACCAAGTTGATTAATGATCCCATTCGACACAATCCCTCATGGCCTCCTATTCCAGTAAAGTTACCATTGGACGTTCCAAAATTTGATGGTAAGCAGGGTGAAGATCCACGGAACCATGTAATGAATTTTCATTTGTGGTGTTCCTCGAACTCCCTCATGGATGATTCCGGTCGGTTATGACTCTTTCAGTGAACTTTGACCGGTACGGCCGTGAAGTGGTATATTGAACTCCCACAACACTCGTTTGTGAATTTTGGCTCGTTGGAAACTGTATTTCTTATGCACTTTCAGCTTCCTATTCATTATGAAACGAGAAATCATCTTTTAACTTCTTTGTGACATAACACCTCCACCCACATTTCTAATCATATTCATGAGTGGAGAAGGTAGAGAAGGCTTATTAAGGCCCCTATTCCGGATCATTTGTTAGCTGATTGGTTCACTAAGTCCTTGTTGCCTCCTATTTCCCAAGATGTGGCTATGATCACTACCATTACCGAAGAGCAGGCTATTAGTCGGGCTCAATACCTAGACTTGGTCTATTCCCAATCTGGGACTCTTTATGACCTGATTCCTCAAGCTCCTTGCCCCAGCACCGACCCTGCCAACCCATCAAGAGAAGTACTTGTTGACGGGATTTTTGGTTCAATCCAATCCCCATCCACAGCGAAACCTACCAAGAAAACCCAACCTGTTACTCCTTTGACTCCCAAGGTTTCCACCAAGGTCAATTCTATTCAAAGTACTCAAACCTTAGGTAATAAAAAGAAAGGTAAAAGTCAAAATAAAAAACCTAGAAACCAGTAGGAGGCCCCACAATCAACCCATAATGACAACAACACAGGGAAAAGGAAGGCTAAATACCCTTGTCTGTTATGTGGTGGTGACTACTTCTCCAAGGAGTGTCCCTATAGGGACAAAATCTCCCAGTTTTTGAAGTCTAACCCTGCACCTGCAGTACTTACGAATCCTTTCCCCTCTCAACAACAGCTAGTAGACCACATGTCAAACCAGGGTAACTCTAATTCATCAAAGGAAATTCGTATGATGTCCTCAGATACCATCCATCTACAAACTCGAATCCAGAACTATGATAAACCCACAGATAAGCAAGAAGATCAATCTTCTTCAGGGAAAGCTCCCTCCACTAGTTCTCCGGAATCCTCGTCTACTGTTCCCTTATCTATCGAGAAGCCTACTCTTGACATGATTTTGCGCCCACCAAAGAGTACTCTTCAGAAGGCTATATTTAATTCCAATGCTTGAGCTACTCAGTTCTATAATGTGGCCGAAGATCTCACTCAGGCTCCTTGTGCGATGTCTACCCTAGAAGTACTCCAAAGTTGCCCTACACAGCGCAAGAACTTATTGAGTGCATTAGGAGCTGTAGACCTGGATAACACTAACTTGATTCACTTCAATGTTGAGAAATATAAACATATATTACCACATAAAATTTCTTTTCAGATCATTACAAAAGTAGTGGGAAAGAAAGTCTTTCGAACGGTACTAGATAAAGGAGCTTCGACCTCGGTGTTATCTCTGACTTGTTGGAAAGCTCTTGGCTCTCCCGAGCTGGTTACATCACCTAAGACCCTTAAAGCCTTTGATGGATGGGGTTACCAACCCCATGGCCTCATATTATCCCTCGCGGTTGAGCTGGGGGGAAAAACCATTTCCATCCAAGTAGAAGTGGTAGATGCCCCTTTAGATTATAACCTCCTTTTAGGAAGGAATTGGTTCTATGCCATGAACACTGTTGCTTAAACAATATTTCAAACGGTCCAATTCCTACATCTCGGGAGAATTGTTACTATTGACCAGCTTTATTTCTATACACCGGATGTTACTACCTCCATGCCTAATAACATCCCCATGTTAGGTCAGTCCCCTCCTCCTTACCAGTCGATTGGGGTAGGTATGCTGAAGGATTCATCCCTTATGGGTATTTTTCCCTCTAATCCTCCTAGCGTAGATACTGCTACAGTACATATGATCACCTCATTTTATAGTGAGCCCCAGGGCACAAATGTTGTTGATTCTACCTCGTTGAGCCCGCACGAATCTATGTATGACACCATTCAAACTTGTTCCGATGATCACACTAATGATATTCATTTAGTGGCCTCGGATCCTTACCATTTACCGTACTAGTTAGAACCTTTTCTTCCAGTTCTAGATTATCTCTCCAAGACTTTTCCTTTCGACGAGTCCATTATAGAGATCATGAACACTGGTGAGCCCATTTGGGAGGATCACCATCATGGATCCATGTTCCTCCCCAATACCAGTTCAGGTAGCTATGATTTTGCATCCTTGTTTCCTACTAATATTGTCAATGTTCCGCAAAGTCCTATATTGTTGCAAGATACAGATTATGAAGGAAGCCTTTGCAAATTTACTCAGACGAACCCAATTGACATATCAGCCAAGCCTGATGTTGTTGAGCATGTTCATGTTGTGTAGGACTACTCCACAGATGAATCTAAAGCATATAAGGCACTTCTTAAGGAATTCCGTGATATTTTTTCCTGGTCTTATGAAGAGATGCTGGGGATCGACCCTTCCATTGTGGTCCATGAGATTAAATCTTATCCCATGGCTAAACCTGTCAGGCAAAAACTTAGGCAAGTCCATCCTAGGAAAGCTGCAACTATTAAAGCTGAAATTGAGAAACTTTTGAAAGCTGGTTTTATTTATCCTCTACCTCTGATGAAATGGGTATCGAACATTGTCCCTGTCAATAAAAATCAAGGCACCATTAGAGTCTGTATCGACTTTAGAGATTTAAATAAAGCTTTTCCCAAAGATAACTTTCCTACCCCGCACATCTAAAAGATTATCGACAACTGTGCTGGAAGTGTCATCTTTTCATTCATGGATGGCTTCTCTGGCTACAATCAAATTGAGATATTTCCCACCGACCAGCATAAGATGGCATTCATTTTCCCATGGGGAACCTTTGCATATAAGAAGTTACCTTTCGGCTTGAAAAACATTGGCACCACTTTCTAGCATGCGATGTCCTATGCATTTCACGACATTAAACATATTGTTGTACCGTACCTTGACGATCTCTCGGCTCATTCACAGTGAAGGGAGGACCATCCCGGTCATCTTAGAGACATATTCCTGAGATGTCTTCATTATAATATATGGCTCAATCTGCATAATGTGTTTTTTGCGTTGAGACGGGACGTCTGCTTGGCTTTGTGGTATCCAAAGATGGCATTCAGATCGATCCTTTGAATATTTCCACCATCATTAATCTACCAACCCCAACCACCATCCTTGAACTCCAAAGTTTGTAGGGGAAGGAAAAATTTCTCCGTCGTTTCATGTGCAATTTCACTGAGAAAACACACGGTTATATGCATCTCCTCAAGAAGAACACTCCATTCTTCTGGGATGACCAGGCCCAATGCGCCTTTGATAGTCTTAAGCACGCTCTGACTCATTCACCCATGATACACCCCCCGGACTATTCAAAGGATTTTCTCTTGTATATTACTGCCTCCGCTACTACCATCGCCATGGTTTTAGTGCAGGACAATCTCCATGGTCAGGAGCATGTGATTTATTACGCCAGTAAGAATCTTATTGATTCCAAAACCCATTATTCACATGTGGAGAAGCTAGCTTTGGCCACGGTCATTGCTATGCAAAAATTTCGTCACTACATTCTGCTTCGCACTACCACCGTATTGGCAGACTAGAACCCAATGTACTACATCCTGACTCGTCAGGTACTCGGTGGCAAGTACTCCCATTGGATCGTCATCCTTTAGGAGTTCAATCTTGAGTTTGCCAAGGATACATCAAAGAAATCCTTGGTTTTCGTCGAGCTTATATGTGACCTTCCCTGTGCTACCATGGAATCTAAGCCTAGCAATTCATTTCCAGATCAATTCGTGTTCCTAATTAGCACTACTGATCCTTGGTATGGAGATTTGTTAATTTATCTCCATACCCAGCATTTTCAGCCACATCTATCTCACGATGATCGTCGCCGCATTCGTCACCACGTAAAATACTACCTCATCTTGCATGATACCTTGTTTAGACATGAGATTGACTCCATTCTCCGGTGATGCCTCACTCTTGAGGAGGTTGAACACATGTTGAATGATTTCCACTCTGGATCATGTGGCAGTCATTTATCTGGGATGGCTACAGCCTAGAAAATCCTTTGCGCTAGCTATTTCTGGCCTTCTGTCTTCAAAGACTATCATGAGGCTGTTAAGAAATGCCCACCATGCCAACATTTTTATCCCAAAAAGCGCACCCATCCTGCTCCGCTTCACCCTGTCATTGTCGTTGGTTCTTTTTCCAAATGGGGGATTGACTTCATGCATTGTAAACCTACCTTAGCTGGGGGGCATGGTTACATCATTGTAGCCATGGATTATTTTACAAAATGGGCTGAGGCCATGCCTACATATGTAAAAGATGGTAATACTGTCGCTCTCTTCTTGTTCAATCACATCATAGCCAGATTTGGAGTTCTGCAGTCCATCGTCACTGATCACGGATCCCATTTTCGTAATCAAATGATGGAGGAATTGAGTTCCAAGCTAGGTTTTCACCATGAAAACTCTATGCCGTATTATCTGCAAGCTAATGGTCAGGTAGAGGCCATTAAAAAGGTTTTGAAAACTATGCTTCATCAGATGATTGGAGATCATAAATCCAATTGGCATCTCATTCTTTTTTTCTCTCTTTGGGCTTATCGGACTTCCGTGAAAACAACTACTAGTTTCACACCATTCCATATTGTCTATGGACTTGAAGCTGTCTTGCCTATCCAATGTAAGATTCCATCTTTACAACTTGTCGTCAAACTTCTCCCAGACACTTCCGCAGAGGAAGCAATATTTTTGTACTTGAATAACCTTGATGAGACTCGTAAAGGTGCTGCCTTGGCTAATGAGTCACATAAGAAATGCGTCAAGGCACAGTACGATAAATCCATACAGCCTTGTATTTTCAATGAGGGTGACCTAGTTTTGACTTATGACTAGAGATATGACAAGCTAGGGAAGGGTAAGTTCGAGTCGATGTGGTATGGACCTTTCGTTATTTCCAAGGTGTTAGAGAAAGGAGCCTATGAGTTGGTAGATTATGATGGAATCCCTTTGGGGAAACCTCGCAATGGGTTGTACCTAAAAAGGTACAATTCCTAGGTATTCTTGGATGGTATATTGTATATATGTATATTGATTGAATTTCAATGTGTTCTCAGTGTTTTCAAGATGGTTTTGAGTTTTGGTGCCCGCATCTATTTATACCATGTTTTGGTCATGCAGATGGATTTCTACGGCTTCGCTGATGGTGCTTACCACCACACCTTGAATATAGCCTCGGTTTCTTGGGTTCTCTATTTCCTAGCTGAAGATTTGGTTAGTTCAGGAGAGATTTTCTTAGGTCCCTCTACTAATAACATCGCCGAGTATGAAGCGGTCATTGGTCTTCTAACTGAAGCTTCCTCCCAGGATGTCTGTGATCTAGTAGTTTTGATGGACTCTCAGCTTGTGGTTTGTCGTTTAAACCATGTCTACACCATTAGGAACCCAATGCTCCTCCACCTCTTTCGGAGGGTACGTTTGTTAGAAAGATCATTTGGAACCATTATCTATAGGCATATCCCTAGGAAACATAATGTAGTTGTTGATTCACTGGCTAATTACATCCTAGATTGGCATATTGCCCATTCATGACGTTAATCAAACATGGTACATTGTAAATAAACATCTAAAGACACATAGAACTCATAGAAAATGCATTCATCCATTTGAAACATATAAACATCATGTAAAAGTCTATATATATATATACGAAAAATGTTACAAAAAATAGGTCCCGAGACCTCTTCTGAAGCACGTAGGATTTCAGGAAAAATCATCATACAAAATCCTGAAGCTATCATCTTTCAGTATACATGTCTCATCCTCTAGTGGTGCTCATGATAGCACATCACTACTTGAGCCACCCTGTGAAGTATCCTGCTGAATCGGCCTGGTACTCCTGCCGTATATCTCTGATATCTAGTCGAGAGGTCATCTATGTCAGCATCTGGGATGTCTAGAGTCAACCTCTCGAGGTTCTCCTCCAGCTCCCCAGTGATATCATCACCCTATGGCACGAAGCGAGCTCTAGCTTGCCTATCTAATGGAGATGCTCCTCCAGGCCTCGCTGCTCCAACATCTACATGAATACAAATGGGTCTCGTCACTTATCATAAAAAATATAAAACATAAAAAACATAAAAACATTTTTCATATTTAAGGTTTCTTGTTTCTTACCAATGTCTCCCCACTTCCCTCCAGGTGGGAGTGGTAGGTCAGGATCACCTGTAAAATTTGTGCCTGCATAGGCATAGTCCTTGACCATGAGCATTTGATCCCATAGCCATCTGAAGAACGTGTCACCGAACTTCACTCTGCCCCTACCCACTCCTGTGCGAGCCATGACCTGGACCCACCTCAGCATGTGGGGGTCCCATGCTCTCAGACTCCGAAAAGTCACCTGGGGCCTCATCTGGGGGACATGCTCAAAGAATAAACAAGCTAATATGGAACCAAAGCTGAATTGCTTCAGCTCTCCCTGCCGACATTTAGTCAGCTGATCCTTGAAGATTGGAAGCAATGCTTCCGCCTAGTTGAACACCATAGGTGCCATTTCCTCTAGGTCATATAGCATATGTGACCTGGAAGCTTGATGTACACCCTGTCTCCCTGCCACCCTCTGCATGGTGAATAGAACAATCCATAGAGCCCTGTCTGTCATTACCCTGATGGGGATTTTCTTCCCCAATGTGCCTGTACCTGGTACGCAGTGTCGATCTATGAGCTCTCTAGTAGTAATGTCCCCGCCATGGGAACCTATCAATGAGATAGGGGCACCCTGTCTCGATAGGCCAGTCAGGAAGTATATATCCTCTACCTCCACTGTAAGTATATGTGCCCCCACCTCGAAATACTGCTATTCTGGATTCCACATTCTCAGTATGTGTTCCAGTAGTCTCTCATGGGACACCATGCTTGGTGTCCAGAAGAACTTTAGAAGTCCACAGTTCTAGAGTGCGGCAATACACACCGGATTCCTTTCAGTAGTGACATCCTCTTCATCATGCATTCTTTCCTTCCATATCACCATATTTTGGAATCCTAGACCAGCCAAAACAACAATGGTATACATCAATATCATCCTTAAATCATTATAAATCAAAAGAATGAGCTAATTTTTTATATACCATTGGTTTAATTTCTCCACGGCCAGCACCGCCTATGCCCCGTTGGAGACAAGTGGTGGCACCGCCTATCCTCCTTGTTCTTGGCGTGGTTCTTGGGTGGTACTGCCTATCCCGCAAGGGGTATCCACGGTGCCCACAAATAGGATTCTAGGTCTTGCCAAACAGGCCTAAAACCCCATCAAATCCCAAAATAAAAGCTATGAAATGAAAGAAGAAGGTCTTAGCTCTTACCTGCAACTGACGAGATTGAAAACGGACGGTGGAAACTCCCGGTATCAGCTGTGGAAGATCTGGCTAAAAAATGTTCCAAGTGCTCTCTGCCAAGAGGTAAATAGTGAAATGCTTGGTTTTTTACTATTTACTTGCCTTATATAGACATTTTTTGGGTCTGACTTAGTATATTTTTGATATCACATCATGTTTTTCTCAAAGTTTATTTGTCGTAATCCCGTAATGTTGATTTTGGATGCATTTAACACTTGTTTATGAGTGGTCTGTAGGTTGACTTCAGTAAAAGCTTTGGAAATTTTGTTTATGGATTTTTCGTACTTTCACAAAACAGAAAAGGTAATTGAGCATTTATTACAACACTTTGTCATGCTCGTTAAAATCTAGTATCAAAGTTTCGAGTCTAGTTCAAGTTTCTTTCCAGGCTCGTAAAATACAACATTGTGTAAAGAAACATTATGGAGTCTTCTTTTCACATCTTCTTTCAGACTCCTTAAACATGAAAAGATAGTCGAGTCTGTTTTCGAATCTTTCTAGGCTCATAAAAGGTGACATTGTGTAAAGAAACTTCATGGAGTTCTCTTTAAACCCTTTTCAAACTCCCTAAATATGGAAAGATCGTCGAACGATCTTGTCTTCTTCACGCTCGTTAAAGTATTTGAAGAGTCGTCTATCCAATGGTAGGTTATCTCTTTCTCGGTTCGGACAGTACTATTTACGAGAAAGGAACGTTCCAGCCAATCATGACTGGAAGAGTTCTCTAAGGTATGATTTTATACTCTTTCGGGCCTTAGAGACTAAATCATACAAAAAAGGAACCCCCATGGAGTCTTCTTCCGTATTCGTTTAGACTCTCTAAACATGAACGATACTGAGTTTTATTTCAGTGGACTCGTTAAAAATTAAACATTGAGAGACCTATTTTGGGAACGAGCCCATCCTCTCTCAGGTTCGTAAAATATATGAGACTGGACTTGTCTTCTGACAAGCTATATCGAGTGTTTGTGACCCTCTTTGAACTCATAAAACCGAAAAGAGGCACTCTTCAAGCATGGTGGGGGAAATGGGAAAGGGAGTCATTTTGCAAATAATGGCAGTTGTTTGTCGTTACCTTTGAACATGGCACTTGTCTGCACAATCATGTCACTAAATTGGGTATTCAGTTGATCTCCGTGACGATCCACTTTCATTAGTCATGCCAATCCTTTGAGTCTTTCAAAAGAATGGATTGTCCACTGTCACATTGTGTATCTGTCATGTCTAAGTCATGCTGCCAAGTCATTTTTCGTGTCGCCCGATGTTCAAAGGGAATCTGAAGAAGTCTTACCTCTACTGTATACATAGCTATTGTGTCAGTATCTTTGAGTCAGTCATATGGTTACTATGTTCGCATCATTCCAAAACTATGTTACGAGTTTCATGTCGTCGATGTGGGACTCATCATGGCCCTCCTTTGACGAGACTATTCCCGTCGACATCAGCTCATCATCCAAGAAATAGTCTTAGAAACAATATTTAGTACCTTGAGATCTATATGCCTTAATGACATATTCTCTTACTCTCGACATAGGTTCACATCATTAACCTTTGATCGATAGAATCGACTGGGTGTTCGACATCAGAATATCTATTCGCACTCAGTAGATCGTACTAGAGTACCTTGGGAATCATTGACATTAATGGTGATCTCCCTCGCACTTGTTAATGATTCACATCATTGGTCGGTAATCAAGTGGTTTCTACCATGTTTGACTTCAGATCATTGTAATCACATGGATAGAATCGTACTTTGTGGAAGACGAGACGAACACCTTGGGTATCCGTTTAAAAGCGCTCATTGCTTTTTCCCTAGGTTGCGATGGAGTTTTGTATATCTAGCATGGATCCTCATTTGTATGGTTGTGCCTATGCTTAAATTTGTGTCTATATGACATAGATCTACATTGTATGTCTAGTAGCTATGTCCAAGTTTGAGTCCTCTATCACATGGATCTACGCTATATTCTAGCAGCAATGCTTGTTTATTCCACTCATGGATCTGCCTTGTATTGGTCTGCAACTATGAGTTTGGTTACTTGTGTCTATGAGTCAACATACTGATGTACTACAGATGCCTACTTGACTGCATGTTCTGATCGATCCAACATTTTCATCTCCTGGCAATGACTTGTTCTCAAAGCTCTCGTTTATCGTATCACGCTAAGACTCATGCTTTGGGGGGCATCCTATTATACCAAAATCCTGCCACCATCATGTGATAAGACCTTTGACATACCTATTTGCCCTGGAATCTCAGCTTCTGGAGTGAAGACTAAATGGTTTCTTATCAGTCTGTCATACAAATTCCTAGCACCGCTCATGCTCCCTTATCCAGGAGCGGTACCCCTATTCGCACCGCCTTTCATCGGTTGTCCACAAGCAGTGCCACCGCCTGTTACCCTTGGTCCATAGGTGGTTATTACCATCTGTCAAAGAAGGTGAAGCATGGTACCCTGGGTAAAAGGGTAAAAAGAGAAGCTTCTCGAGGCTTCTAGGTGATAAGCCTTGAGATATCCCTTATCCCTACTACTATGGGTTGGTTGAGCTCGAGATCCCTCATCCTAGGATCTTAGAGGCCACCTCACCCACTAATTTCTCAACCATCAATATCCATTAAATCCCTATATATATGAGCTCATAGCCATGGTTGAGGGGAGAACATTGAAGGTATTGTTATGCTGTTGGACTGATTCTTGGCCCAAGATCATTTGGAGAGAGCATAGAGAGCTAGAGTCAGATCTTTTGGGGATGAAGAGCTGGTTTCATGGAGATGCATGTCAACACTAAGGCTTGGTTGTAAACTTCTTCATATTTCTAATGCAAGTTTATTTTTTGTCCCATATATATTGTTGATGTTTGATTTCATATATATACTGCTAGATTCCTTAGTCACTAGCATAGATTAGTAGATCATATTCTTGTTGCTTTGATCTGTTTCATGTTGAACTATTTTGCAAGTACACAGGTGAACTATCAAAGCATTGTATTCTAGACATCTACAGTGTCTAGAGGGAGTTATCAACCTCTGTGATCTATTTGTTTTGGATATAAACCATTCAGACTAGCGGAACACCTTGTTGTCCGCAGGAGGTGAAATATTCCGATCAACACATACTCTCTGTTTATGTCCTGAAGATAAAGGCTTCCATGCGATATTCATGGAGAATCAAACATACTTGTGCCCGAAGAACCAGAACCTTTATACTGCTATTGTTTTTGGAGTTCAAGAAGGAGAACTTTAAAAGGTCCCAAGAAGGATTATTTCAGCCATGCCACATCATAATATCATCCCATGCTATAATTGGCATGGGAGATTCAGACACCTCAACTTCAGAGCACTTCCTGGTTTGGAATGAATGGTGAAAGTTATGCCTAGTTTTTATTATGTTCATGATTCTATTTTTTAGGGTTTCACTTTAGGAAATAACGTGAACAAGAAATTTCCTAGTATCCGTAAGGCCTAGATTTACTTCATGAAATCCAAAAGTGAAACCTTCTGTAAATTCCAAGAGTTCAAAGAATTATTTGAGAATCATACTAGTAGCCATATCTGTTTTCTAAGTTCTAACAATGGTAGATAATTTGAATCAAATTCTTTTAATGATTTTTGTAGTGATATGAGGATATGTAGAGAATTAACCATTCCTTAGAACCCACAATAGAATGGGGTTGTAGAGAGAAATAACAGAACAGTTTGTGAGGTTGTGAAATCCATGTTACATGATCAGGATCTTTCTTCTTATTTGTGGGAAAAATCCTCCTGTATAGCAATGTAGATTTAGAAGAGAAGTTTTCATGCATTCCTTGATAAGAAAAAATATGGATAGATGTTCACTGGTGAGAAATTGGACATATCACATCTTCAAATTTTTGGAATTCCTGTGTATATTCACATTCCAAAAGAAAAGAGAACCAAGATGGAACCTTCTAGAAAGAATGAAGATTTTATTGGCTACAGTGAGACCTCCAAACCATTCATAATTTATTTACCTCATGAGGGAAATGTTGAGGTGAGTCAGGATGCAACTTTCCATGAGGAGGAAACACTCAAGTAGTCAAAAGAGATTTAATGTGATCTAGAGATAGAGGATACTGAAATTCCTACTTCAGAGGATCATGATGATGATACTCCCCCTTCTAATGTTCAGAGGGAGAATCCAGTAGAACATACAGAGTTTCCTATCATTGATGAACTAGTTGAAGTGGTTCATGAAACTCCTACAAAGAGGAGTACAACACGATGTTGATATATATTTAGAGACATTGGGCAGCATGGAGCACCAATGAGATATTTCAGGGAGTGCAAGCATCCTGATAGGTATTCAGGATATGTTGTATTAATGAGTAGCATCAGTGACTCAGATAATTCATCATATGAAGAGGTTGCATAGCGAAAAGTGTGGAAAGATGTTATGACAAAGGAGTATCATTCTATTCTGAACAATGGTGTTTGGGATATTATTCCCATACCTAAGAAGAATTCAGTTGTTACTTCTAGATGGATTTACAAGATAAAGCATGCTACAGATGGAAATGTGTACAAGTTCAAAGTTATATTTGTTTCTTGAGGCTTCTTTCAGAAAGAGGGCATTGATTATGAGGATACTTTTGCTCCAGTGGCTATGCATACTACTATCAGATCTATTATTTCACTTACATCAGTATTAGGCTGGAAGTTTCACCAAATGGATGTGAATAATGCCTTCCTCAATGGTGAGGTTGAGGAAGAGGTTTACATTGATCATCTTGAGAGTTTTTTGATACATGGGAAGGATTCCCATGTCTGCAAGTTGAATAAAGTCCTATATGGGTAAAATCAAGCTCCTTGAGCTTGGTATGCTAGAATAGTCAGTTACCTTCAAAAACTGGGTTTCTTGAAGAGTGGTGCAGATTCCAACTTGTACTTCAAGGTAGTGGAGGACCAGCATCTGATATGGGTTCTATATGTTGATGATATTTTCCTCAATGGAGAGGAAATACTTATTGCTAAGTGTAAGAGGGAGCTTACCTCAGAGTTTGAGATGAAAGAATTAGGAATTATGCACTACTTCCTAGGTCTTGAGATTTGGTAGAGGAATGATGAGATGTTTCTATCTCAAAGGAAATACACAGTGGAAATATTGCATAGATTTGGCATGGTGGATTGTAAATACATAAACACTTCGATGGATTCCAATTTGAGGAAACTCCATGAGACAGAGACTAGATTGAATCTAGTGGACTCAACATTATACAGATAGTTTATCGGCTCGTTGATGTACATGATGCATTTGACAGTCTATGCAGTCAACACATCTTGAGGTGCCTACGCAGTATCATTTCTTATGGACTCAGGTATGCCTCCAATGGAGGACTTTTATTTCTTGGATATATTGATTCTAATTGGGGTGGATACATTGTTTATCTGGAGAGAACTTCCAGATATTGTTTCATATTGTGTTTTGTTATGATTTCATGGTCTAACATAAAGTAGGGTTTAGTTTCCTAGAGCACATCAGAGGATGAGTACATTGTTGCTAGTACTACTTGCATAGAAGCAGTGTGGTTGAGAAATATACTTGGCCCTATTATTTGGTGAAAAGATAGAGCCTACAATGATTAGGTGTGACAACTAGAGTTCTATAAAACTTTCCAATAATCCTATGTTTCATGACAAGTCGAAACAAATAGATATGAAGTATCACTTCATTCGAGACATGGTCGAGAAAGGTATGGTAAAACTTTAGTGAATAGCTACTAAGGAAAAGATTGCAGATGTGATGAAAGAGCCTTTATCTGTGATGAAGTTCAATCACTTCTGAGATAAGCTTGGTATGGCAGAGAATGTCTTCCTTGCTGAGAGAGAGTGTTGAAAGTACAACTTCAAGAGTCATTCCCATGAGACTTGTGTTGTATCAAGTCTAGAATCTATGTTGTATTAGGGTCATATCTTATCCATGGAACATATGTTGTATTAAGTTAACTAACTTCTATTGTATTAAATTTAAAATCTTATGTTTTATTAAGCTAGGATCGTGTGTCGTATCAAGTCCTATTCGGGAGAGATGCTTGTACTAGGATCTTATGTTGGATTAATATCATGACCTTATGCTGTATCAAGGTTAGAGACTTTTGTTGTATCAAGTACAAAGCTTATGTTGTATTAAGTTTAGGGTATTTTGTTGTGTCAGGACCACATGCCTTATGTTGTATTAAGTCTTGAGCATATACTATGTGATGTATGGATATTCATGGTCAACTGGTGCTACAAGTCTCCTTTAGGGGTTAGATACGCCTAAAGTGATTTACTTTAGAATTTGACTATATGACCTGGGGTAATAAATATGATGATAGGTTCGGAACAATTATTATAAGTATGATATGATAGATATGATTAATTAAGTAAACACATATGGACCATGCATAATTAATTAATCATAAACAAGATGAGCACAAAGATATAGAGAGAATTCAAATTACCCATGTATGCTTCCAAGTGAAATCGAATTAATAAGACATCAGTTGAGTCTTAGCTGTGATAAACAAGTTTTAGTTAATTAAGGAATCAAATCCTTCATTTATGCAAAGTGGTTGTTGAATATGGGAATGATGGTGAAGCACAAGTTACATCCATTTTGTTCAGTTAGAATTACTTTAGTTCAGTTACATTCAGTTATGTTCAGTTCAGTTAAATTACATTCATCTATGTTCACTTCAATTACATTTATTTCTGTTAATTTCAATTTAGTTACACTCAATTACATTTAATTCCATTTAGTTCAGTTTAGTTCAATCAGTTAATAACTTAGTTAGAAGCAGTTAACACCAGTGAATTAATCAAGGGCGCATATATTATAGTGTGAGATGAAATTATGTGGTGACAACTTCGCACCAAGTTAGTAAGGCCACAAGGTTGAAGGTGAAACAATGTTCACAGTGTTAACAATGTTACCCGTGCACAAAATCATGTGACCATTCACTACCTTCCTTGTATGACTGAATTTGGCTTTCTATTAAAGTGTTCTGCACTTGGAAATACCTGTACAATGTTTTGTATGATCTCTATTCTCTTGTTCTCTCATATCAAGGAATCAATTATTGCATTGTAATCATTCCCTGCCAATTATCTATCGTACTCAAAGGAGTGCTAGGTTTTTCATCCTCTGGATTTGGAGGGTTTTCCCAGGGTACATCATATGTCATATGGCTTGAATGATTGTTTGTATGAATTTTTTATGAGATCTATCTATGCTGTAATTGTGAATCAAAGTTTTAAAGTTCAAGACTCTTTCGTTATTTCTCAAACATTGACAACAAGGTCCAAACTGGATAATGGTATTTTCAAAGGCACTAGTTGGGTCCTTTCCAAGTTGTGAATTGTTTAAATTTGGGTTAGGTTAGGGTTTGGAGAAGAAAAATTAAAAATTGTGTACTTCAATGAATAAATTTCTAAAATAATACCAAAAACAAAAATAGTACAGTTGTGACAATGCAAGATAAGTTAAAAACATAATTTTCATTTCTTTCAACTTAGCACTCCCAAAGGTCCCTGTTTTAAAGTTGAATNATATATATATATATATATTATCATACTTTGACTCTTAGGAGACGAGCCACTAACAAAACAATGGACATACCTGAGATATGGATAGATAGGTAGCTGTAGGGAAGAGTTAGACAAATACATACCTCAAGGTATTAATCAAAACAATATAGAAATGAGGATGAACTTTCAATCCCATTGCTGCAATAAATGAGAGTCTTTTAGGATAGTCATACATCAATCAAATAGAAGCTCCTTTCAAATATGCTGAGGCAACCTTAACCCACACTCGAGCATTTAACACACTTGGAAAATTAATAAAATAATAGTAAAAATAATAAAATAATATTTATTAATTTTGGAGGAAGAAAAGAAAAAACTACTTTTTTGTTCATATTTTCGACATATATCCCTGTGTTTTTACTCAAATTTCGATCGAGAGAGCTCGTTGGATGTGGAATTAAACTACACATCCAACAATTACCCACTCGGCATGCTTTTGACGGGGCCCTCTACCCCAAAAACAAGAAATACCTGAAAAAACGTGATCGATGATGTCATCAATCACATTTTTTCAGGTATTTCTTGGTTTTGGGGTAGCGGGTCCCGTTAAAAGCATGCCAAGTGGGTACTTGTTGGATGCAAAATTTAATTCCACATCCAATGATATCTCTCGATCAAAATTTGAGTAAAAGCACAGGGAGATATGTCGAAAATACGAACAAAAATAGTAGTTTTTTTATGATACCTATCCCCAAATTTATATTAAAAAATTGTTTAAGAGGTGCTCCCTTATTTAATTTTAAAGAATTTTGATTGGCTAATACATGATGACATGGAATTTGTATTATTTTTGGAAGGCCCATTTTAAATTGAAATTTCCTCTAATGGGAAGCATAAGGACCAACAAGGTTCAACACAAGATCATAGGTCAACAAGAGTAGTCATAACAAAATGGGAAGACAACCCTTTCACCCACAATACCAAGGTGTGCCATCAAGGTCAGGAAATAACCCTTTTACCCACAAGACCAAGGTGTACAATAAAGGTGGGGAAACAACCCTTTTACCCACAAGACCAAGGGTAAAACTTTTATTTTCTCTCTTAAGGTATATAGTCCATAGGTGTTCCATAGAATAACTATAAGTTTAATCATCACCATATAAGGAAGGTCCAAACTGGATACATTTTATTCCTGCACATGCAATACAATTATAAATGGACAAAAAGAGAAAAGAAATTATTATCACATACAAGTTGATTCAACACTTTGGTAAGAATTTTGGTTGCAAAAAATATCTATGTTATGTATAACACTCTGAAAGACATAATTGAAGCAACTATGAAACACTTCAAGTGACTACAATACAACATATATATTGGATAATTCCAATAAAGTAATCACTTTCAAACCAACATATAAAATAAGGTTAAGATATGAAGTTACACAACATATTTCAACACTCTTGTTTAAGCAAACCGATAAAATTATACTTCCTAGACAAGGGGTACTCATAGACAAAGAGTCAAGTACTATTCAATACTCTCAACAACATGAACTTCAAGAACATCAATATTTGCAACAATAACATAACAATCATCTAGTTTTATGACTTTTCCAAATACTTCTTTGGCCACTGAATGAAACTCCTTTCCTTCTCCTTTAAACAGAGACATCCATCTATTTTATCTTCATATGGAAGTGGGATGTTACTTGCAACATTGATGACATTGACATTTGCATTTTCAGGACTAAGTGCCACTCCATGGATCACGAAAAGTGAATGAATTCATCGAATGTTGGCAATAGAACTATCATATGGATCTAATATTTTAACTCTTTCACCTTTCCAGAGTACTTCATGTACCATTGGAATTATTGAGCATTGTAAAAAACAAAATAGGATACCAATTAAACCATATTCTAAGATATAAGGATTATAGATATCTACATAAAATACTATTTATTTAGTACATACCTTTGAATGTTCATGGCCATCTTTTGGGTCTTTCAATATTGTTGCACCACTCATAATTATGGTTTTTCCTATGATTGACAGAAGTTTCCATTAAAAAAAGAGGCTTCACGAGTGAAGTGAATTGGATAAAAAAAGCATTCATAGATTAAAATTTCAAGTGAATAAATGATTGCAAGGGAGTTATAATTAGCTTACCTCATTTTAATCAATAGGAAATCCCTTATTTAAGTTGAATGCAACAACAAGAGGCTCAATGGAGGAGGCTATGGTCGACATCTTCTCTGGAAACCCATTTATACAATGATTCATTGCATTATTATAATCCTCACTATGGTTTTCAACAGTATATGGGCCTCTTGTTTGTATTCTCTCAACTTCAACATATGGAAAAGAAATCTCTTTTTTAGAATTTTCTAAGTCTTCCATATATTAAGCCATTTCACTGAAATCGGGTTCTCTATTAGTTCCTTCAACATACAAATCATTGTCAACACACAATGTATTGGAAATATAGAAAAATAAAAAGGGAAGAACACCATGTACACTATTCAGAAAAAAAGCCATATACTTACACATTATATGTGTTGTTTGCTCTCAACCCACCCTGACCCAAAAAATATCGATCCTTCACAAGATATCTTCCTTTCTTCCCTCTTGCACTCTTTTCCAAAACTCGTTGACACACATACTTTCCTTCAAATCTTCCCATAGTTTGGGAGTCAAGTTGCTCTCCCTATCTTTTCCACCCATTATTAATTTCTTGAATTTATGCCTGAAATTTTTCATCAAAATTCTCATTCTATACTTGTAATATTTAATAGAAATCCTACCACCAATAGTCTCAATTTTTTTTTCCATTTGTTGTATCACTATATCAACATTACTTGGATCTTGATTTGTAAAGTTGGATTTGGTAACATCCAAATGAGACCTTATTCTTGTGCCCAACTCTGTGGAACACATTGAAGCATTTGGTCTAGTAGACTGGCCATATTTTACCTCAACCACGTAGGCCTTCTTCCCTTCTGATTTTATTTATTTTTCTCCCCTTTGTGTGCTCCTATACAATCCTTGAATAATTCTACGTCTTTTGATGAAAGCTGATGGATATTCAAAACTAGTTTTGGGTGTTGAAAAGCCAATCATATTTGTGGATATAAAAGGTTCAACTCTTGGCATGTTCCTTGGAGGAGATGTAATTGGTGTTTTTTCTAAGGCAGAAGGTTGAATTGGTTCCTCATAATTGGCCACAACAGGTGTGGAACTATATAGATCACCAATATCCTCAACAAGTGTGGCACTAGTTATATCAGGAATCTCCTCAATAGGTGTGTCACTTTCCAGGTGACCAATCCCCTCAGATGTGCCTTCAAATATTTTCTTTAATTTTAAATAAAGATCTCACAATCCTGATTTTTCAGAATATTTCAATTTTTTTCAGAAAAAATATTGGACATGATCATCTGGTATATGAGGAAGTTGATCATTAGTATCATTAGCTTCATCTCCTTGTATTGACCTACCAAGGCATTGACTTCTAAGAGTTGGAAGTGATTTTTATTTGCTTTCCTTTTAATTTCTGATGATATTTTTTTGTAGAATCCAAATTTCTCCTATAAAGAAAAAAACTTACCAATTAGAATCAAAATCGTATATGGCCTATATCATGAATTAGATTATATAAAAATTTCATGAAATATGCATAGAAGTGAAAAGGTACCGAAGAGTAACTACTTACTTATTTTCCAAACCAAGGGATGACAAATATTCTTCATTTCTTGTGATTTAATATTTACAAACATGCTCGTATTCTGTCACATTTTCATCTTTGTTGGGGTCACTTTTATGTTTCAACCCCTTATTGTTCATATCCTATATGTCCAAAGTTTCTCTTAAAAAACATCATTACTGCATGTGCAAACAAAAACTATAAAATATCTAGATTCAAATGCTCATGAAAACAACAAACACTCAGTTTTAAAGTTAGAATTATAAGTGAATTCTAGGGATCCTTTACTAGAGAGTGATAAAATCTTGAAGATGATCAATTTAAACCAGATAGTCATTAGAATTGAAAATTTAACATGTATAAATCAATACAAAAAGAAATCCACATAGCTAAGAATCCTAATTGCATTTTGGAAACTTCTTATAGAATTACAATGTGTATGATATGTAAACCATTCAGATATTTGTCTCATAAATACATCCAATGATGAGAATAATAGATTCATTTTAATCTCTATTGGATAGGGAGAACCAAGTAGTGTAATGAACTTATTGTCTACATTGACTATTCAACTCTTACAACATGAACACTAACTGGAGCCCATTATAATTACACAGTAACTTTCTTAAACAAAATTTGCAAAATAACTCAAGCAATTAAACATTACACATTACTAAATACAAATAGAACATGACAAGAATAACCAACATATATCGTTTATGTAGAGATGCAAAAAAAATGAAAATGTAGCATATCCAATATCATTAAGGATACATTCCATATAAAGTTTAGTACAACCATTTGGCTAGCTAATCCCAATGGCCAAAACAATAAAATCCATTTACATAGTGAAATTTTATTTCATAAAGTTAAGGTGACAATTCATCATCATGATCATTTGCATTGCCATGAAGATCACAATCCTGAACACTCATGTATGCATATGCTTGATATTCTTCACCATCCTCATACAATATATTTTATTGACCATGCATTACATTCTCTATCTTAGACTCTTCATAGGGAAGAAAAGTTTCCTCTTCAAATACTCTATGGCCATATTCAACTTCCAATGTTTCTTGTATACTATTACACTGCCCATCGACCATTGTATCAACACATTGTGTGAATTTACCTTTCGAACGAGGCTCAATTTGAATGACATACAACCATCCTAAGCTTGTTATATCATCGATTATAAATTCTTAGTTAATTTGAAGAGGGGAAATTTAGAGCTCATTGTTCTTTGGTAATATTTGATGTGCATTTGCACATAAAAATCCATACTCATCATGTTGTATTGCAAATGGTTTGATCCATTTACAATTTAATAATATAGGACTAGTTTCACCATAATCAACTTAAATAATTTCTTGTATGAATCCAACATAGAAGTTATTTTAAGTGTCATGATGAAGTTCATCACTAACAAAACAATCACATTTTTTCTTTCCTGTGTCATTTTCTTCCACTCTTAAATGACTACCATAGGCCCACATCCCATGGAAACGAGAAGCATATACATTTGGAGGTCATGAAAAATCAATTTCCTCTATATTTAGATCTTGATCTTGTTGTTACACATAATTTATTGTATCAGCAATCCAATCATCAAATTTTGGAAAAGTTGAACTACCTCCAATATTCGAATCCTGAAGTCTACCTTTTTGAGATGGATGTGTCCATGTTTGAATCTCTTCTTTGTATTTTCTACATAGAATATGAACATGTATGATAGTAAGAATGATAATAATTTGGCTATTAGATGAAACTAAATAGATAAATTATCATGTAAAAAATATTTGACCTACACCACTTATTAAATGAGGATGTGTTTTGAATAACATAGGCATGTATCAAAGTTCTTTCCTCATTTGATAGCTTGAAGCGATGTCCATTTCCTTATAATGCTTCACTTGCAACTCTCTCGTCTTCATCATCATTCCATACATGTCGATTGACACTGCTAAAATCCTTCATATATTCTTTGTAAAATCATATGGCCTCTTGCATTAAATATCCCTCAAACATGCTACCTTCTGTTTTTTCCTTATTACGAAAAAAATTCATCAGAACCTTCATATATCGTTTTATAGGATACATCCATATCATTCTTATTGGGCCACAATTCTCTAGTTCATGTTCTAGATGTATAAGAAGATGCATAGAAATATTGAATATTGTTGGTGGAAATTCTTGTTCCAATAAGCAAAGGACTTCAAAAACCTCTTCCCTCAAATTATTAAAGTTTTAAGGATCTAGCACATGCAAACTCATCCTCTTCAATATTAGGCCCAACCTTATAATTGCCAGTCTTGGCCCCTTTTCCAAACTTGATATGACCACAATAGGTAAAATATCCTTGATTATGACATGATAGTCATGGGTATTGAGGCCTCTTAAGCTATTATTGTCAATTTGGATTCTAATATTACTACTTACATATCCAGTAGGAAAGCAAGTCAAAGACATAAACTTTAAGAACTGTGCACATTGTTCCTTTGTCCACACATAAGGAGCAATAGGATTTCTATATTTTCCATCACTGCATTTTTCAACCCAAATATTTCAACAAATCTTTAGTTCGTGAAGGTCTATGAATGATCATAATGTATCATATGCACCAAAAATAGTTTCTATAATAGAAAAAGCTATATTTTTCTCAGTATGCATAAAGTCAACAGTATGCCTAATGGTTATATGCTTAAGGTATGGAAAATTATAGAATCTGCATAATATTTTTACACCACTATCATTAAGTGGATCATTTTTACTACCACAAATTCCACCATCCTTAATAAACTGCATTCTTTTTCCTCCATTCTCAATAATGTAATCACTTGTTATTGCCAATGGTGATTCACGATTCTCTTCCTGGCCATTCAAATGTGATTTTTGTCGACGATATGGATGCTCCATTTTAAGTTAGGCATGATGTACACAATAAATGAACTTACAAAAACTACTTGAGTGCCTCACAAAACCCTTAAAGATACAAGCCAAACATCCATGGTATCCATGAACATTTAGACTAGTCAATTTTCCATATGCAGGAAGACATGTATCATAAACAATAAAGAATCTCTTAAAGTGAATTGGATAGAATCACCATCCCTTAAAATTTGAATTACTTTATTTCCGTTCCGCAATCATGTTAGCTAATCAAATAATGGCTCTAAATACACATCAATTATGATCTGAAGTCACACTTTTCTTTCCTAGTATAATTAAAGACAACATCAAGAAGAGTGGTTTGGTTGCTAACCATGGAGGCAAGTTATAATTCATTAAAAACACTGGCCAAGTTGACCATTTAGTACTTTGATATGAGAATGTATTCACACCATCTAGATCTAAAGTAATCCTTAGATTACAAGGATCTTGGGAGAAATATGTCCATCTGTTATCAAATTCTATCCACATCTTAGAGTAAGCCACAAAACATTGTTTTCCATCAGTGCTCTTATGTTGGGCATGCCATTGCATAAGCTCAACAATGTCTTGAAATCTATACATTCAAAGCAATCGTGGGATTAGTGGAAAGTGGCAAAGAACCTTTCTAGGAGCGGAATTTGATTTCAACCCTGATTTATACCTCCCTTCTTTAACTTTTGGAAATCCCGTCTCACTTGCAATATTTTTGTGAAATAATACGTAAATATTCACACATCTGTAGATGTTTTCATACACTAATCCTAGCTTTGTGATTTACACATTACATGCTCTCCATTTTGTTGGAAATGTGGAGTTAGGTGGTAACAAATCATGTAAAATGTCCAATAACTCATCAACACTCTCATTTTTCCAACCATGCATTGTTTGAAAGTTAATAAGTACAAGTAATTATTGTTAAATTACTGAACTTTCAAGTACCATACACAGGTTTTGAAGAATCCTCCATCAAATTCTGCCAATCATCCTTAAATCCCTCATTCAACATTATATCAACTTCATTCCCTTCATATAATATTCCTACCTCTCCATCTATTTTTGTTTCCTCTTCATTTATGTTTGGAACCTCTACGTCTCTCATGCTATGCAATTGTAACCTAGCTGGATAATAATTTTGAGGGAAAGGGCTAATCGTGGTATGCTTGAATTTTAGCATATGTTGATAAATAACTTTTATTTTTCTCATCTTTTGACCATAACAATCATTACATGGACATGCATATTTAAGCAAGCTCTTCACATCGGCTATTCTCTCATCGTATGCATGGTATTCAACAGTTCTCAAAATTGGGTGTTGACTAATCTTCAATTTTCTGCATTCAATTATGAAACCGATATGTTAAATCTAACTTTCCACTCTTTTCATCTATCTTGTATTTAATTGAAATGCATCAAAACCAATTCGTAGAAAAAAAAAGGATCAACATTAATCATAAATCATTTTCAAATTCCTATGCAACAATATAGCAATCAGATCCATATTTAGAGGGATTCAAGTGCATGTGCATAAGAGTGACAATTTGAAAGGCTATGTTTAGAAAGTGCAGCTGGTGGATTATGAAATCCATAACTATGCAATTTTCCTTGATTTCTCACCAAACATGTACTCAAAATTAAGGGAAAAAAACAGAAGGACTTGGAGTTGTTCAATCACTGGGATACACAGGGCACCTTCATTGCATCTTAATATGAATACGTAACTTGTATTAATTTGAAATTTTTTGATTAAGATGGTATTGATACAATGAGAGATATAGCCAAGAAATGTGAGGTTTTCACATAAGTCACTAGGATTCCTATGGGTATTATTGAGGCACCAACTTCAAAATTCCATCCTCTCTTCCAACTAGGGTTTCCTATTTTTGAGTTTGTTTCAAACTTAATAGCCCCATTGATGATTTTTACATACATGTGATTAAGTTCAATGATAAGAAAATACTTATTGACCGGGGGTGCTTAAAATGAAGTGTACAAAGGAATATGAGTCCCATAATCAATAGATGTGGCTTGGCCAAGACAAAGCAAAGAATTGAATAAGACATGTCTACAACAAAGAAATTTGTTGAGGAAGCTAAGACAAAAACTGTCAAGGAGATCCTACAACAAGTTGCTCAAAGGAAAATTGTCAAAGAATAGGCCAAGTAGTATGCTTCCAAATAGTAGAATATTGAAGATGAGGCCAAGAAGCTAGTTGTTTTAAGTCAAAAAAATGAAGAAGAGACCGAGAAACCAACTATGGGGAGGTAGAGATCTTGAGAGGAGGTTGAGTGACAAATGGTAGAATTTTATACTGTTGATATTTTATAACTCTTCTAGAATTTTAAAAGAACACTTCCATTGTTATCAAATTAAATCCATGTCAAAAATTTAACAACAACTACCATGATTTTATGATGATAATTACAATGCCTACCATTCTCTTGAGAAAGACGGAAACTATTGTCTTATTACAATGCCTACAACTAAATGTTTTATTGTCTTGCACACAATCAAACAATGAGAGATATTACCAAGAAACATATGAGGCTGTCACTTAAGTCACTAGGATTCCTATGGGTATTATTTACTTTCACAAAAGAGATTATAAATATGCGGATATACTATTGTGTGATGAGGCTGCAACTATTGGACGATAGCAAGAAATTACTTACTAGAGGTGTAATTCAACCCAATGATATAATATTTTCCTTAAATTCTTGCACAAAATTCCAAGGATTCCAAACACATTCTACAAAGAAATATGAAGCCCATACTCATTATATGTGGTTTGACTAAGACAAAGCAAAGGATTGAATAGGACATGGCTACAACCAAGAAATTTGTTGAGGCATCTAAGACAAAAATTGTTATTTCCCCACCTTGATGGTACACCTTGGTTTTGTGGGTCAAAGGGTTGTCTTCTCACTATGTTGAATTGCGACCACCTTTGAGGTTGCTAGTATTGAGCCATGACCTTGTGGGATACCTTGGACTAAGTTGTGACCTTTGATAAGACAAAAACATGATATCTATGGGTTGGTTGGATAATATCTATGGGTTGGTTGGATAGAACCATGACCTCTGTGGTATGTTTCAGGACAAATTCATGACCATTGTGATCTATTTAGTCTAAGTCGTGACCTTTTTTTACTGCTAAGATGGGTTGTGACCTTTCCTGAGTCTACTACACTGAACCATGATTGTTCCTTGGGATTCCTTAACTCGATCTATGCTTTGTTAGTTATTTTGAGGTATTTTCTATGAGTGTGTTGTTGTTGGTTCCTACCATGACCTTTAATAGTGATGTTGTGGTTCTTGTTTAGCCTGCTGCAACATGTCGAGCCTGTTTAGAATTTAGAGAGTGTTTGTGCTCCTTTCCAACCTCCTCGAGGATGGTATTATGTATGGAAGTGTGCCACAATATGAGGGATGGGATATAATATGGGTTAAGTGTTCCTTTTCTCATTTGAAAGGAGCTTATTTTTGCTTTATATATGATTATCGTAAAAGGCTATCATTTATTGCAACAATGGGATTGAAAGTTCATCCACATTTATAGACTGTTTTGATTAATAGCTTTAGGTATGTATTTGCCAAACTCTTCCCTATAGCTCTCTATCTCTCTCTCTCTCTTAGGTATGTCCATTGTTTTGTTAGTACTTGTATCCTAAGAGATAAAGTATGGTCGTAATATATATCTGAGTGTATAAAGGAAGGTCTAAACCACATTGTTTTCTTGTTTTTGTCCATTTCTAATTTTATTGTATGTGTAGGGATAAAATTCTTCCAAGTATTTGTTATTTGAGCAAGTTGAAATTACTCATTAGAGGTGTAATTCAACCAAGCGATATAATTTTTTCCTTAAATTGTTGCACAAAACCCCAAGCATTCTCTATCCGTCGTTGATCTTGGACAACAGTCACTCTTTGACCATTAAAAAATGGAAAGTATAACAGGTTTTGCATAGCTCCATAGCTCATTTCTTCGCACATATTTACTCATATTTGAAATCTTCCTCATTCGTCGATCTGCATTACCTATTCATCTGAAAGTTGATCCTACAAGCCATTTAACCTCATCCACCAAAATCAAGCTTCTTTTAAAACCATGCATATTTTCTTGGCAAATTCTTTAGCAACCGTTGATTTTCTCTTCTATGTATCTATGCCATTCATTTTTTCCATCAGATAACTATGAGCGGATTTTCATATATGAACCCAAATGTAGGGTTATAACTCCAGGATTTCTCGATGTTTGTTCATGCCATACCAAGGAAACAACCATTTTCACAATTAGACTTAGGATGATCCTCCAAAGCAACCTACAACCCCACTTCTGCATACCTCCTATCACAAGACCTGAAAATATTTTTCCCATACGCCCCCTCATTTTTACCGATTTAGAACTTGGCGGGGAAATTAGTGCAGATGCCTATGTAGAAATATTAAAAATTTAGCATAAGTGCTAACACAACTGCTCAACTAGGTCGTAGAACCAGGACAATGTCGTTTTCCCAAGCAGATAATAGTGATCATTCCCCGACAACAACGCCAAGATGTTATCACTGGATGATTTTCCTATGTTTGTGGTTAGAGATTATTGGGGTAACCATTTCAAACCAATATTTAGAATGTATTCTATCCTATACAGTTATATAGGTATCTCTCTATGTCACAAACTCATTCACATATACATATAGCTTTAAGAAAATGATTAGAAGGCTAGATATCTGATAAGAATAGGATATTTTTAATTTTAAAGATGGAAAGATAGACAAACAAGAAGTACCATTGGGAAATGGAGTCACAGCCTGAAAATATTCAAGGGGCTTATAGCAATAATGAGTGTTGATTCTCTTATGTAATCTAAGGAAACGTGGTTATTATATTCAGTCTAATAATTTAATGTAATGACATATTGAAATGAAGAAAGAAAAGTGAAACAAGAGGCACCTGTCTATGGATGAATCTCTTGGAACACCTTTAGTAGAAAAAAATAGATGCTAATAACTGAAACAACGTATCTATCTAATGATGAATTCCATATCAGTCATTATACACACTAACGAATACAATTTCTAATATAAGGAGCATCTAACAAGAATGAATTCCTTACATACAATCTAGAAATGTATTGGAAGCAATGCACATACATGGAAATGTGAAATATAGGAAAACACAATTGAACATTGAACAACTTAATGAAACTCAGAAAACTCAAAAAATAATTTTCATTAATACTTCCAAGAAAATGAGAGAGCTACAAAAGCCCAAGCACAGAAGGCTTATGAATGAAATTTCCAACCCTTACTCCTCCATAGAGGTTACATTTATAGTGTCATGGGATCCCAAGACCAACCTCGAAACATAGCCAAATTCAGTTACAAAAAATGAGAATCAATCTCAAATCATCATTGCAAATACTAACAACTTTAAGGTGACACATTCGCCATGATTTGAACATAAATATGCAAATATGGAATAAGGCACATGCTTGATCAAAACAATAATGTGATGTATGGGACCCATGATCACTTGATTGAAAATGATGGTTAAGGGCACCTCCAATGGTTTTATACTGACTCATCCTGACTTGTTCCTTTACCGCAGGGGTAGGGTAGCCCATCCTCGTTGTAAATCTTGTATTTTCCAACCACCCCCAAATGTCTATCATCCTTGGGCATGCAAAATGTACTTGGTCCTCCCAAACGTCTTGACCACTTTCCACTAATATATGGTAGGTAATTCTAGAGTGGACATCTCCTTCGACAACACCTACATTTCCACATGGTCCCTATATGAAAAATCTGGCAAATGTGCGCACGTGACCCTGAAAGTGAACACTATATCAAACTCATATTCCATCTTATCAACAATTTTCTTTCCTGACAGAGACTATTTCATTCCTGTGAATTTGGAGTGGCCCAATCTACATCGAATCAACTAGTCGTGGTATTCTTTCTGTAACAACATGCCACCCTTTTCCTGGCAGAAGAATGATAGCCCCATTTTTACCAAAGGGTCAAACATTTCAATAAACACTTTGATATCATGTGCAATGATACCAATCTTTCCTCAACAGTTTATAAATGATGGTACTAATTTACCACCTTCTTATCCCAAGTGATGACAGAAATCATGTCCCTTATGCCAGCCTTTCTGATCTCCTCTTTTGTCATCCCATTTAGAAACTCTATAGCATTTTTAGCATAGTCAACAGGTTTCTTAAGTTAGCTTCTCTTTGACTGCTGTAACACTTTTTTTGGTCTCCTATATAACCCTTCATTTGTCCAGAATGTAATCTAGGTAGGGTCTCAACTTGGTGGCCTATAATATGAGGGAATCCCATATTATGTGCTTTTTCCCTTGGACTATTGATTTCCCTGTGACTTGTTGTACCAATTTCTCATTCTTACTCTGTAATTCTGTACACTTTGCTTCCCATCTCTTTATTTCACATTTTCTCTCCAATGTCAATCCCTCCATGTTCTTGTTCTGGTTCTTCAACCATGTCAGCTCCAACTCCTTCAAACTTACTTTGTCCAAGTCTTGAACAATGGAGAACTCACCAGGTTCAGTGATAGGGGAACAATTCCCTTTTCAAGTTCTTTATTTTTTTCTTGTAATTTTTTCTCTAGATCATCTGCTTTGGCCTTGAGAGCCTTTTCACTCTCCACTATGAGGGTCATATCCTTATGTTGTTGCTTTTGTTTCTATATGAACTTCAATAGCTGGGATTGTCAGTCTGTAAGCTTACCATTCAAGCTCTCTTTCTCCTTTTCTAGCTCTAATAGATCTGAATCTTGGATCAACTAAGTAGATGGAATCCTCAACTTTTTCTTTTGAAACTGAATGGTATCTTCTTTCTCCTTTAACATCCTCTGTGTGCTAGCCCCTTTGTCAACCTAGTTTTCATCCAGTAACAAGTTTGTCTGAAGCTTCTTGATCTGATCCTTGTGGGCCCTATTCTCCACCTTCTCTTGTCTCGGTTTATTTTCAACTCTACTCTTTCGAGTATGCAGCTTGGATATCTTGAGAGTTGAATTTAGTAAATCAGTATGGATAATGTCCCCTATCTGCATGTGGAGGTGGATCATATCTGGTAAAAGGATGTCATCCATATTAATCCTCAACTCAAGTACTCTACTCCTATAGGCTATAGCTAGATTCAGTGTTTTTTCTTGTGAGCTCTGACAGAAACCAGAGATACCTCCTTCCCCTAAGATTTCCTTACCTCTACATACAACTTGAGAGATTCATTCATGGTGATGTCTTTTTTTTCTTTGTATTTGTCGAATATCTCAGTCTTAGACCTATATCTATTTGTTGAGACTTCAGGTGTCTAGAAAAATTCATATTCTTGCACCTCAAAGTCAAGGCCTTTGACCTTTACTTGCTTCTTCTTTCCTTTCCCACCAGCTACGTGTACCAGCTTCCCTGCATCATCCAACTTTTGATTCTTAGGTGTGTTTGTTGTTTCCTCCTCCTCTGTGTCCATGGCATCAGGGAAGTCCCTCTTATTGGAATGCTTAGAGACATTAGCTAGAGGTGTGACCTTCTCTGCTGCTGGGCCCAAGCTTGAAGTGTCAGGTGGAGGTGAGTTGTTTCCCTAAGTTGGAGAAGTATATTCTTCTTCCATACCATCATCTCCCTCCCTCTTCTGGGGTTAGTCTGAACAATTTGTATCCTCAAGCAGGCCTGACACCTCGTGGTGCTCAAAAGGCTTGTTTTTTTTTACTTGCCTTCTGTTTGAGATGATGTGATGTGGATCATAATTGATGGAAGCCTCAGTAAGGAACCCAAAATATTTAGGAAGACTCTCTACAGGTGTGAGAGCAGCCTTATTTTTTATGATAAATGGGCTATTGGACCAAGGAAATTTAATCTCTGAAGACTTCCTAAAAATCAGGAAGTGTTAATTTTCCACTATCATCCTCTTCCTGATTAGTTCTAATGTGAAAAACCTTAGAGTTAGAAAGGAAGACAATCTGTAAGGTAGGTGTACAAATCTATATAGCCTGGTTACCGTACCTTGTTCTGACAAGAACCAATATCCAATCCTCTTGTAACACCCCGGTTTTGACCCCGTGTGCATTAAATGTATATGATGTATATATTGTAATGGATCATGGTGTGGAGCTATAGGAAACTGCCCCACCATCAATTGTCGCATTATGTTTTGGGAATGGCAATGGTATTTTGTGCTAACCAAGAACGTTATAATCTTGGATACCATGTACATAAGAAAAATTAATTAAAAACATACAACCAGCTATGTCAATGCAACTATAATGAGAAGGGGCATGATTTCCTAAGGTTAAGGGGGGGATGTCTAACCCTTTGGATCCATTGGGGAAAAAACAAGTGGCAATTGATAAACCCATTTAGAAGTCATACATCTTATTGTCTTACTCACCTTTTTCCTTTTTCTCATCCACCAACCTTTTTAATTATGCAGGAGTTGGTTGGGTAGTTATTACCCATGGGGGAATGTGTGCATGGGTAGTCATGTGGTTGGTAGGACTGTTAGTCCTATGACCATGTGCATACTCCACCAAGGGAGGTCATTCTGCACTCACGCAGGGGGTTGGTTTTCCCCTCGTGGGGGCAGGAAAACATTCATGTTTTTCCTTCACGACTGGTTTAGTTCTCTCCTCCTGATTTTTGCTATGTGTAATTCCCTTCACGATTGTGCGTCTGAGTATGTAAATCCCTTCACACAGGTTGTACTCTTCTTGTTGATGTAATTGTAACTTTGGAAAGTATTCACTTGTATTTCTTATGTATTGTAACCCAATGTTTATTTTGGGATGTGTCTGTAATGTACTTGAGTCATGCCATGCCCCGATGTTCCTATCGGGAGGTTCTATAATGTAAACAAGTCATGTCAAGTTATTGTGGGTAACCCTCCTATTGGTCAAGGGTTAAAGTCCCCACAGTTGTGGGGCCCTAGGATTATTAAACTATCCTAGAGAATTTGACCCTAGGTGAGTCATTGTAAGTTGGGGCAATAGTCTCCACCATTGTGTTACCCTCCTATTGGTCGAAAGAGGCAAAGTCCCCACAAGTTGTGGCACACTAGGGTTATTAGACACTCCTAGAGATGTTGGATCTAGTAAGTAATTGTTAAGTGATGCCAACATGTTGGAGTGGGTTTCAAGTGAACTAAAGAATATAAATAGAGATTGATTCTCTCTATGTATCACACACACATTCACTCATTGGGGTGCATGAGTGAGAGGAGAAGTTGTTGGGACAAGAGAGAGAATGTTGATGTCAGGAGATCATCTTTATGTTTTTGAGTTTTACTTTTGGTGCTGATTATATCTCTGAGGAATTTGTGGGGTTTTCTCCTTTATGGTTTCCCCGAGGAAAATTCTTTGTGTCTCTTGTCTCTTGTGTTTTATTGTTGTGCATGTTATTCTCTCAGTTAAAGATCCTAAGATCATAATGCTAGCTTGAATGGTAAAAATCTAACATGGTATTGGATCTAACCTAAGAATAAATTGGGCAGCTACATAAGCTATGGATTATTAATTTTTGGGTCTCTCTCCACAGTTCATCAGCAAAAGTATGCTAGGATGACTCTCCATTGAAGGACGCATATTTCTGTCGAAGTAGAATTCGATTTCGAGCTTTTTCAGTTTTTGGTGTGGGAAATTAGGGATTCTTACAGAAGAGGAATTTTTGAGTGAGCCCAGAATAGGATTTATATCCTCATCAAAACCTAATTTTGGAGACCTGGATCAATATTCTTGGTTGGGTGAAACTCTGATAAATTCAAACCCTAGTTTGACCCCGAGCTGGAAAAACCCTAAATACTAAAACTGATAAGTTTTGGTACATTCACTATATCTTGGGATTGGAGAAGGATCAGGTGCTGAAACTTTCCAAGGATGAATACATAATCTGGATTTAGACTTTTTCGAAAATTCAGCCTCAAATTCGATATATTCTAGGAGATATGATCCCTCCAATTTAGGGCTCTAGCCTCTTCCAGGATTCATCTCTAAATATGACACCTGGGGATAATTGCTATATGTTGGGATACAAAGGTCCAAATAAAATTTATGAAGATGTTCCAAAAAGGGAACGGAATGTACTTTTTGTTGTCCAAGTTTCAGACCCAGAAGATGAAATAGTGACACATGGAAGTTCATACAACTTCGTTGTTCTGAACAGTCCTGTAAGAGGTCACCTTGGGAAAATGATCATAAGTCCCAATTGATGAAACCAATTATTATGAAATATATGGTGTTGGAACAGGGACATGTGAGGATACCTCAATGAGAATTTTTAGACATAGAGGGGCAATAATTTTGTAGATAGCGTAGAAAAAGTATTAGGAATTTCTGCAGGAGAAATTGGAAAACTAGGGCTTCCTGTTCCGGGAGCTTCCCTCCACTGTTTTCAGAAAAGGAGTACATTGGATAGCTCAAATTGAAGAGATATATATTTCTATACAATCATATTGAAAATATTCCAAGTTTTGAAAATTAGGTTTTCTCTGACAAACCCTAGATCAGCCAGCTCTGGAACCAGGACACACACCTCAAATCGGTAAGATCTAGTCTTTTGCTATTTCCATTTGAGGTTCTCATTTCAAAGTGATATATCACATCAGCTTGATGATAAGCTTGGTGAAGAAGACAAATTTCAAGCATGGAAGTATTTGATCTCTCTGAAGAAAATGAATTGGACACCTACATGAGTAGAGAGGCTCCAGTTCCAGAGAGAGATGAGGCTCAAAGCCTTAGATAAGAAGAACTTGGTCAAGGTAAAGGAGATCATTGTTGATTCAATCATGAATAAAACTGTACCACAAGTGTCTTCCCTAAAGACACTAAATATGCTTGATTCCTTGACCAAGATATTTGAAGGGAAGAACATAAATCAGAATATGACCTTAAGAAACCAGTTGTAATGTCCCTAACCCTCCGACCAGTGAAGAGGACACTACTAAGCATCAATCATACGGGAAAACAGCGCCATGAACATGAACAGACATCAATGCTGAAATTAAAAGCTTAAACATAGTACATAATAGGAAGCATAATCCATCATACAAAGATGCATAATTCCTCAACATTCAGCGGAAGCAAACATATACATTCTAGCATTCAACATGTTCATCATAATTCATGAAACAATAGATATAATGGCATAGATGAAATATCCAGCAGTACTTATCTTTTAATGAATAACTTGCCCCACAACCAGCTATGTCGCTGCAATGTTCCACCCAACCATAGGCCAGCGTGCTCATCAATCTCTTAGCAACACTTCCACCCCCGATTTGGGCATGATTTCTCAAGGAATAAGATTCAATGCAGGCTTACACATAGCCAAGGTTTGCCAATCAGCCAAACCCACACCGTAGGGTTCAGCAGGTTTTCAAGGAGCTAGGATAGGCTAAATGCCAAGCTGGTGGCCTCAACACCAACTTCTCAAGCATACCCAGCCTCTAATCCCACTCTCAATAGTCTAAAGACCAGCCACTGCATACCACAGCAAAACAACCCATTCACAGCTCTGTGAAGAAGGAAAAGACAACCAGGTGACAATCCCAACCAACAGGTGAAGGTGGCTCAAGCCTACAAGACAACCTAGATTTGTTCTTAGCCCTAGCGTGGCCAAAAAACTCAGCAACGACCCAAAACCAGGGTACTTCAACAACCCAACTCCACAATGAATGATGGCAACAATCCACAGTCTGTAATGGATAAGAAGCAGAAATCCCAGCATCGACATGGGAGGAATCAACCAACGGATGTGGAATTCAACGACCATTCAACATCTAAAATCCCATAACACACTACTCCTCAACGTAAACACTGAAGAAAGTTACACGGAAAAAAATGGGGAAATAACAACTCTCAACCTGTGCGCAAGGGAAAAATACATAGCCCAGGAAAAACATGGAAGAGACCCAGACACAGTCTGAAATGGAAGAATAAATCGGACTCTCAACAGCATCCAAAAATCAGGGGAAGAATGACAGCAACCCAAATCGTGGGTTAAACTAACAGCAAGCCTGAATCATGGATGAAGACCACGGTTATTTCACATACACAACAGAAAATCGTTCCCTTGAGGCCGCTCTTCCAGCTTGCACCACAGACCGACGAACAGCGTGAGAGAGGGAAAACGAACCCCCAAACAAGAAATCATGCCCCTTATTAACTCGACTCTGCATGAGGAAGATGGACCGGCCTCCTCCTGCACGTCTCTACGTGAGAGTGAACAGGAAATGGAGAGAATGCGGTGGAGGTTGCTTACCAACGTGAGGTCAATGTGCTGGTGGAGTGTACGCGTGGGCAAGGATTGACAGTCCTACCACACTCCACTCCCAGCCATAACTGCCTCAACTACTCCACAAAACATTAAAGTGGTTGGATGAGACAAGGGAAAATGGCAAATCAAACAGGGTGGTAACACATGGATGAAGTGGTAAAAGAAGAAGTGAAGAATGTAGAAGTGAGGATATCCACTTTGAATGGCCTCACAAGATCATAAGATTCATTCATGTGAGGAATGTGTGCCGGAAGGAAGTGATTACTTTCAGCAGACTCTAGGAAGAAGAAGAAGCTCGACTCATAATCAGAGAAGAGAAGATGGGAGCAACTGAAGATCAAGCTCTCAACATCCAAAGAATATCCCTCAAGCGATGAGGAATATGAAGAACTCAACTCTTGAAGAACCTCTTATCCATCTTAGCATTTGGATAATAAATGATGCTGTTATGAAGACGATGAAGCGGAAGGATCAAGAAGGAATCTACCAACAAAACAAATAAAGATAAGTATTCAATTGTCATTTCATGATATTGTTTATGTTATGCATTTGTTTATATTCAGTTGATGTATTATGCATGATAGAATGTTTGCATTAACGAAGGTATACTACTAATATGCATGAGATGGGTAAGTAGCTCATGGTGCTATAAAACTCTCCATTGCTACTTATCTAGAATGAAAACTCTTTGCTGACATATTGGATTAGTGCACAATATCAATGTTGTCCTGGTGGAGATGGAAGGCATCTAGAAAAGTTTCTGTGAGATATGGATGAATGTTGTATTGGCTAAAGTAGTTGCATGATAATATATTTATGCATAAGAATTTTCCAGTATGAATATTCCTTATGAAATGTTTCTAACCATACAAATGCATTTGACTTATAGGAAAGATCGCATACAAAATCGCTTACAAGCAAAGAAGGATGATATTTGTTCCGAAGAACAAGTAACGACAGTTCAAGATGAAAAATAATATGAAGAATGTAGCGACATCATTGACGCAGAACCTTCCAAGAAGAAAGGGAATACCAGTCCAATAAGAATGATGTCTTGGATGTAGTATCAATACATGAAGGGAATTTTGTAGTCCCATCATGAAGTATATGGAAACATCGTGGGATACAAGGCAAGATTCATAGCACGAGGATTCTCATGAAAAGAAGGCATAGACTACGAAGAGACATTTGCAGCTAGTGGGAGTTTAGACACATGATAGGAAGAATCATGTGTGCAAATGAAAGAAGACCTTGTACGAGCTCAGAAGACACCCATGGGATAACACATACATGATGAGCTTGATGAAGATATTAACCTTTGCTACAAGGTTGAAGATTAAAACCTATAGAGGATGACAAGCTCACAGATGAGTGTGAGAAGAACTTTTGAAAAATTTCAATATAGAGGATCTTGGTATCCAATGATCCTAGATGGATACATAGAATATTAGTAGCAGAGGAAGCTACTTGTCACTCCAGTACAGAATGTTTCAGTGCATAGAGTACAGAAGACAGAGGGAGTATGATTCTTCAGAGGGAGTGACTGCCACTACTACATTTTGACCAAAAATCCGACAGCCGTCATGTCGGATTTTCGACACTTCCCTGTCGCATGTATGACACTTTGGTTTTTTTTGAAGTGTCGAAAACTTGTCGTCGGTTACGCGACACTTAAGTAACCGTCGCTTAAGCGACACTTAAGTAACTGTCGCTTGAATTTAACTCGTCAGTTATCCGACACTTATTAAGCGACAATGACGAAAATTTTTAAAAACATTTACACCCACAGGCATCGCTTAAACGACGGAGAGACAGATTAAGTGTTGAATCAGCGACATAAAGAACTGTCGCTTAAGCGATAGATAAGCGACTAGGCGTCGGATAAGCAACACTTATAAGCGTCGCTTAAGCGACGGAAGGTAATTTAAAAAAAAAAAAAATTGTAAATTGGGTATAAGAAAAATCTCAAGATAGCATATTATCAAGCCAAGTGCAAGCTTTGGGTGATTCTGTTAAATTATCGAGGTCAATTGTGTGCATACATATCACATTAATACCTTTAAAGTTACATGCATCTTCTTCCTGCACTAAATTGGCATACATATAACATTAAGACTTCACGAGTTGCGTGCATATTCTTCCTACACTAAATGACATATTGATTGTAACTTATATAATCATATATGTAGTTACCCACATACTATAGTATTTAATTTAATTTTTGATGTTTTGATAAAGGCAAAGTCTCTTATGTACACAACAAGAAGCATGCATATGACATCAAAAGGACTTATAAACAAATAAGTAGAGCGAAAGATTAAATTTTTGAGATAGCATTCTCATGAAAAAGCAAATCAAGTTCATTATAAACCTCAATGTTAATGCATATGCTGGTAATGTTCAAGTCTAACAAACACAAAAGCTGAGTGTGGACACTTGAAACCCCTTATGGTTTATAAACTTCAATTTGAATACATATGCTGGTAATGTGCAAGTCTAACCAGCACAAAACCTGAACATAAACACTTGAATCCCCTGGTAATGTTTAAGGCATAGAAATTGTCCCTGACCTTTGCAATTAAACAACATCAACATCACTGTCTATTTCTAGCTTTCTTTTGTAATACTTTTCTAGGAGTCCAATCCTTTCACGCTCCAATTCATTCTTGACGGCTAATTCCTCCTGTAACTGTCTTAGATTGATTTCCCTTCTCTTGTTGTTGTGCATTTTAATAAGTTCTTGCCTCTTTCGTTCATATTCTTCATAATTTCTGGAACTGGTTTCAACTATGACTATTCTTCTTGCAATATCTTCAGCCATTCTGTAATAAGACAACACGATCACAAAAAATGCTTCAGAAACAGAGAAGAAGAATGTGCAAACAGGGAATATTGCATAAAATCATACTTCATTAAGTTGTAAAGCTTCCTATGATTGATGACTGAACAGCTTGAAATTGCATTGAGAGTATCTAAGTGCTTCCCAATTCACTCATGCAGTGGATCATGTTGGAAAGAAAAAGCATCAAATCAATGTCAAACCATTGGAAAGCTATGGTATCTACTTTCTCTAAATAGGAAGGTTCCCCGCATGGAGGATTGGTCATAGTGTATGTTTTGGTTGAAATGCTATTATGGCCGATGTTGAGTTGGTGAAGTAGTCTCTCCCTTCGATATATAGACAAAAAAATTTAACATGAAAACCAATGATACTTGTCATGGGTAGTTCCTGAGTTCCTGATAAACTCATTGTAAGCATATTTTCAAATAAGGGTAACTCCATACTTATTAGTATATTTTCAAATAAGGGCAACTCCATACTTAGGCATCTATGATTGCAACATTTTTTTTTATAATGTATCAATATCAGTCATAACAGTGTAGGTGTTGCAGGGCACTGTCCAAATCATCATTTCTTAAAGCAACCAACAATAAAACTCTGAAAAGGATGGGTGAACAGAAAAGATGCCTGACACAACACGGATCCAAAGGTTTGGCATATAACAAACTGGCATCACATATCCCTGTAGCACGTGTAGCATCTGTTACAGAGATAGGTCATAAGACAAATGGTATTTGACAGGGTGGTTTTCCTGTCAGCACTCAGTTTCCATGTTTTATATATTAGCAAATTGGGATTTTCCATATTTGGTGCAATGAATAGAACATTTTCCTGTACCATATAGGATACAGCTACAGAGTATACATATTCATTTGTGGTGTATGCTTTTCCTTACAAATATTGGGATATATTGGCCAAAAATGGATTCTACTATCATGAAAGGAAATGGAAGTTCTTACACTTGATCTCCTTCACACATTCTAAAGACTACGAGCATGAACTTTAGCATGGATCGTAACAAGCGATTGCATACATCTTAGTGTTTCAGTTGCTTTGCTTGCTTTCTCACGATATGTCCATGAACCAATGCCTGTCATTTCACAAAA
>LPNX010397349.1:0-10919 GCA_001517045.1 Pseudotsuga menziesii | reverse complement strand
TATATATATGTATATGTATATATGTATATATGTATACATGTATATATATATATATATATACATATATATACATATATATACATATATATATACATATATATATACATATATATACATATATATACATATATATACATATATATATATATATATATATATAATTGTTGGAGGTTACCACTGGGAAATATGCCTCTGAAGTCCTGGCTTATGCACTACAGAGTAGCACTGAAGAGGTTAAAACATCCAAGCAAGATAAGGAGATTATCATCCTAAGGAGCACTAAGCAAGCTACAACACGTTGTAGTAAATCGAATGAGTAGAGATATAATGTCTACAACATTCTGCATACATCCTTCACTTGAATGATGTTAGTTCTTGGCGATCATGTATAGTGGATGTTTTGACCTCTTCAGTGCTACTTTGTAGTGCATATATATATATAATCCATGGTGGTGAAGAGAGGACATTTCACTTGAATGATGTTTAGGTCTTGAAGCAAGTACTAGGTTTTTTTATGTCCTCCATTTTTTATTTGATGATTTTATGCCAATTTTCACCGTGTCTGATTTTTTTTGCCCCTCTTACAATTAACATGATAAGATGACCTTTGTGGTTTAGACAGTTGGTTAGATTTAGAATTATTCCATGGTATGGGTGATATTTGATGTTTCCTTTCCCTTTTTCCATCCCTTGGTTTCATCAAATCATTGAGGAAGGCATGATATAGTTAATTTAAGAGCCTTTCGATTTGTGTGAATAGTCTTTTTTGGTTCTTTCTACTTTGGGATTGCCTTAGGGTTGAAAATTAGTATGGGAAAACAAGTTAGCGTTGCCTTAGGGTTGAAAATTAATATGGGAAAACAAGCATCATCAAGACAAGATAAAAGAAATAAATCAACAAATATTATAGACTGATATAAATGTATTTAAAACATTCTTTTCATTCCTGAACGTGCCAAGTAGCAAATCTGGAAATGTCCACTCTTCACCACCATGGATTATATATATATGATTGTTGTAGGTTACCACTGGGAAATATGCCTCTGAAGTGTTGGCTTATGCACTACATAGTAGCACTGAAGAGGTTAAAACATCCACTCTACAAGATCTTCAAGAACTCAACATCATTATTTGTCCATTACTGTAAAGGTGATGTACTAGAAGATTTGCTTGGACTTGTTGATTTCATCGTGATGTTGAACGTAAATGATGAGCAAAGAGGAGCACTAAGCAAGCTACAACACTTTGTAGGAAATCGAATGAGTAGAGATATAATGTCTGGAGCAGTCTGCATACATCCTTCACTTGAATGATGTTAGTTCTTGGAAATCCTAACATCATTCAAGTGAAGGATGTATGCACACTACTGCAATATCATGATTCGACCATGAGGTGCTTAGTTGACTGGAAATTGGGTTAGGTAATACTTTTCCATTAATGGAAAATCATGAATCTTATGGTTTATGCTTTGGGTATTGATGCAAGCACTAGGTATTTTGATGTCCTCTATTTTTTATTTGAACATTTTATGTCAATTTTCACTGTGTCTAATTTTGTCCCTCTTACAATTAACATGATAAGATGACCTTTGTGGTTTAGACAGTTGGTTAGCTTTAGAATCAACAAATACTACAGACTGATATAAATGTATTTAAAACATTATTTTCATTCCTAAACGTGCCAAGTAGCATATCTGGAAATGTTCGCTCTTCACCACCATGGATTATATATATATATGATTGTTGTAGGTTACCAATGGGAAATATGCCTCTGAAGTGCTGGCTTATGCACTACAGAGTAGCACTCATGAAGAGGTTAAAACATCCACTCTACAGGATCTCCAAGAACTCAACATCATTATTTGTCCATTACTGTAAAGGCATTGTACTAGAGATTTGCCTGGAATTGTTGATTTCACGGTGAAGTTAAACGTAAATGATAAACAGAGAGGAGCACTAAGCAAGCTACAACACTTTGTAGTAAATCGAATGAGTAGAGATATAATGTCTGCAACATTCTGCATACATCCTTCACTTGAATGATGTTAGTTCTTGGCAATCATGTATAGTGGATGTTTTAACCTCTTCAGTGCTACTCTGTAGTGCATATATATATATAATCCATGGTGGTGAAGAGCGGACATTTCACTTGAATGATGTTTGGGTCTTGAAGCAAGTACTAGGTATTTTGATGTCCTCCATTTTTTATTTGATCATTTTATGCCAATTTTCACCGTGTCTGATTTTTTTTTGCTCCTCTTACAATTAACAGGATAAGATGACCTTTGTGGTTTAGACAGTTGGTTAGCTTTATAATTATTCCATGGTGTGAGTGATATTTGATGTTTCGTTGCCCTTTTTCCATCCCCTTGTTTTCATCAAATCATTGAGGAAGGCATGATATGGTTGATTTAAGAGCCTTTTGATTTGTGGGGTATAGTCTTTTTTGGTTCTTTCTACTATGGGATTGCCTTAGGGTTGAAAATTAGTATGGGAAAACAGGTTGGTGTTTCCTTAGGGTTGAAAATTAATATGTGAAAACAAGCATCATCATGAATATACATACTAGATCGGCATAAAACTTTGTTTCATAGAGCAATATGGATGAACAATAGAAGACTAAAAATCAATGATAAGTTAGGGATAATCTTCATTATAAAAGGACCTTTGGGTAGGCAAAATAGGGCATCAATTCATCCTCCATTGGTGTCCTTCAACCATTCATCTCGCTCCCCTTCGTTTGTAGGTCTCAAAATATTTACTTTGGGAACAAAGTACTTATATAGTTCGATCAAAGCCATCAGCTGTGCAAGATGCTGAAAGTAAGGATAGCGTTTCATGTTTCACTTTTGTTGTCAAAAGGAATACTGAAAAGTTAGGAAGTACCAAAGCTAATCATTATGTGCACGTGGAATTAATGTAGGGAGAGAATTCATGTCTACTTTTTTGTTCTTGAATGGGAGCAATGATGAAACCACAATAGTGGTTTATAGATGGCAATCATAGGGCAACTGTCAAACATTGGGAAGAATCATTGCACTAACAGGGGACCTTAATGCAGAACAAATTGGTATTTTAGGGCCAACTGGGGTTGTTACTTCTCTTGTGCACAGGTCCAGAGATTTTTAGGGTTTTTTTGTGACCTACGGTTGCAAGGAAAGCCACCAAAGACTGTTATTTGCTATTGATCTCCTTCAAGAGACTACCGGGAATCACCTAAAGCACAATCCAACTTGGTTTATAGGGTCTGAAATTAAATGGTATTGGTTTTATTTAGGTTTGTTTACCCCCCTTTTGTGGAGAAAAAGCACCCATAATTCATGATACTGCTATAAATTGTTGTGTAGGAGGTTGGAACAACCCTTATTTATTCCCAGAATGAAGGTTTGAGGCTGTTGGAGTGCCTAGGCCTGCTCTTTATGTCCATATCTGTGCCCAGAATTGTTTGTTAATGTCATTTCAACCCTCAAATTCAACCAAACATTTCTCAAAGCCTGTTTTTCCATTGTTCGTCACTTTTCATAGGGCTATTCATGCCCAAAACTGTCTTTTAACCCTCCAATTTGGCCTAGATTTAGAGGTATGCCTGTTTGGTGATGGATAAGTGCACAAGGGTGCCCAAGATGGTGAAATAGGGTTGCTTCATACCCTTTTTTACTGCCAAACATGTTTGTTTATGCCCAGAATTCATGTGGATGCTGCTATAAGGCATATGAATGAGAATTTAGGGTTGCTTTCACCCACAGATTTCTCATTTTCACAGCCAAAATTGCAAAGACCGCCTCCTATTGCCATTGATCATCATCTTTTATTGCTGCAATGTGCCCAGATCTGAAAGTTGGCCTAATTATAGCTGATTTGAGATGCTTTATTGTTTGTTGTGACCTTCAGAATGCTCCCAAAGTGCTCAGATTTGTCCCTTTGATGCTCATACTTGATTCTAGATTTTTTTATGCCCATAGGACTGCCCAACATTGCTCCTAGTGTGACATTGAAAATACCAAGTTTGTTCTAGAAGCCTTAAACAGGGCCAATTCACCTTGGTGTATTGGTTTATTGTTAGAGGAAGGCCTTCTCTCATTATTTGAGGAACATTCACCCTTGGAGACACATGCATAAGGGTAGTGTTCAGCCCTACCAAAGGAGAAAGTCATCATTTGAAGCATGCTTACACTCTTTTATACACAATTTCATGAGAGATACTACATGCTTGGAGGTTACTCATTGAACTAGTCAACTTGGAAGGTTGTTCACATGGTTCATGCCCTATTTTGTGAAGAACGTTTTTGTATTTGGGGGCTGCTTTATAGATTGACTATTGTGCACATTGGTGGCATATAGGGCCTACAAAGCAAGTTGTGTTTTACTCCAAATAGTGTTATGATGTATAGGAATCCTACAAAGCTAATTGACTCAACAATGAAGTAGGTTTAGAGTCTCGATGTTTATATTTCTAGGTTAATTTTTTTTTTGAATTTAAGTGTCATGTGTGTGACCTGTGCATTCCCACATTCACTTGGTCAATTTATTACGGATTGGGACAAATTGACCATTTTGTTACCGATCCATTCAGTCATAACCTGATTTTCTTGGTTCAGTAGCAAACTTGTCACTCGAATCGTTTCAAAGGCCGAGTCAGCTCGGTTGGGGGTCAACTCGGTTGACTCAGACACCTCGATAGAAACACACTTGATTAAATCTGCAACTATTATTGTTGAAAAGGGGGTAGGCCATCAAAAGGAAAAGGAAATGTTAGGAAAATGAAATGCAAGCAATAAGTGAGAATGGAGAATTGTATGTAACTAAAAGAGGGGCATACATTAGAATTTTTTAGAATTTCCAGTGTATTATTGTAGGAATGCCACTATGCAAATAAGGCATTGAATTGATAGTCACAATCCCATTAGTATCATAAATTATGGGAGAGATTAGAAAAACATCCCTACACAAATATTAACCGATAAGTATGGTTTTGGTGTTTCATTTGGAGAATAAAATCTTATAACAATAGTTGTTATTATGACTCTTAAAGGGTCCTAGATGAGATCTGTGCACTTTTAGGCCCTTCAACTTTCAAGCAAAGGAAGCCATAAATGACAAGTATGTGCACCCTAGAAAACATGGAAACGATCATAAAACATACTAGGTAAAATGGATAATAATCTACAACATAACAACATCATTCATGGGAAAACTAAAAACCACTTACAACCATCAAAAGTAAGGGTTACAACAACAATGAGTGTAGAATAAGGAGATAAGAGTGCCCAGGAAAATGAATAATCGGGCCAATGTAGAGTGGAAAAGTGACCAGCTAGAATTTTTGAAGAGGAGATTAATCAAGATTCCTTGAAAAAGGAACTCATGTCAAAGATGCTTTTTGATGGAAGTGACCAACATACCAACTCCGTATCACTTATATCCGAAGTAAATGTAGATGAATGTGAAGATATGTTATTTGAAGGAGATAGTCCATTAAAGGAGAACCTCCAGGTTTTGTACAGACATATATTGGCATAAATTGCAGTGTTATATTTTATGCATATGCATAACATATCATCTCAAGCTTGACAATGTTGAAAGGCCAAAGTACATGGCCACAAGCCTACATATTAAGCTTATGAAGCCTACCCAATTCATGTTAGGAAAAGGAAATGCAAGCAATAAGTGAGAAAGGAGACTTGTATGTAACTAAAAGAGGGGCATACATTAGAATTTTTAGGGCTACCAAATGCCCACTCCTATTAACCAAACTCATTCTTGACAAGATTTTTCTTTAACAAGTTTTTTGCTTACGAGTCTTTCTAATTTTTTTTGCTTATAAATCTTTCCAAGTTTTTTTGCTGGTATTTTTCTATGCTTATGCCAAATTTTTGTTCGGCCATGGTGCAGGTAGAACCAAACAGGTATTTGTTAGACCTGTCTTCCTCCAGTGAAGGGAGTTTGGAAAGGCTAGAGGAAAGTGATAAATCCAGTAGGTCTACACGGGCTAGATCAACTAGATGTCAGAAGATCAGAAGAAAATTTGACAAACGCATGAATTTTTTTCTCCAAAGAGGGGGGGCATGTTCATATGATGATGAGATAGTGGGAGACATTGACGTGCCCTTAAGGTACCAACACCTAGTGAAACAATGGGTGCCTAGCGATCTTCCTAAAGTAAACACTGATTTTTGTGTGAATGAGAGGATATATAGAATTGCACCGTCGTCATTGCATGGATTGGGGTTGTTTTGCATGGATAGCATAAAGGTTGGATACGGTAGATGTACAGAATTGATGGAGTATGTTGGACCCTATTACAACTACAGTGATTGGATGCGCCTAGTCCAATATACACAAAGTATGCGTAGATATGGTTTGTTAGCGAATTATATACAACTGAAAGACAAAGCTCAAAATAAAGGAGCAACGATGTACATGGACGAAAGGCCAAAAACAACCGGTAATATTGCGGGGTTTATAAACAGTACACAAACAAGGTCTGCACTAAAGCAACCCATCTGCATATTCGAGTCGCGTGAAGGAAATTGTGTCTTTGTATGTGCAATTAAATCAATAGTTGTTGGTGAAGAACTGCTTATTGATTACAATTTGAATCGTGTAGATACAAACAATGTTAGTATGGTTGTGGTACAATAAACAATTTAACCACCCTTTTATTAATTATTTTAACATCTATAGGAATTTTCGTTAGCATATAGTTGAAATTATCTACTTTTCATGTTTCCTTATGTAACTTTTAGTATGTTTTTAATGCATGATTCTCTCAGCGGAACCTCCATATCCGTAGATGTTTGTCGACCCGAGTCAAGGCAACAGGTATACATCGATATTGCCAATGTAATATTAAATTTAGGATGGACATACAGATACGTTGTTATGTATTTTCATTAGTATATTAGGTTCATTTATACAATATTATCTATTTTCCATGCAGAGTGTTGATCAGGGAAGCCAACCGGCTATTGATCAGTCGACTACAGCATCAGAGCAACAGCCAAACATGAATGTAATTCTCCATTTCAAATACTTTAAAATCATAAACATGTATATCGTGATGCATAATGTTTATTTTGTTATGTATTCTTTCGTTTTTATGGTTGCGTTCAGGATGGTAATGTTGTCTACATTTTTTGCAGATTGACCGGGGAAAGTCCCCAGCTGTTGATCAGATGACTGGAGCCTCGAGGCAACCAGTAAACCTAAATGTAATTCCACATTCTAAATACTTAAAAAATGTACACATATAAAACATGTACCATAGTGTTTATTTTTGTTCTGTATTTGTTAGCTTTTACATATTGCATTCATTGTGATAATGTTCTCTACTTTTTTTGCAGGTGGCTGATCAAGGTAAATCCCCATCTGTTGATCAGACCACACCCTTGTCTAGACGTCAGGTAATCCTAGATGTAATCCCTAATATAATTATTTGCACACACTATTGCTTCAAAGACTAAGCAATTTTTTATATATTTCAATTGCAGACAGGGGATTCCGTTTATGAAACAATGTCTCAAAACTCTTTATAGAATGAGGTCTCTCGGTTGATGAGAGATAGTGAAATTAGAGAGTCTGCAAACCCGTTCAGGGTGCTACAAAGGACAAGGGAAAAACAAAATGAAGAACTGATTCTTCTGACATTGGAAGTTCCACTAACAGAAGGGCTCGAACAAAGGATTCAATTGTTGTTACAGCAACGTAAACAAGTGGACGTAATTTATCGAATAAAAATGCAAATTCATTTATAAAAACTTTATAATATTTGATTTTATATGCTATTGAACTTGTAATACAATGGTTTGAATTTATAGCGTGCTATGGAGATTATCAGTGGTGGTCAAGGCAATGTTGGTCCCAGTGACCAAACCACTCCACGCACACCACATACTTCTCCCATATTGTCCACTGAACAATCGGAAACACGCTCTGTGACACCCCCGAGGGTTGCAGAGGGTGCAGCCGATGTTTCCCCACCCACAACAGATGTTGCAGAAGAAGGGGTGCATGTAGGGTTAGATAGAGATGTGGAAGCATTTCCTAGATCTTCTCGTGTGACTAGCACTGGTTCAATAGTGTGTACATTTTTGGTGAATGAAGAATTGGTTCCAATAAAGATAGAGAGGATTCCAGGTCATTATAGATTGTTCAATTTAGTTTTTATAACTTGTGTCTAATATACCGATAATATTTTCTAATGTTGACTAATGATGGCATTAATGTTTTGCAGGAAATGATATATTTTATAAACATATGAATGATTTGTCCTTGGATATCTTTGGGCCCACCATCCGCATAATGTGGAACAAGCAGCCAAAAGATTTAAAGGATGATCTGACTAATTGCTTGGTTAGTCTATTCGGAAAAGATACCTTCGATACATCGAAGGTCCTACAGAAGGCTAGAAAACATCTGAAGATTGTCTGAGACCAGTATAGGGTTCACCTAGAAAAGAACACTAGGTATGAGTTCCCTCCAATGATTCCATCTATGGAGTGGAAATCCCTAGTGGAAGATGGAAAAGAGAAGGGCTTGAGAAAATCAGGAAAGATACCACCAGGTGGAACAGGGAGGTGTGCAATACATTCCAAAATGCAGTGGTAAGCCTTATTATTACTAGTTTTTATATCAATTTTGGTACATCGACTAATGTATTTAAAAAATTAATTAGGCTCTCAGACACATCTAAGGCCACAAAGGCAAGAATTGAAAAAACTGTCCAACAAAAGCTTGGGCCTGGTGGTTACTCCAACTTGGCGGCCCTATATGTAAGTATCGCAAAACCCGAATCCGCATCCAAATATCATACATATTATTATTTTTGTTTTGTTCTGAAAAAAGGATTTAAAATTAATGACATCATGCAAATAGGAAGGCCGACTGGTTCAAAGAATTGCCCAGTGTGGATTACATGAAGCTTGGCTTCGAACAAGGCTTTGATGTCGTTGTTGAACACTGGAGAAGCTTGTCTGGGAATACTACACGATCTTCTGTTGATCCATTTGGTGCCCAGGTATGTGAAAAATGTATAGTTTAATGATAATTTATTAATGCTCATGCAATTTGTTCCTTCTAAATAAATTAACATAAATTATTTATTCTTTTTTGTGCAGGAAAGTAATGATCTCGTTCATGTTGAGGATGTAGTACATGACCAACCAAACGAATATCATGCTTCTCATCCTGGTAATGAATTTATCAATGTGCTACTATTTTTTATAGACCATTGCAGATGATGAACATTAATTTCTATTTCTACAGAATTCAACTGTAGAGCATGTAGATGCAAATCATAACACTGTTATAGCGGATTTCACCACTCTAGGTGAATCACACTTTGTATGGCCTTCCCCTGTCCCGCTGCAGACTCTTTAGACCCCATGGACCATATTTTATCCTTTGATGTTACCTTGATCATCCCTAAAACTATATAAAAGATGATATACGCGGATTTTCACCCGATAACCGCGTACATATGTGGGTTTGACTCCTATAACCGCGTACATCGGGATGTGTGCATAGTCCAAATCCTTTTGGAGTTTTCCTTGACATGGATCCGACTCATTTGACTCCTGACCTTCCATATGCCTTGAGATCGCTTGGATTCGACCCTTCATTATCCTTTGTGAAGCTATATAAGGAACCCCTTGGTACATTGAAGGCATATAGAGAGATTGAAAGCAACGAAACTATAGTCCATTGTTGCCAGAACTATACTTGAGTCTGCATCCCTTTGTCCCTTTGGAGCACTTTTGTGTTCTTCCCAAGCTTTCCTTTTTCTAGTGAGCTTGCTATCGAGAGATGGAGGATTGAGGTGGTGGAGGCCCAAGTGGGGGATTCAGTTTCTCTGATTCGCAGACGTGCCGTCAGAGGTTGTATCTATCTTGTAATCTCTGATTTATATTAATAAGAACTATCTTTCCTTGTCCAATTATGTGTATGTGATTGAATATTGTATCCATTGGAAGTTGTCAAATGCTTTTACATTATTGATTATATATGCTAGAATAGATCTAACACCGTGATATATAGTATGCTTGTATTGTTTACTTGTTGTTGAGGAAGTATTATATCAATTCAAGCTGAAGGTTGGAAAGCTCAACGGGGATCTACTTCGACCGTCCGGAATAAGGTACAAGGTCTGATCCTTTAGTGTTAGACATTTTATTTCTATTGTATATTGGGAAAGATTGATTTCTGGAGTCATAGCTGTCTGTTGTGGTACCCCAAGCCATAGGAATTTCTCTCCGTAACAGAATTGGCGACTCTGCTGGGGATGTTCCTTGTTTTTATTTGGGGTTTGCGGGCACAATGGGCTTGATATTATTGACTTGCTCTCTATTTCTCCTTGTTTCTGTGTTTCATTGTATAGTATGTTCATCCATTGACACTCCCCTTTATTGGTTTGAACCTTGGCCTGCTTTTTACCACTGCCTTCTCTGTATACACAGGTTTTTGGTCAAAAGTCACGTATACACGCGGATTTTTGGCCAAAAGTCGCGTATACATGCAGGTTTTTGGCCAAAATCCATGTTTACACTCAGGTTTTTGGCCAAAAGTCGCGTACATATGCAGCTGTTCTTTATACAGTCGCGTACATCCTCCCTTTTGGTGAGTTTGATGTTGTGGGAAGTTGCTAGGTGGGTTGTGAGTGTGGTTGGGTCTTCCTTGGGTCTGAGGTTGTTTGTTGGATGCTTCTTTTGTGACCAGAGACCACTCTTTCATTGATTTTTCTTTGAAATTAGTTTTAGTCATTTATCTTTTTGTTTTGCCATTAGTGCATTACTCTTTTTGTCTTGGTGTCTTGCTAGGGTTGTCTTTTATACTTGCTGCAGAGACTGAGAGTTTTAGATGACTTTTATTGCATTTTTCATTCTTTTATAATGAAAAATACAAAGTAGTTGCACTCTTAGTTGC
>LPNX010397328.1:140460-183628 GCA_001517045.1 Pseudotsuga menziesii | reverse complement strand
CTCTGTCCTAAACTTGGATGTGTCTCAAAGTTCACAAACCCGGATTGATTTTAAATTCAAGTTCTGATTAACACTGATAGATCAGAGCCCAACACCAACGACGTTGGGCAGATGTGATGCGTAGAATGAGTGGAGGTAGGGTGTCCGACCCCTATCTAGTTGATTTCTTTCCATGGTGGCATCAGCAGATAGTTTCCATCGATGATTACCCCTATGCGGGGATATATTTTTGGGTGACAACACATAGTGACATCTTGTCATATGTATGCAGATGTAGGACCACGGTGGCCTGAAGGCTTCCCTCATCATAGACGGAGGGGAAGAGGAGATGATATTACGGGTGTGGATGCAGAGCGGACGCTCCAAATAATTCACACCAACTTCATGTGGCTAACACATCGGGTACCCATGGCGCAGGTCGAGGACCTGCCTAAGGCCATGTAGCGTCAGGTGGTGGGTGTGCCACAAGCATGGGTGCGGTTGTTTCGATGGCTAGCTAGAGACGTGGTGACATTCCATGATTATAACTCCCCTCCTCCTTCTCAGGATTAGATACCTAGGAGTGATACATTTTGTACTACCGTTTATTTATATTTTGGTGGCTTGAAAGCCCCATTTTTGTATTATGACACTATGTATTATCACATTTTGGATGTTTAATGAAAAACTTTTATGATGATCAGTTTAGTTATTTACATGTGTAAAAATGTATGTTTGTGACGAGCTTATTGGCTATCAAATAAATGTCAATCTAACACGTAGTTAGCATATGAGTCAGCAACTTGATTATAAATTCTTGGAACATGTATGTATGTTATGTTGTCAAATTGTCCTTCTAACAATCACATGTAAGAATCTACGTAATAATGTTGGATCTCTAACATGATACAAGCCATTAAGCTATGACACTACTAAATCTGAATCAAGACGTACCTCAAGAGATAGAACACCATGTGAAATGGCATCCCGTACAAGCTCGATAATGACACTATATTCAGGAACATTGTTTGAAGAAGGCCGTAAACATATGCCTCCTGAAGAAAATACCTGATCCATAGGAGTATAAATCACCCAAGTGGCAGAGGCTGAGTGTTGAGTGTGATGGCTTGCACCATCCACGAATCCTAAATAGATGGAAGACTCCATTGATATCTGCCATAAGAAACAGAAGCTAATCAACAAACCCGATCACCATAAGAAAAACCTAACTATGCAAAATGTTGTACAATAATATACAATAGTTAGCCATGGCTGAAAATCATGCATAATAATTTTTAAGATAGAGCCCATTTCTAGGCTCCACCAAGGCCTTCCCTTTGTAATCTACTAGCTCATAAGCACCCTTCTCTAACACATGTTTAACCACGTAAGGACCATGCCACATGGGGTTGAATTTTCCTACCCCCAAGGGTTCTTTAGCTTGATCCCACAAAATGACAAAATCTCCTTCACTAAATTTCCTTGGACAGATATATTTATCATATTGGACCTTAACGCGACGCTTATTCACCTATAGAGCCACTAAAGCATCTTGACGCTGCTCATCAAACTACTCTAAATGGACCAAACATTCCTCCAATGGGGAAGTGTCTAGTAAGAGTTCTATGGCTAGCTTCAAAGAAGGGATTTCACACTCAACTGGCAATACAGAATCCACTCCATGTACAATATGATATGGAGAAAAACCGGTGGTAGTATTAACCGCGGTCCTATAATCCCACAAAGCAAGATATAACATGATATGCCAATTGGTCTTACTTTTTGCGATGGTTCATTGGAGAATGGACTTGAGTGATTTGTTCACTACTTCAACATGTTCATTAACTTGAGGGTAATAAGAAGAAGAATGCTCCTACTTATACCCTAACTTCGAGGCCAACTCTTCCATCATCCAATTCTGAAAGTGCCTACCATGGTCAGTAACAAGCTCTTTTGGAATACTGAACCAAGTAATAATCTAGTTGAATACAAAGTGTGTGGGTGTCTCATCATCGAATTTAATTATGGGCATAGCCTCAGCCCATTTTGTGAAGTAATCAATAGCCATGATAATATGATGATTCCCCCTAGCTAAAACTAGGTTGCAATCCATGAAATCAAGCCCCCACTTAGTGAAGGGACCGATGGTGATAATTGGATGTAACGAGGCAGGATGCAAGCGCATATTATGTTTGAACACCTGGAAAGGGTGGCACTTCTTGACTGCATTAACACAATCTTTAAAGATCGACGACTAGAAATAACCGGCTCTCAAGATTTTTTGGGTTGTAGAAATCCCATATAAATGACCACCACACGCCCCTCTATGGAAATCATTCAGCACAAGCTCAGCCTCTTCATGAGTTAAACATCGACGTAAAATGGAATCTACCCCACGGTGGTACAATGTGTTATCCACTATGAGTTAATTCTTGGATATGTGAGGTAGTCGTTGTCATTCATCCCGTGAAAGGTGAGTAGGGACCTTCAATGTTTGTAAATATATGATAATATCCCCATACCATGGATCCAAAGTTGAGATTAAGAAGATGTGCTCATTGACAAATGTATCTTCACAAGCCTCCTCCTCCTCCTCGCTCGGTAAATCTGATATAAGCTCCACAAAAATCAATAATTTCTTCGATTTTACCGAAACAAACTCGAGATCGAATTCTTGCAAGATGACAATCCACTTATTATACTTTCCCCATATCATCCTTCTAGTGAGGATGAACTGAAATGGATTGACATGGGCAACCACCAAGGTCTAGCGAAGGAGAATATATTGTCTCAATATTTGAACCACATGAACAGTAGCTAAGGTAAGCATCTCCACATGCGAATAACGGATTTCCACATCTATAAGGTTTCAGCTCCGATAATATATGACATGCTCTTGGATCTCCTCATCCTTTTGAACCAAAACCATACCAATCATCTCCATAGACACGGCCACATAAAAAATAAAATCACGGCTATAGTCGGGTGGAGTAATCATCGGGGCCTATGCTAAGGCTTGCTTAAGCGCATCAAAGGAATCCTGGGCTTGCTCATCCCAGCAAAAGGTAGTGTCCTTCAAAATATGCATAAATCCTCTAGTCAAATTGGAAAAGTTCACGATGAATATCCATAATAATTTTTCCATGCCCTACAAACATTGAAGATGTCTAATGTTTCTTGGGGGAGAAAATTGAAGTATTGCCTCAACCTTCAAAGGGTCGACTCTTATACCCTCCTTAGAGACAATGAACCCTAATAAGTGACCAGACTTCACACAAAAGATGCACTTGTGAGGATTTAACCTGACCAAATACTGGCGGCACCTTTCAAACACTAATCTCAAATGGTAGGAATGACGCATCCTCTAATGAGAATGAGTAGCAAGGTCATCCAAAAAGGATTCAATAATAAATTTGAGATCATGGAATATTAAGGTCATATCCCACTGAAAAGTGGCTTCGACATTTTTAAGGCCGAAAGGCATCTTCCGATATGCAAAGGTACCCCAAGGACAAATATAGGAAATCTTATGTTGGTCCTCACGTTTGATCTGTATCTGATTGTATCTAGAAAATCTGTCCATAAAGGAAAATACCTCGCTTCCCACACACTCATCCAAAATTTGATCAATAAATGGTGTGGGAAAATTATCCTTAGTACATGCATGACTCAAGTCATGGAAATCAGTGCATATACGGATCGTTCCCTACTTCTTATCAACCGGAATGGGGTTTTAAACCCACTCCATTAAGGGAATGGGATAGATAAAAATAACATTCAACATCTTTTCTATCTCAGCCTTAATCGCGACTGCTTTCTAGGATTCACCACACGCAAGCGTTGTCGAACAGGCTTAGCATTGGGATCAGTTTTAATTTCATGCTCAATAATGCGAGGGTCGATACCTGGCATTTCCTTGTATGACTAAGAAAATACATCATGAAATTATTTGAATAGCTCGGTATACTCTTGAATCTCAGTATGGGAACATTCTTCCCCAATATAGACAGGCTCAATCTTGCCAGGATCGTGAGAGATATTGATAGGAATGGTAGGAGATATATTTGCGATGTTTCCATCAGCCATCGGACCAGGAGAGATTAATGGAACCACGGGACTACCAATTCTCTCACTAAGAACCTCCCTAAAGTCCTCACACTCCAAATGGTCAAGCTCAGGAAGGAAGTAATATCTATGATGCAACTCTTCCCAAGGTGGCTCAACCCTAGACATGGCCTCAATAATAGCTTCATCTGAAGGAAAAACACTATCAAGGCAGTAATGTGCATGAGAAGACTGAACTGCCCATGCAAGAAGCACATATGGGCCTCCTCCTCTGTCTATGAAGAGGAAGGACTAGACTCTGCAACACATTCAATATTAGCTTGATATTCGATCATAATTGCAGGAAACGGCACATCCTTTTCAATGGGCTCACGTGAAGGACTAGGTGTAGGAAGAATCCAAGGATATTCCATATGAGTGGTGTGAAAAGACACTAAACGTAATGGCGATGAATCCTCACTGGAAGTAGACCCGATCATAAGAATAGGTGCAGGACAACTAAATGATCCGATAAGGGATGGGTACATGCCCACACCCACACTCCCAGTTGTCGGCTGAGAGTGTGTGACAATCGGGACAGAAGCTCCCGAAGATGCGGTAACACACGGATTCTTGAATGACATTTGATCAATTGTAAATATCTTCCCATTAAATTGAAATCATACAACTTGGAATAGAGAAGAATCTATGGCTTGCATAATGCACATCCAATTCCTACCTAGTAACAGATTGTAGTTAAGGGGCGCATCAACCACCTTGACCTTGATCATGACAGTCTTCCCTCCCAAACGGACCTTAAGAGAAGGAAGAATGTTGTGCGGCCGAAACGATCTAGCATCAAATGTAGTCAAAATGGTAGCACATTTATACAACTCGGGGGAACTCAAACCCTTCCAACATGCCAAAGACATAACAAAAGCTTCATCAATCACAGTGCTCTTGACGGTCTTGTTAAGACATTCTACATAAATCAAGAGAGACACATAGTAAGGAAAGCGAGACTGTAGTCCCACAGTTTTAAATTTGATGACAGACGAAGAATTATCATCATTAACACTAAGAGTAGAAAGCAAAGCTTTCCTTTGCGAAGGACAAATCTGAAGTACTTCGAGTGTAGACATCGCACAAAGAGTGTGGCCCAAATCCTTGACAACAGAATAGTTCTGGGTGGCTAGGGAATTAGGATTGTGCCCCGAACTCTTAAGGACTCCCTTAGGAATGCGAGGAGCAACTTCAGGTTTATCCACAGGTTTTTCAATACGTAAAGGACTCTCAAGTGGAGTAGGTTCCTTTCCAAGGTCTAGTTGTGATGAACCATAGTCCTTCGCACGAGTCACAACCTTAGCAGCATGCACCATGTTGATGCAACCATGACCACTACAAGCTTTCGGCAAATCTTGATCCCCACCAGACAGATCATGGGTCCTTGAGTTCATATTTTTATTATGAGGTAAAGGGTTAATCAGCACAGCTGGGCCCTGTGCTATGAACCTCAAGGCTTCTTCTATTTGAGGGCACAAGTGAGTGAGGTGGTCCTCCTTACATAACTTACAAGGAAACTTAACCTTACGTTTAGGTTGCTTGTGCCCCCTAGCATTTTGGGCATTCTTGTCATTAGAATTGGCATTTCCATTCTTATTCCCACCCTTACGATTGTTTTTACCCTTCTTCTTATTCCTTCCAGGTTGCTGGTTACCCTTCTGGTCCGAGGATTGTACCGAAAGCACACTCGTCGTTTGGGTGGGTTGAGACGAAGCCGTGGATTGTCCCGAAGTAGATTGGTTGATAGATAATTGAATGACCTGTTTCACAACCAAATCCACTAGTTTGGTACTCGTACAACCAAAAATTCCATCAGCATGTGGTCCAGGTTTGACCTTAGGGTCAAAACTAGAATGCAGAGCATTAGGAATGATCTCATATAACAAACCGGATTGAGCATAAATCAAGTCCAATTCCTGTGCCCTAAAAATGTCTTGTTCCTCATTCTGAAATCTCGATGTAGAAACATACTTCACTATCCAAGGTAGTAGTGACTTAAGGAAACACTCGAGGAGAAACTCTGGCTGTATGAAGGCTTTAATCAATCTCTTCTGTCTATGCCACTCTTGGATATGGTCCGAGATATGCGTGGCTTTATCTTTCCGAAATGTCGACAAGAGTTCCATACCAATGTCATGATGCACTAGTAGTTGGAAGTAGTTGAGAAAAGTCATAGCTAGGTCATCGAACAAAGTGAATGCCCCCTTAGGTAGCTCTATTTACCATTTCACGGTAGGCCCGGTGAAGGTGCATTGAAATAGCCTTAAACGGATTGAATCTTCATGTAAGGAGTTAGAAGAGCACCATAGGTGAAATGCAGTAACATGTTCACTTAGATCTTCTCCTGGTTTGCCCTCAAACTTGGGAATTTCCAAGGGAAGCTTCGTAGGTACAACCGGCCAAGTCGGGTCATAAGATATCGGATCGTTCGTTAGTCTCAACAATTCAAGAAGATTTAACGTTGCGAGGAAAGGGAGCCTAGGTTGAGCAGGTATATGAGGTGCTCCCTGATAATTTTGGTTCACAAAGGACTGATTGTCGTAACCACCATGGCCATGGCCATAGTATCCTCCCCCCATTTGACCCATGTAGGGTGGCATGGAAGCACCATAATGTGGTGTACCTTGACTATTTGTGGTTACAAAGCTATAATTCAGGGAGTAAGCAGGTTGTTGATACCCGTACCCATAAGGTGAATAACATTGTGCATACTGTGGTCCATAATGTGGTCCATAAGAAGTCTCATGAGATGTCCCATGAGAAACTCCATAGGTAGGAATAGACGTTTCAGAAGTAAGAATATGACCTCCAGAAGTAAGAATACGACCTCCCGACACAACAGGAGGTACTTGACTTTGAGACACAACTACACGAATAGCAGCAGTACACACATAACTCGTAGCAACATTCCGGCCTAAAGGACCACATGAATCTGGGGTATTAATAACATTCTAAGAACTAGGAATAGAGGATGAAGGGATATGTGAAATCACGTAAGTGGTATTCCCTACAGTCGCTCGTGTTGGCTTTGGTATCCGAATAGAACTACTAGCACTAGGTCTAGGATAAACATGTGACATAGCCTCCACCATTGGGATGGAGGGTGCAATGTGACTCACGCTCCTAAATCTCTCCGCATGGAAAGGAATGGGAATGCCCCCAGGCATAGTGCTAGGATCAAATTTCAACTCGACATAGAATGTTGGGTCATGTGCAAAGATGCCAGGCATGCCATAACTAACATAACTAGTGCTCGCAGGTTCATTATGAGTCTCATCACCCGACATCTAATACCGACGACCTGTGGATGACGGATCATACCCAGAGTGTGTAGGTATATCATGTGAAGGAGTGAACCAAGAGTGTGTAGGTATATCAGGTGAAGGATCATACACAGGGCTAGGATCATATTCTCCAACCTCCTAAGGTGGAGAAGACAACTCAATTTCATCTTCATGATCTCCCATCGTGTGTGAATCAATCTGAGAAGTAGTCCACCTGGACTGTCTATTTCTCTCTCCCAAAGGAGGAGGATATGTAGAAGGCAGAAGTCCTGCTAAATGACAAGAATGGTGGGGTGCCGCACCGAATCCACAATGACTCAAAAAATGAAAAAGACTCTCTAACTACGCAAACCCTAAGCAAGCTAACATGCACAGAGCATACACCAATATAATCTAAAGCCAATCACAAGAAAAAAAGGGTAGGATATGTGAGCTCCCGAATGAAGCAGGTATGTCTCACCTAGCAGAGGCTTGAGACTCCCATACACAACAAGCGAAGGTTCGTAACCAATTATTGTGGCCCTCAGCTTCAACGCGTATAGCGAGTGTGTTGTCCGACCCCAACCTAGCCGGGACACCTGCAGAATAACCCCTACAAAGTACCCCCTCGATAACCTAGGTAAGGAAACTAAGTTCACCTTAATATAATTAATGCTCAGGCAGAAAGTCACAGGTGAGATTGACCGTATGGGCAAGGTAGCAAAGCCCAAAACTCTTGAAAGAGCCCCCAGATATGAATACAATCCTGGAAATATCTCCGGTGCTACTCAGTTATGACTAGGGGTCATCCATTCAATAACCGTTTACATTACCTCGTGCTTAACTCCCTTGTAAGAGGAGGATCCTGAGAAACACTAATTATACCAAGTAATTTCACACTCTCACCTGGACAGACACATAAATGTTGTTGTTTAGTGGTCTTGGAGAATTTACTCACAATGAACTTTTCCAAGACCCTAAAACCTAATCTTGTTGGTGTACCCTATCAAAGAAAATAGTGTAATCCATTTTAATTAAGCGTTTATTTTATTTGTCTATATTACACAAAAAAGGTAGATGACCATGCAACCAATGGTGTTATGACGCAACTCGAAGTAAAATGCACACCAAACAATCAATACAAATGCATTGTGTCGAATGAAAAACAGGGCATGCTACTACGTGAAATGCAAAATTTTCTTCAAATGAAAAATGTAGTCATTCCTATATGAAATCCTAACTAATACTTATCTAAGCAAACCTAGTGCAAGTACCATGCAAAGTGTAAAGTGCAATGCATAATGATGCAAAGAAGTAAATACTTTTGGACTTTTTGAATAAAAATGAGATACTAAAGCAAAATAATGATTCTACCACCCCCAGACTCTGCAAGCACAATCAAACAACACTCATGCAAAGTACTAAGGTAAAATAAATCTAATGCACTAATCCCAAAACAAAAAATCGAAAATGCAATGACAAGAACATTCTTAAAAAATAAATCTACCCTAAAAAAAGGTGTCTCTGGTTAGAAACAGAGGTGTATACAGACTCTAGCTATATCAAAGGAGACTCAGCAATCATCAAAATTCACCCTGCAATAATCTATCTTACTCTAAAAATCAAAACTCAGGGCATACACGACTGTTCACAGTGGACCCCCATATGTACGCGTATATAGCAGTCAAAGCCGCATGTATACGCGACTGTGGGTTAAAAACTCGCGTACAGGAAGAAAAATGTATAAAAAGGAAGGAAAATAGATAAACTGAGACAAAATTCACACCAATCAGACACTACCAGGAAAACATGCCCATAGACCCGACTCAGAAACAAAGAAATAAGAGAAATTCAAGAACATTGAATGCCGATAAAAACCCCCAAAGGACAACTACTAGTAACTCCCCACCGGAGTCGCCAATTCTATTACGGAGAGAAATTCATATGGCTTGGGGTACCACAACAAACAACTTGACTCCAAAAATCAACCCTTTTCTATATGCAAGAGAAACCAAACATCTAACACTAAATGTTCTCGACTCGTACCTTATTCGGGACGGTTGATGTAGATCCCCGTTGAGCTTCCCAACTCCAGCTTGAATTGATAAATTGCTTCCTCAACATTCAATAAACAAGACAAGCATGCTATATATGATCATGTTAGATCTACTTTGGGATATATAATCAATAACATATAAGCATTTGAAATCATCCATGGATCAAATATTCATTCAAATACACATTATTGGATAGGAAAATATATTTCTATTAATATAAAACAAAGATTACAATAGAGACAACCTCTATCGACACGTCTGTGAATAGGAGAAGCTGAGTCCCCCACTTGGGCCTCCACCACTTCAATCCTCCATCTCTTGATAGCAAGCTCACAAGAAAAGGGAAAGCTTGGGAAGAACACAAAAGTGCTCCAAGGGACAAAGCGATGTAGACTCAAGTATAAGCTCCAGCAACAATGGACTATAGTTTTCTTGCTCTCAATTCCTCATGCCTTCAATGTATCCAAAGGGTTCCTTATATAGCTCTTCAATGGGGTAATGAAAGGTCGAATCCGAGTGATCTCAAGGTATAGGGAAGGCCAGGAGACAAGTGAGTCAAATCTACATCAAGTAAAACTCCAAAAGAATTTGTCCTTTTGCACACATCCCGATGTACGTGGTTTTAGGGGTCAAACCCGCATATATACGCTATAAAGTGTTTAAAAGTCACGTATGGCAATTTTTGCATGTTTTTAGGGATGATCTTGGAAACCTCAAAGGAAAAAAAATGGTCCATGGGGTCTAAGGATTCTGCAGAGGGACAGGGAATGCCATAAAAATGTGATTCACCATGTGTGGTAAAATCATCTATAACACCACTTAGATTTTATCCAAGACTTCGAGAATTAAGATGTATTAATCTAGACTCTCTTATAGTTGAGAGTTAACTTTAGCACTAACATATTCTCTCATTCACTCAAAAACCCAAAAACAGGTTCCCAACCATTGAAGAATGAAGAAAAACGCAAGAAAACATGAAGCAGAGGGCTCAACCACTTTTAGCTACGTGAGAAAACCAAATATGAATGAGAGAATGCGTGAGGAATGGATTTCTAGGATCTTACTTACCCAATAAGCCAAAACACATTTTTCCAAAATGGGTGGTCTTCCCCATTCAAATTTTTACCTCTGTACCTTTTCCATCCCAATGAAATAACTTCATCAACCAATTCTGGTAGGAATAAATGATTGGCACAAAAAGACAAAATGTGTAGTTTACAGCTTTATGGGATTTCTCCTTTAACATTTGTCTTATCCCCATTAGATCAAGGGTTTGAATATTTTCCCTCCATATTCCTTATGAAATCATACCCCCATCTCTTTCACATTGAAACGCATAGCTAGTTGTGGTATTTTTATTAATTTTCATTTTTACATGATGTCTCAAAATATATTATTCCTGGATAGAACATAAACCATCGACATCGATTTTAATCGTCGATACATAAAACACTAAATCTATGGTGGGGAATTGTCCTTGAGCTCCACACCATGATCACATAAAAATATTTACATAGTGTGCAATTCAATACCATGGGGTCGAAACTAGGGCACACGTTCCCCTCCCTCTTGGGGTCAAAACTGGGGTGTTATAGATTGATCGGGATTTCAATCTCTATTGATTTGCGATTCCACATCGCTGTAATTGATGAACCTGATAAAGCTTGGGAAAAGTTGGAAGTTGTGTTTGGTAAACACAATGAAATTCGAGGTCATCAAATCGAAAATGAGTTGATTTATTTAAATCCAAGTGATTTTTCATGCATTCAAGATTATTTATCTAAGTACAAAATTCTTAGACTCTTATGTGCAGAATGCAAGATTAAGACAGAAGACAAGCAATGCATTTATCGTATTCTTTCCAAACTTGGACCTGCTTAATCTGTTTTTGTATCTACATTTTACTCCATGAAAGAATACTTGAATCCAAATAGCTATATAAAGCTAGTCTTGAATCCTTTTGTGATTCCTTGATTAGAGAGAAAGATAAGCTCATACATCTTGGAATTATTAGCAATACAGATACATCTAGGAAATCCTTATTGGCCCGACAAAAAGAAAATTCCAAGCCTCCCAAGAAGTAAAATTTTTGCAATAATAAGACAAACAAGGGTCCCAAACCTTCTCAATCATCTCCTTCTTTAATAAATGAAAAAGTATCCAAGCCAAAAGGAAATAAGATTGAGCTTCATTGCAACTATTGAGGGAAAGATAATCATGATGAATCGAAATGTTTCAAGAAGACGGAAGCCTTGGAAGATAGAAGCCATGAAGAAGCACCACATTATCCTCAATTTGTCTTCAAAATCTACCTATTATGGACATGCACTTTGCAATTCTGGTTATTCTTATACGGCATCTTCTTCTTCTACTTCAAATGAATGGTTCATTGACTCTAGATCATATTATCATATGGCTAAGGATCAAGCCATGTTTTCTACTATGCATGAATGCAACACCAAACAAATATTTGTTGGTGATGATAGATCTCTAAGTGTTGTAAGATCTAGAACAACTCTAGTAGATAATGGTCAATTTAGTGATGTACTATGTGTTCCAAGAATTTCCTGCAATTTTTTGTCAGTCTATTAAATCACTCATTTTGGTGAAGGTAAAACTTTAACGTTTACACCTCACCAAGTTGTAATCAAGTATTTTGATATCCTAAACATGTCCTAGCTACCAGAATTGTTGATGATATTACCAGGTTGTACAAATTTAACAACTTTGGGTCATCACCTTTTCCTTTAGTTTTTGTTGCTCACAGCAATAAATTGAGCAAAATTTGGCATGAGTGATTTGGTCACTTAAATTATTGCTCATTGAAACAACTATGTAAAGACAATAAGGTGACAGGTCTTCCGATGGTATCTTGTAGGGATGGTTTTTTTTCTGGTTGTGTACTCGGAAAACATCATTGGGAGAGTTTTAACAAATGTGCCTCTTGGCACGCTTCAGTTCCCTTGGAGCTTGTGCATAATGACTTGTGTGGTCCTCTTCCATCTGCTTCCTTTTTTGGTTTCAAATATTTCTTAACTTTTGACAATTACTCCAGATGCACTTGGGTTTATTTCCTAAAACTTAAGAGAGAAGTATTTAACATGTTCGTGGCCTACAAGGACCTTGTTGAAAAACAATAGGGCCATCAAATTATTAAGTTAAGATCTGACAATGGAGGAGAATATGTTAACAAAAATTTCACTACTTTCTACACTGAACAAGGAATCCAACAACAACACAATGTTCCATATACACCACAACAAAATGGTGTAGCTGAATGGAAGAACCCCACTTTAAAAGAAATGGATAATTGTATGATCCAATCTAAGGGACTAAATCTTCAATTTTGGGTTGAAGCCATAAATTATGCAAATTACATAGTTAATCGCACCCCCACTAAATATTTACAAGGTATCACACTGGAAGAATCATGGAGTAAAATTAAACTAGATGTAAGTCACTTTCATATGTTTGGTAGTGAAGCATAGGCTCACATTCCGGATGAAAAACGGAAAGCATTGCAACCTAAAAGTGAAAAATGCATATTTGTTGGATATTCTGAAGATGTAAAAGGTTATAGGCTTCTTCAACCACATTCTAATGATATAATCATTAGAATAGATGTTAAATTTGATGAAAATATCTTGGCCTACGAGACTAACTCGATAGTTGTCTCATATTTGGCCTACGAGCATGATTCGACGATTGTGCCTTCTTCTACATCCAAATTCCTTGAAATATTTCCAACTCCAGTTTCTGATGATGATAGTGAGAATGAAAATACACCTCCATCTACTCATGTTCCTCCAATTGCACCAACACAAATGCTTCCTCAATGGGTCCATTCAACATGTGAAGCAGCTGGTGATCTTGCCGATGATCCTGGATATCAACATCGAACATGTTGTCAGTTCCAATGAGCCTCTTCTATTTTGGATCAAGTTATAGAGAATCATGATCCAAATAATTTTGCACAAGATTCCAGAAATCCAAATCGGGATGCAGCTATGGATGAAGAATATCGTTCCTTAATGGAGAACAATACTTGGGATCTTGTACCTCTTCCAAAAGGAAGAAAACATGTCATATGTAAATGGGTCTATAGAAATCAGTATGCATTAGATGGAAGTGTTGAAATACTTAAGGAAAGGTTAGTTTCCAATGTTTCTTCCCAAGTTGAAGGTATTGACTACAATGAAACCTTTTCTCCTGTCACAAAAACGAACTCTATCCACCTTGTTCTTTCCCTTGCAGCATTACATAATTGGGAATTCCATCAAATGGATTTCAAGTGTGCATTCTTACATGGTGATTTACAGGATGAAATTTACATGGAACAACCTCCTGGATATGTTCCAAATAACTCTAGCCTTCTCTATCGCCTTAAGAAAGCCTTATATGGCCTTAAGCAAGCTACTAGATCTTGGTATGCCAAAATGGATAACTCATTAGAGGAAATTTGGGGTCTAAAATGGGCCTTATAAGAAAATGCACAACAATAAATTTTGTGAGTTGGAATTCAAGAACCAATATAATTTCAATAAAATGAGTCAACCATAATGGTTGAATTGACATATTTTTCATAAAAGAAAACTATTTTTTTTGTTCGTATTTTCGACATATCTCCCTATGTTTTTACTCAAATTCTGAGCGGGAGAGCTCATTGGATGTGTAATTTAATTCCACATCCAACGAGTACCCACACTACATAATTTTGATAGACCATGCTACCCCAAAAGCAAGAAATACCTGAAAAAAATGTGATGATGATGTCATCTTCACATTTTTTCAGGTATTTCTTGTTTTTGGGGTAGATTGGTCCATCAAAAGTATGCAGTGTAGGTACTAATTGGACACGGCATTAAATTATACATCCAGTGAGATCTCCCACTCTTTATTTGAGTAAAAACACAGAGAGATATGTCGAAAATACGAACACAAAAAGTAGTTTTTTCATTCTTCCTCCAAGATTAATAACAATTATTTTATTATTTTCCTTAGGAGGCCCATTTTAGACCTCAATTTTCCTCTAATTTTATACTTGACACTGGTTTTTCTAGATTCCATTCCGACCCCAATGTCTATACCAAGAAAGTAGGAAACCATCTTATCATACTTGTTCTTTATGTTGATGATATTATTCTTACTGGTAGTGACCCTAAGCTTTTAACCCATGTAAAATCCAGTCTTAAGAAAAATTTTGAAATGTTAGACTTAGGACATTTGCATTATTTTTTTGGTCTCCAAGTCTTGCAAACAAAAGAAGGAATATTTCTTTCTTATTCTAAGTATTCTTGTGACCTTATTCGTCGCTTTCACATGTAATATTGTAAACCGACCCCTTCTCCCTTCCAATCTAGAGTAAAAATTTCTAACACTTGTACTTCACCTGAAGTAGATGCCACCTTATATCGTCATCTTGTTGGTAGTCTCTTATAATCAAGACATTCCTGTCCCGACCTTTCTTTTGTTGTTGGTTGTGTTTCCCGTTATATGCAAACATCTCATGAAAGTCACTGGAAAGCAGCGAAACGAATACTTTGATATATTCCAAGTACAATTCAGTTTGCGATTCGTTACAGTACTTAGGGGACACCTATGTTGGTTGGTTTCACTGATTCAGATTGGGGAGATGATTCCGATGATCGAAATTCTACTGCAGGTTATGTTTTCAGTTTGGGATCTGGACCTGTCACTTGGGCTTGTAAGAAACAACAAGGTCTTGCTCTTTCTTCAGTAGAAGAAAAATATCGGGCCACAATTAATGCCACTTAGGAAGCTTTATGGCTTCGACAGATCCTTTCAGAGTTTGGATTCAAACAGCAACAACCTACTCCACTTTGGTGCGACAATAAAAGTGCCATCAAGATCACCAAATATCTAGTTCAACATCAATACAGTAAACACATTGAGCTACATATGCACCTCATCAGAAATCTTGTTCATGTTCGCATTCTTGAAGTGTTATTTTTCCATACAGATGATCAACTTGCAGACATCTTCACCAAGTATCTTACAGAAGAAAAGTTTTATAAACTTCGATCTATGTTAGGAGTTCAGGAATTTGTCATTCAGGGGGTATAGGCTCTAAATCCTCCTTCCTTCTCCTAATAGTGTCACTTTTGTAAATCCTTCAATCCTATATGAAGTTGTTCTTAAGGGGGTATGTTAGGATATTTAGACACTTAGGAGTTAGTTAAGATCAACTTGTTATAATATATCTATTAGGAAAAGTGTGTTTCTTTAGTATGCATTAGTAAATATCTAATCTGTTGGTCACGATATGTTTTAGACATCGAGTGATATGATGATTCATCTTCTATTAGATCATACCTACCCTTGATGCTTGGCTTAAAACCTTATTGGTCTATGATATCTATTTAAAGAAAATGGAGGGTCCTTGGCTATTTGATCGATTATGAGAAGCTCATTTGTAACTTTCTTTCTTTTGCATAATAAATTGCCTCAAGTATATATTTGGCTGGGGCCATGGAGTGTTTCGATCTTGAGGGTTTAAACCACGTTAAAGAATTAGTGTGTCGATCTCTGATATTTTTGTGTGATTGGATGCTCTAGGTGTTCAATATTTTGGGAGTACCCTATGTACCTGAACACTCTCCATCAACCAACTTGGAAAGGAATCCAAATCCCTTGAAATTGGTTCACTAACAGGGTAAGTGTGCACTCAATGTGCAAAGGACAAGCACAAGCTCTCCAAAAATGCCAAAGGCCAATTAACAAATGATCAAAAAATATTATCCTTCCTCATGAAATCCTTTCATTAACTTCATGATGCCTCCTAAGGTGGAATTTTCCTTCATGAGCTTCCTCCAACTCATCTTAGTGGTTTAGTAACTCTCATGACACTTGTATTCCTCTTCATGCTCCAATTCTTTCCCCAATTTGAATGGCTGACTCTAACTCCCAAATTTGACCTCTTTCTGGTTATTTTTAGCCTTGACATGTCATAGTTTTCATATTTCAACAATCAGGTCTGAATTTGTCATACTTTTCATAGAATCTTCCATCATTTGTTGCCATAGAGGGCATAGAATCTCCTTCCAAGTGGCACACCTTGTCTTTTAGTTTCTTCATCTTCCATGGGAATTACCTCATTTACCAATTCGACTCCCTTGGATCATTATATGATATTTGAAACCACATTACCATACAATAATGCTACATTACCCATGTGTTCTAATTTGGATGAATATCATGCCATGTGTGCGAGGAATCTAGTCACCCAAATTCTTCACAAGCTTCCAAGTGTCTTCATGAAACCATGCCACATTATTTTCTTAGCATATATCATATATGTAATCCATTTAAATGTGAATATGGTAAACTAAAGTACTTTTGGGTTCCATAGCCCCTTATTACATTTAATGTCTCCATCTCAACCTATGGAACTAGTAGGTTAGTAAAACATTATTTGCATATAGTCTTATTTGGAAATTATCTAATTGGGGACATGAAATTACCTGGGAAACCAACCACCTATACTCAATGTGAATTATCAACCTACATATTTAGGGGTTGTTTATCTTGGGATGCCTTACCTCGAAAATATGTTTACACCATGGGGGAAACCTAGTTGGTCATATATGCCTATACATGGAGGAACACCTATGAATATTGTTGGAGGTTATGGGGTCCACCTTTTGGAGGACCACTCAGTGGAGGTCCACCTTTTGAAGGCCCACTTGGTGTTGTCCCACCTTCTGGAAGACCACCACCTAGAGGACCACCACCGGGAGAACCATCATCCGGAGGACCACCTACCAGAGGACCACCTTCCGGGGGACCAGCATCTGGAGGTCCACCATCTGAAGGACCACCACCCGGAGGTCCAAATTCTAGAGGAGGATCACCTAGAGGCCCACCACCATCAAGAGGATCCTCAAGAGGATCATATGCAAATCCACCTCCCCAATAGTCGGTATATGATTCGAATTATGGTCCTACTATTATACAGATGGCTTATCAGTATTACTAGTACATACAACCTAATCGACAACTTCCATTTTTGGAAACTTTGGACTTGCCTGACTTTTCCAAGTTGATCAACAATCCCATCCAACATAACCCTTTGTGGCCTACAATTCCGGTCAAGTCACCATCAAAGATACCTAAGTTTGATGGGAAGCAGAGAGAGGATCCAAAAAATCATGTTATAGAGTTTTATCTATGGTTTTCTTCTAACCCTTGATGGATGATTCAATCCATTTGAGGCTCTTCCAATGAAATTTAAATTGCATGGCTTCCAAGTGGTACATTGAGCTTCCACAACATTCATTTGTGGATTTCAACTCGTTGGGAACAATTTTTCTTACCTATTTCCAACTTCCTATCCATTACGAAACTAGTACAGATCTCTTAACATCCCTTCGTTAGAATATTACCACCCATATATCAACTCATATTCATGAATGGAGGAGGTGACAAAGACTCATTAAATATCCTATCCCAGAGCAATTGTTTTTTTATTGGTTTACGATATCCTTGTTGCCTCCCATTGCTCGTGATGTGGCTATGGGCGGTGTTGTCACTAAAGAGCAGGCTATTAGCCGGGATCAGTATCTGGACTTGGTTTATTCTCAGTATGAAACTTTGTATGATCTGATAGCTCAAGCTCCTCATCCTAGCACAGACCCTGCCAATCCACCTATAGAGACTCCTATTTATGGTGTTGTAGGTTCAATCCATCCCCCATTAACACTGAAACCTGCTAAGAAACAAAGTACTTCTACCATTGCTCCTTCTACTCCTGCAGTTTTTGCAGAGGTGAATGATATTCAAAATACATAGAAACCCAGTAATAAAAAGAAAGGAAAAGGAAAAGGTACAAATTTAGGAAACCAACAAGAGAACCCCAAGGATGCAACCTCAGAGAATGAAAACAAAGGTAAAAGGAAGTCTAAGTATCCTTTCCTACTGTGTTGAGGTGACCACTTCATGAAAGAGTTCCCTCATCATAAAGAAATTAATAAATTTTTGAAACATAACCCTACACCAGTATTACTTACCAATTCTTTTCCATCTCAACAACAATTAATCGACCACATGTATTCACAAGGAATCTCTAAATCTACTAAATAGATCCGAATGATGCTCGTTGAAACTGGTAGCTTGCTACACGTAGTCATACATATGACAAACCAATAGAGAAGAAGGACGAAGGTATGTCTTATGGGAAATTCCCTTCTACAAATTATTCTCCTCCACCTCCATTTAATGGCGCTCTTACGATTGAGAAACCTAAGCTCGACTTGATTTTGCACCCACCTAAGAGTACTCTCCGGAAAGATATATTTAATCCAAATGCTCGAGTCGCTTAATTCTACAATGTTGTTGAAGATTTGGCTCAAGCACCTTGTGCTATGTCTACACTAGAGTTAGTCCAAAGTTTCCCTATGTAGCATAAAAGTATATTGACGGATTTAGGGGCATTAGATCTGGATAACACTAATATGATTCATTTTAATGTGGAGAATTGCAAGTCTAGTTTATCCCACTAGTTCACATTTTAAATTGCGACCAAGGTAGTTGGGAGGAAGGTCCATCATACTGTATTAAATGAAGGTGATTCTACCTCAGTGTTATCTATGTCTTGCTAGAGAGACATTGGTTCTCCCAAACTTACTAAGTTACCCACCACTTTGAAATCTTTTAACGGATGAGGTTTCCAACCTCATGGTCTGTTACCAGCTCTATCTACCGAGCTTGCAGGAAATACTATTTCCATTCAACTAGAAGCAGTCGATTCTCTTCTAAATTACAATCTTCTATTGGGGGGAAAAATGGTCTTATGCTATGATGGATGTCTCTTCGAAGGTTTTTCTTACTCTCTAATTCCCTCACTTAGGGAAGATTGTGACCATAGATCAACTTGATTTTTGTTCACCTGATGTTACTGCCCCTGCTTCAAACAATATTACTATGCTAGGGAAATCTCCTCCACCTTATCAATCGATTGGGGTAGAGATGTTAAAGGATTCAAATATTATGGGTGTATCTCCCTTTACTCCTCCTAGTATGGAATTAGCAACGATGAACATGATTTCTACAACTGGTTACATTACTAAAGGTAGAGAAGTTGTTGAGACATTTTCTCTAGGTCCTCATGAAGTAGTCTTGGAATCCATACAATCTGTTTTCAATGTATACTATGATGATGATCATCTAGTGGCATCAAATCCTTACCATATACCCTATTGGCTAGAGTCCCCTCTCCCCACTCTATATTACCTCTCATAGAATTTTCCATCAGATCCGTCTATTATGGAGATCATGAGTGTGGATGAACTTGTATGGGAAGTCCATCACCATAGATCCTCTTTCATTCCCAATTCCAATTCGGTAGACTCTAATTTTGTCTCTCTCATTAGTACTAATATTTTCAAAAATCCTCAAAAACCTGTACTGTTACAATACATTGATTTCAAAGGAAACATGTGTAACATCACTCAGACAACTCCCATCGACATATCAGTGAATGTTGGAACTGTTGAACATGTTCATGTAGGCCAGAACTATTCAACTGAAGAAACTGAAAAGTATAGAGCTTTGTTCAAAGAGTTTTGAGATGTTTTTTCTTGGATGTATGAAGAAATTCTTTGGATTGATCCGTCCATCATTGTACATGAAATCAAGACTTACCCCATGGAGATTCTAGTTTAGAATAACCTTTGTCAGGTCCATCCAAGGAAAGATGTGGCAATAAAAGCCAAAGTTGAAAAACTTCTGAAATTTAGTTTTATTTATCCCATCCTGTAACTGAGTGGGTATGTAATATTGTTCTTGTCTCCAAGAAAAAGAGCACTACTAGGGTTTGCATCGATTTCCAAGATTTGAATAATGCTTGTCTTAAGGACAACTTTCATACTCCACATATTGATCAAATCATTGATAATTGTGATGGGAGTGTCATATTCTCATTTATGGATGGCTTTTCCAGCTATAATCAACTAGAAATTTTACCTGTTGACCAACATAATATGACATTCATTTTTCCATGGGGAACCTTTTCCTATCGAAAGTTACCCTTTGTTTTAAAAAACGCTGGAGCTACATTCCAGGGAGCCATGTCCTACGCTTTTCACAATATTAAAAAAATTGTGGAGCCCTATTTGGATGACTTCCCTTCTCATTCACAATAGCAAGAGGATCATCCAGGGAATTTTAGGGACGTTTACCTTCGACGTCATCATTATTACATTCGTCTTAATCCACATGTAATTTTGTCTTCTGTGTTGAGACTGGACATCTTCTTGGCTTCATGGTTTCCAAACATGGCATCCAGATAGATCCTTTGAACATAACTATTATTTTGGCCTCACCTTCCCCAACCAATATTACTAAACTCCAAATTTTGCAAGGGAAAGCAAAATTTCTTCATTGTTTTGTGTGCGACTTTGTAGAAAAAATGCATGGCTATATGTGTATCCTTAAGAAGAACACTCAATTCCTTTGGGATGTCCAAGCCCAACGAGATTTTGATAATTTGAAACACGCTATGACACATTCACCAATGTTACACCCCCCAAATTATTCAGAAGAATTTCTTCTTTATGTTGTTTTCCTCCACTACTGCGATTGTTATGGTTTCGGTGCAGGAAGATCTCAATTGCTTAGAACATGTGATTTACTATTTAAGTAAGAGTCTCCTTAACTCTGAAACTCGTTATTCACATGTGGAAAATCTAGATTTGGCTACGGTTATCGTTTTGCAACATTTCTATCACTACATTTTACTACTTACTATGATTTTTCTCATTTATCAAAACCCTATGGATTACATCTTGACTCGTTAAGTGATAGGGGGTAAGTATTCTCGTTAGATAGTCATCCTACAGGAATTCGATCTGGATTTCGCTAAGGCTACTTCCAAGAATTACTTAGTCTTTGTAGAGTTAATGTGTGACCTTCCATGTGCTCTCATGGAAATGGATCCCAATGATTCATTTCCAAATGAATTTTTGTTCTTGATTAATACAACTGACCCATGGTACGGAGCTTTGATCATCTATCTCCATACCCAAAGGTTTCAGCCTGATATGTCATGTGATGATCACTGACGCATCCGTCACTAGGATAAATATTACCTCATTCTAAATGAAACGTTATACTGGCATGGTATAGACTCTATTCTCCAATGATTTCTTACTCATGATGAGGTTGAACAAGTGATGAATGATTGCCACTCTAGAGCTTGTGGCGGTCATGTTTCTGGGATGGCTACAACTCATAAAATCCTTCATGTTGGGTATTTTTGGCCCTCAATCTTCAAATATTGTCATGAGGCAGTTAAAAAATTACCACCCTATCAACTCTTTTATCCAAAATAATCACCCACCCTGCTCCGTTACACCCCGTCATTGCCATTTCCCTTTTCACTAAATGGGGGATATATTTTATGCATTCTAGGCCTACCTCAACAGAGGGGCATGGTTACATCATTATAGCCATAGATTATTTGAAAAAATGGGCTCAGGAAATGCCTCGTATGCAGAGGATGGTAAGATTGCCCCCCTCTTCCTATTCAATCACGTAATATCTAGGTTTGGAGTTCCACAAGCCATATTCACTAATCACAGATCCCATTTTCGTAATCACATGATCGATAAATAGAGTACTAAGTTGGGTTTTCGTCATGAAATATCAACTCCCTATTACTTGTAGAATAATGTTCAAGTCAAAGACATTAACAAAGTATTGAATACTATCCTGCATAGAATGGTTGGAGGTGATAAATCCAACTGGAACTAAACTCTATTTTTTGCACTATGGGATTATAGAACTTCAGTTAAAACAACAACTGGTTTCACATCATTTCAGTTGATCCATGGACTAGAAGTTGTCCTACCTATTGAATGTGAGATCCCGTCACTCAATCTTGCAATTGAGAATTTCCCAAACAATTCTATCGAAGAAGAACATTTTCTGTATTTGACAAACCTTGATGAGAATCGAAGAGATGCATCCTTGGCTAATGAGGAACATAAAAAATGCATTAAGGCTCAATAATATATGTTTGTTCAACCTCATGTGTTTAATGAATCTCACATGGTTCTGACCTACAATCAGAAGCATGACAAACTTGGAAACGGGAAGATGGAATCCATGTGGTATGATGGGATACCTTTCGGGAAACCTTGCAATGGGTTGTACCTGAAAAGGTATTATGCTTGAATACATCCCTATTATAGTACCTTGTATATATGTACATTTATTGACTTTTTGGTGTGGTTTTAGTATTTCAATATGGTTTTGAGTTTTTGTTAGTACTGTTTATACCATGTTTTGGTTATGCAGATCAAATGGATTTTTATGGTTTTGTTGATGGTGCTTGTCATCATACCCTGAACCTTGCTTCAACTACTTGGGTTTTATATTCCCTAGCTCATGACCTAGAGAGTTCAAGAGCGGTTTTTGTAGGTCCAACCACCAATAATATCATCGAGTATCATGTGGCAATAGGTTTGTTAATCGAGGTTGCATCTCTAGACATTGATCACTTGGTAGTTTTCATATATTCGCAGCTAGTGGTTTTTCATTTGAACCACGTGTGTGCCATCCGAAACCCTATAATTCTCTGTCTTTTTTGACGAGTGCGTTTGTTAGAAAGATCATTTGAAAATATTACTTATCGGCACATTCCTAGGTCTTGTAACACAGTTGCAGACTCATTAGCCAATCACATATTGGACTAGTATATTGCTCATACATAATTTTTTATAAGTGAAACATGGTTCATTGTAAATAAAAATAAACAGTAAAAAGACATAAAAAATCATATAAATATCATTACACATTTGAACACAGATAAGTTTGCATAGATAAGTCTGTATATATATATATATATATATATATATATATATATATAAAAGTGTTTTACAAAAAATATGGTCTCGAGACCCCGAATAAAGCACACTATATTTTAGATATATAAAAATTATGACAAAAAGACTGAATCTAGATAGCTTTCAGTGTCTACATCATGCATGATAACCAAGGATTCCCATGGTACCACATGATGCCTCTTGCTACCCTCCATAGTAGGCATCGAAACTGACTCCATACTCCACTCGTATGCCTCTGGTACTTGCTAGGGAGGTCATCTACAGAAATGGCTGGAATATCTAGAGTTAACCGGTTGAGTTTCTCCTCCAACTTAGTCAACTCGTCATCTTCTTTGTGGACAAAGCGGGCTCCCTCTCTCCTGTCAATTGGGGAGGAACCCCCAGGTCACGTATCTCCTACATATGCATGAAATTTTGGTCTCATTAACAATCGATAACAATTATAAAACATAAAATACAAAAACATAATCCATGTCTTAAGTATGCTTCTTACCAATATCGCCCCATTGGGAACCCATTGGTAAGAGTAGATCCAAGTCTCCTATGAATTCAGTCCTAGTGTATGCATAATTCTCAATCATGAGTATTCGGTTGTCCAACCAATATAAAAATGTGCTCCCATACTTGAATTTATACCTGCTACAACCAGTGCAGACCATGATCTCTACCCACCGTAGCATGCGAGGGTCTCTTGCTCTCAGCTCATTGAAAGCTACCTGCGGCCTCAGATGAGGTACCCGTTCAAAAAAGAAGGATGTGAAGATGGTGCCATAGTCAAATTGCTTCATCTATCCCTGTCAACACTTGGTCAACTGCTCCTTGAAAGTGCTCAGTAAAGTCTAAGTCAAGTTAAATACTGTAGGCACCATAGCATCCAAATCATAGATTATGTGTGCTTGAGAATCCTGATGAGCCCCTTAGCTCCCAAAAAATTGCTGCATTGTAAATATCACTGTGTGAAGAGGCAAATACATCACCTCTTTAATTGGTATTTTCTTCCCAAACATTTGAGTACCTGGAAAACAATGATGGTCTATGAGCTACTGTGTGGTGATATATCCTCCCTGAGCACCTGTCAATGAGATAAGCGCCATATGCCTGGATATACGTGTAAGGAAGTAGATGTCTTCTACTTCCACAGTAATAATGTGAGCCCCAACTTTGAAATATTGTTGCTACGGGTTCCACATTATCAGTATGTACTCCAGTAATCTTACATGAGATCTCATGCTTGGAACATTTAAAAATTTCAAGAGGCCACAACCTTGTAGAGCGGCTATAGATCCTTCATCTGCTCCATCTCTAGAATCATCATATTCATGTTGCCTCTCCTTCTAGACAACCAATTTTGACAAATTAACATGTCAAAAATCCAATTTGAAGTATTAGAACACAATTCCAATCATTAAAAATACTTTAAAATCTTTTTTTTGGCTTGGGCGTTGCGTATTTTAGGGAATTGTGTGGCACCTCCCTCATCCCTTTGGGATAGAGCAGTGGCACCGCCTTTTACGTCATGAAAACCGCCATGTTAGTAGGGCACCACCTTTCCTGAAAGGAGAAAGAGAGTTACCTTGTCGGCATTTTTCACCATTTGGTAAAAATCTCAAAACCCTAAATAAATTGCATGGAATTAAAAAATGCAACAATAGAAATCTCAAGTTTGAGTTTGGCTCTTACTTGGAGCCGATAGATCGAAAAATAGATGGTTGATGAATCTAGAATCCTTTCTTGAAGATTTCACACAAATGGCTCCAAATGGTTCTCCAAATTGGTAAATAGTGAAATGGTAAGTTATTTATACTATTCATGGGTTTTCATATGGAATATTTTGGGTTTTATTATTATTTTAATCATTTTATTATAAATACCCTTTTACATGGTCATTAAAATGTTTTTTAAAAATATTTTGGAGGTCTAATAATCTTTTCAAAGGTTTTGCAGGGATAAAGGTTAAAATTTTTGGTTATGAGAGGGTTTATGTTTTGACTTTTTTCGTACTTGCGTAACACAAAAAAATCCTTGAGTGCTAATTTCAAAATTTAGGTCGTGCTCTTTAAACCCAGTACTGAATTTTCGAGTCAATGTTCGCTTCGTTTTAGACTCATTAAACTCCTTTATCATGAAAAGAATCTCTAATGGAGTCTTCTTTAAGCTCTTTTCAGACTCCTTAAATGTGAAAATATCATCGAGTGAACTTGTCTTCTTCACGCTCATAAAAGTACTTAAGAGTCATCTTTTCGACAATAGTTTACCCCTTTTTTGGTTCAGACTAACTAATTATGAAAAATGAATACTCTAGTTGATCTCAACTAGAAGAGTTCTCTTGGGAATTATTTTATACTTTTTTGGGCCCAGGGACAAAATCATATGAAAAGGACCTTTTGGAGTCTTCTTCCATTTTCGCTACTATTAGAATTTTATCATTCAAGCTAGCATTATGTTAGGATCTTTAACTAAGAGAATAACAAGTACAAAAATAAAACACAAGAGACAATGAACACAATGTTTTTCCTTGGGGAAACCATAAATGGAGAAAACCCCGCAACTTCCTCAGAGATAGAATCAGCACCAAAAGTAAAACCCCAAAAATAATAATATTATCTCCTGATAGCAGTAGCCTCTTTCTTTCTATCCCCAACAACTTGTTCTCTCTCAGCTATGCACTACAACTGAGTGTGAGTGAGTGTGTGATAAATAGAGAGGCTCGCTCTCTATTTATACTAATTCTCGACTTGACAATAACTCACTAGGGATGAATTCTCTAGGAGAGTCTAATAACCCTAGGGCCCCAGAACTGCAGGGACTTTAACCCTTTATCAATAGGAGGGTTACCCACAATTACTTGAAATTGATTCTCATAGATGTCGACAGTACCAATAACAACAATGTTTTGATTCTCATAGATATCGACAGTACCCATAACTTTATTAATGTTAATATTGCTAAAATATTAAACTTATTCATTTTTCCAATGCCTAACATGAACGTTATGGTAGAAGATGGCAACAAGATTGAAAGTGTGGTAAAATATCACAAAGTTAAATTACAAATGCAAGAATATAATATAGAATTAGACTTCTTTGTCACACCTCTTGGAGGAGTATATGTTGCATTGGGAATCCAACGGTTGCAAAAAATGGGTACTTACTCCACTAACCATCAAGAGAACTTAATCAATTTCAATTGGCTAGGGAAAGAATACAAGTTGTATGGTTTCCAACCACCCCAAACTCAATTGGTTACATCACATCATATGGAAATGCTAATACAAAAAGGATCACCTTCTTACATAATTCAATGTCAAGAGATGGAGTTGCTAACATGTGAAGGAGATGACTACAAACCAGCAAAGATACAAGAGGTAATCCAAAAAAACACAAAGTGTTCCAAGTGCTTCCGATGTATCTCCCACCAAAGAGGGATACTAAGCACTTAATTGAGCTAGAGTCAGGGGAAAATCCTGTAAATGTCAGACCATACAAATATCCCCATCATCATAAAACATAGATTTAAAGGTTGACCTAATATTTGTTAAAATGTGGAGTCATTTCAAAGAGAACAAGCCCCTATTCCGCTCCAATAGTGCTAGCACGAAAGAAGGATGGGCCTTTCATGTTGTGCATATATTAAAGATGGCTCAACAATGTAACAATTAAGAATAAATTCCCTATTCCATTCATTGATGAGACTATTTGAGGATTATATTGCATTCCTGACAACTGATACCACATGATCTATGGTGCTCTCCTCAGCACACGTTGACCACTAGCAATGTTAAGCTTTGACCGTCGATCCACTATCTCACATATATAGCATTCTTGACATCGCAGCTATCACCTGATGACTCCATGTTCAACAACTCGGTTTACTCTATAGCTCATGTTGCCTCCATATCATGTTTCTTAACACCACATCCAACAACTCACCACACTATGGGATTCTACTACTCAGTCAAAAATTCTCCTCAACCCGCAATTACCACTCCAATCCTGCTAGTAGAATGGTGTCTCTCTCCATGTAGATGTCTCATGGATATCTACCATCATGCGGCCTTCCACCTTCCACTTAGAAGACACGATCTACGACAAATACACCTTGACGCATCTAGGGTTTCTCTTTGCCTCTAAATGGAGGGAAATATCTGCTTCAATCTTAACGGTAGCATAAAACACTAGGGATTGTTAAAAATGACCTCCTCGATCCTCATATCTAACACACCAGTGCTCCAAACCAACTTGGCCCTCCCCATGGTGTTTCCTCATATCTCTTATTGCCAATATTGGCCCCTCTATTGATTTCTTCGTGTTCGTGAAAACCCACCAACAAAGCCTCGTCAAAATGGGTTCTCACTCTGTCAATGCCCAACCAGCGTGATCTCCATGAGCACCGGCCTAGGCAGGGGTTACCCTACCCAACAACATCTGCAGAGAAGATGAAGTCTCACTTGAGATGTTCAAGGGAGAGCTGTCAAAACCAAGTTTTCAGCAATAAGAAGGGAGGAAATGGAATCTGACAGAGTTTTAGCAGCATAAGCATTAGTTTACAGAACTAAGACAATAATCATAATCTATCTTCATTGCTACAGATCTAACAATCACATCATTCATTTGTCGCAGCAGGTCGGCACACCAGTATAAAACAACTTAAACCATCCATTATAAGAAATGCAACTGAATCGGAAGAGATCGCAGAGACATCAGTAAACCATAATGGAAATGTGATAGAATTCGAATAGATCTCAGCATCATAAATCATGACAAATTCAACATAATTCTCATTGAGATCATAGCAGAGAAAACAAGAAGACAAAAGACAACATTTATGCAATAACTGTCATATCATATTAATTTTGTGCAAAGGATCCAAAACAAACAATTCTTCTCCACAACGGGAAGCTAAATACATAAAAAAAAACCCAGAGAGATCACAGATACAACAAAAAATTCTCCAAACCCATAGACAGATTGCAGCAGACCTCAAGTGATAATTATGCTCAAGATAATACTGATGTCTATCTCAATTTCAAAACTAGTCCTATATATAGGCTTGCACCTTTACATTGAAGGTCCACTTCTAACTACCTTGTAACCACTAATGACCTATGGTGACAAAACTTGGTCAAATAATATATAAAATATTCAAAATGGTTATTTTTTAGCCCATCACGTTGATCTGGCCTTGCGTGGTGCCACATGAGCTTGCACAACTTTCAGAATGTTGTGCAACTCACTTACCAAAACCCCTACCAACAGGCCCCCAACACGGTCTTGTGGCTCGTCCCTGAGCCATGTCAGGTTGACAGGGTATATGTCGACGTCCACTCCTTGAAATCTTCAAAATGTTGTGTGATCTCACAAACTTGGAGCTGGACTTTGTTGGTAACAATTTGACAATTATTCAAAGCCTCTTGCATAGGGTGCTCTTCCCTAGCCTTTCCATCGACCATCTACCAATTCTCTTGCATCGCTTGCAGTGTGGCGATTGCTGTAACAACCAACTGGCCACCAACTTCTTAAAACTCATCTAGCTGAGCGCAACACTTTTGTTGGAATTCCTAGACATGGGCAGCTCTTTGTTATATATCCTTTAATTCCTTGGCCCTCATGATATGCACCATCAATGGCATTTCCTGCAATGATGTCTTCAGTGTTGTCAACTGGCCTTCAACTTCTTGTCCTTGCACTATCAACTAATCGAGCTACTCGTCTTGGACAACGCTCTGCCAAAACTACGTTGTCACCTCCATGATGGTCTTGGCTTCTTGCTCCATGGTTTTGAATTGGGTTTCTATTTCCTCAATAGAAGCCTTCCATTCAGCAACCTGCTCTGGCGGCTTCGTTGGTTGGACCAGGGCATTAAGGATTAGTTTGGTGTCCTAGAGCTTGACAATGGTTTCCCCAAGTTGCTTGTCCTTAGTGACCATGGTAAGCTCAGTCATTCTCTCAAAAATATATTGGAAAGACTCATCAATGGGTTGCTCAACCTCGCCACATCTTGCACACAGCTGTGCTTGTTCAACAATAAGGAGGTCTTGCACCTTCTTCAGTTCAGTAATTTCCTCAAAATCCTTACACTGTAGCTCGTCCTGTGCCACCTTCAATGCGTCTATTTCTCATACCTTCTCCTCTTCTAGCTGCATCCAAACCTAATGCAGCTCCTTCGCTTCTTTCTGCAGCTTCTCGACTACACTCTATGACTGTACGTATCCGTCAGTCATCTCCTTCTCTCTATTCACCAATTCCTGGGTGGTCATGTGTTGTAGCTCCACCAGTACTTGAGTTGGTAGCTTTTTTAGGTCTAAAGTGATGCTCTAGATCAGGCATAGTAGCTGGTTCACTTCTTCATTTCCCACGTCGATCGCAGTCATGGGAACTTGCACGTTCCTATCCCAGGGCTCGGTGCTGATCGATGGGACTACCTGCATCACCTGTCTCACAAATGTCTTCTTGCAAAAAATATAAAAAATGGAATTCAACCTATCTCTTACCACACCAAAGTCTTCATGGTTGGACTTGTGGATCACCTGTTTTATATCCTCATAGGAGTCAGTGGCTGCTTTGATGAGCTATTGTAGTTGGTACTCCATCACTGACTGGATACCTCTGCCCGAATCCTATTCCTGGCTCCATTTGGTGTGAGTCTCCTCCATGCATTGTGCTTCAGCCTTAGGGTCAATCGATGACTCGTTATCAGAGTCGTGAACACTCAGCTCCTTCTGGGCACTCTCTTTTGTGGCATCAAGTGGCGGCTCCTTAGAAAGTTTCTTCTAACTCACTTGGTTGTGCCATTCAACTGACCACTCTTGAACAATAAAATCCAATTCTTTCATTGTGAATTTGTAAATCAGGGGTAGTCACTGCTTCTCGGGGTCCTGCCATGCCTAGATGTAAATGGAATGTGGCCCGATAGAAAATCGAATGAGCCGTTGATACTTGGCCACTGCATAAGGAGATACTTGAGGAACTATGACAGTGGTGGCTTGCAGCGCTTCCCAATAGACCCAAAAGTGAATTGCACAGTCTGCCTGTCAACTGGGCTCCTCAACCCACCGAACATTCTGGTATTGTGCACCATGGCACACCTTTGCCACATCGACTGCCATTGGTTGGTAATCTTCGAGTTCCATCCAGGTGACAAGTGCAATAAGAATTAACAGCCAACTATATGAAAATGATCACCCATCCTGAGAAATGAGCCGCATCTTTGAGCAATTTCTTAAGCAAGAATAAGGACCAGTTCATTTGTATGCCTTCGACACACTTCTAGGCGCATGCAACCATGCCCAAGTTGCACTGGACCAGTCGATTCCCCCGAACAACCTTGGTTGCCAAAATGCATTCCTTGATACACACTGCTTGTAATGCTATCAATATGGTAGGCACGGCCATCCCTCTATAATCCAAAGCACTCCTTTAGCTACTTGGCAATCTTCTTATCGATATCCCTCCCATGGATATATTGCACCAGATCTTCCCCTGCCTTCGGCAAGCCCGTAATGCTCACAATTAGGTCTACTGTGACAGGAATGGGCATATTCAACCAAAGCATCCCACCATGAAAATAGGCTAAATTTCTTTTAACACACGCATGGGCTTCATTCAGTGGCCCAAAATGAGGCATATTGATGACCCCCAACATTCCAGAGTTGTCTAACCCACTCGCCCAAGGTTGAGGAATCCACTAAATTGGGGCACTAGGAACCATCGGAACTGACTGATAGGGCTCGTCCCAGACATCTTTAAGTAATGGTCCTAAAACTTCAATTGGATCAGGGCAGGAATGATATCAATAGAGAAGGACATCCCCTTTGGCAGCAGCAACAATTTTGGTGGATACTTCTGATTTTTCATCGGCTGCCTTGGCTTTGCTTTCGGATGGGTAGAAGCGACATATCCAAGATATCATGAACAAATATGCCTCGATATGATGCAGAATCTATAGCTCTCGAGCTCGATGGCCCAGTTTGTGCAGTTCCTTCTCCTTGCACTCTAGCTGACGTGCGGGTGTTTCTTTTCTGTGGCGGCGTGGAATTGGGCTTCTGAGCCTGCCACTTTCTCTTGGGGATAGACGATGAGCCAATCGACATGCTCATGACTTCTTATTCGACGGTCGTGGGCTGAATAGGGGACTCTTGTTCACTATAAATCTCAATTGCGTCGAGGTCACTTAGCATGCCTCATGCCCCAAACCTTATAATGCACCCGACGGCTCTGACCTTCTACTCTGCAACTCACTCAAAAGCTCACAACACAACTGCACAAGTCACACTCTGCTCGCTCAACTAAATAATTTCTTCCTCCTGCATCCTATGTGATTTTTATAGGCACTTCCCAATTCAAACTCATCATTTCCAAATTTGTTATCTCCATCATGACTAAATCCAGCAGTAATGACGGTAAATCCTCCAGCAATCTTACCCTTGTAACAGTTAGATCAACCATTAATGTGCATCACTTCAACAAGTGCCACCATCTAATTGTTTTAACTACCTTCATTTATTACTGATTTGACCAACCCACAGCTCTGCAACTGTCTCAAGTGATCTCCCTTCCGTCGCTACTAACTCCTATCCTTGTGCAACCTCATCCCCTAGGATTTCCTTGCTGCTAGCTAATTTTTTTTCACAATGCCTTAAGCAATGTGCATCTCTGGCCCCATCCTATAGGGATTTAAGTGACTCCCATTGATGAGCGTCAACAATACCGCACCATCTAATTGCTGTAACTCAACCTCACCTCTAGAAGTAATGGAATTAACAAGATATGGTCCTAACCAGTGCATCTGTAACTTACCTGGATGCTTTATGAACTTGCTGTCATATAACAATGCCAAATCTCCTTCTGCAAATTGTTTTTTCTTAATGTGGTGATCATTCCATGCCTTTTGTCGATCCTTCGCAACCCGCTGGTGGAAGCCTGCAACAAATCGGTCTTCTTCAAGATGGACCAACTTCGCGATGTGCTCTTCTAATGCTTTTGCATCATCCATGCCTGTCACCGCAGCAATGCACAAACTAGAAACAATGTATTCCATGGGCATGACCACCTCTTTCACATATACCAGCTTAAATGGTTCTTGTCTTGTCAGTCATTTGCATGTAGTGCAATAGGCCCAGAGCACTGCTGGAATTTTCAAGTCCCAGTAATCACGATTAGCATTACATATCTTTGCCAGCGTTGTTTCCAAAAATTTGTTGAACGCCTCGACTATCCCATTCTCCTATGGATGATATGGTGTACTCCTCTTATGTTGCACCTACAACTCCTCAGTTAGCGCTCTCACAGTATGATTGATAAAGTGACTGCCCTGGTCACTCATCAAGATCCAGGGACACCCAAACCATGTAACAATGTTTTCAAAAATGAATCTCACTGCTATCGCAGCGATACAATCCACAACTAGTGCAGATTCTTCCCACTTGGTCAGATAGTCGGTTGCAGTAATAATGTATCGTGCCCCAGTCCTCTTTCCCGATGGATTAATAGGACCCACAAAATCCACAGCCCATTTATCAAAAGGTTGCAGAGTCACCTACGGCACCAACGACATCTCATCTTGCTGCAATGGTTTACCGACACACTGACATACGACACAACTCCTCGCATATTCTACGACATCAGTATGAAACGTAGACAACCATAGCCTGGTGTGCAACACCTTTCATGCAGTAGCGTGTCCTCCATAGTGACCTCCCACAATTCCTGCATGTGCTTCTTCTGCAATGGGACCCTGATCATGCGGTAAGATACATCGTCGCAAAATTTCATCTGGTCCAAGATTATATAACTTGCTAGCAGTTAGATGAAAATCAAAAGCCTTTACCACCAGCTACTTCTTTTGGCTAGTCGACATGTCCTCCTAGGAAACACCAGTGGCCAAAAACTAAATAATTGGGGCATAGTGATCATCTGTGATGTCAACATAGAACAATTGTGCATCAGGATATCCATCATCAATGTTGGTCGGTTCTTCTCTGGTCTCAATGTGAGACAGGTGATTGTTATAGCGGATTTCACCACACTAGGTGAATCACACATTGTATGGCCTTCCCTTATCCCACTGCAGACTCATTATTCCCTATGGACCATTTGTTTTCTTTTGATGTATCATTGACCATCCCTAAAAACATTAGAAAAATGATAAATGCGGCCTTTTCCCCGATAACCGCGTACATACGCGGATATTCCCTCTATAGTCGCATACATCGGGATGTGTGCATAATCCAAAACTGTTGGAGCGTTTCTTGACTTGGATCTGACTCATATGACTCATGGCCTTCCATATGCCTTGAGATCTCACGGATTCGACCTTTCAGTATCACTTTGAAAATCTATATAAGGAACCATTGACACATTGAAAGCATAAGAGAGAATTGAGAGTATCAAAACTATAGTCCATTGTTGCTGGAACTATACTTGAGTCTGCATCCCTTTGTCCCTTTGGAGCACTGTTGTGTTCTTCCCAAGCTTTCCCTTTGCTTGTAAGCTTGCTATCGGAGTGATGGAGGATTGAGGTGGTGGAGGCCCAAGTGGGGGATTCAGTTTCTCCGGTTCGCAGACGTGCCATCAGAGGTTGTCACTTGTAATCTCTGATTCATATTAATAGAAATATCTTTTCCTGTCCAGTAATGTGTATTTGAATGAATGTTGCATCCATTGGAATATGTCAAATGCTTATACATTATTGATTATATATGCTAGAATAGATCTAACACCATGAAATATAGTATGCTTGTATTATTTACTTGTTGTTAAGGACGTGCTATAACAATTCAAGCTGAAGATTGGAAAGCTCAACGGGGATCTAATTCAACCGTCCAGAATAAGGTACGAGGTTCGATCCTTTAGTGTTAGATGTTTTTATTTCTATTGCATATTGGGAAAGATTGATTTATGGAGTCTAGCTGTCTGTTGTGGTACCCCAATCCATAGGAATTTCTCTCCGTAACAGAATTGGCGACTGCGCTGGGGAGTTCCTAGAATTTGTCCTTTGGGGGTTGATCTTTTGGCATTCAATGTATTTGAATTGCTCTCTCTCTCTTGTTTCTGTGTCAGGTATGGGGGCATGTATTCCTGGTAGAGCCTGATTGGTGTGAATTTAGTCTCAGCCTGTTTGTTTTCCTGGAATTTGTGCATCTTTTTCTTCCTGTACGCGGGTTTGTTACTTACAGTCGCGTATACACGCGGTTTCCCTTGAGGTGATCGTATGGTACCCCAAGCCATACGATAACCTCACTTACTTGTGCCCTAGGATGGATGAAGCTTCGAATTTCATAGCACAGGGCCCAGCTGTGTTAACGAACCCTTTACCGCATAACCAAAATATGAACTCGAAGTCCCATGATCAATCTAGTGATGAAGATCCACCTGAAACTAGTGGTCGTGGGTGCATTAATATGGTTCGTGCCGCAAAAGTTGTGACGCGTGTGAAAGATTATTCTTTGTCACAACCCAACCCAGGCAAAGAACCTGATCCACCAGGAACCCCTTTGCGTATTGAGAAACCTGCGGATAAACCTGAGGCTGCACCTCGCATTCCTAAGGGGGTACTTAAGCATTCGGGGCATAATCCAAATGCCCAAGCCGCCCAAAACTATTCAGTTGTCAAGGACTTGGGTCATACTCCTTGTGCGATGTCTGCATTGGAAGTGCTTCAGAGTTGTCTGTCGCAAAGGAAGGCTTTGCTTTCCGCTCTTGGTGTGAATGGTGATGATTCTTCCTCAGTGATCAAATTTGAAACCGCAGGACATCAGCCTCGCTTGCCATACTATGTGTCCCTTTTGGTGCATGTAGAATGTCTTAATATGATCGTCAAGCGTACTGTGATTGACGAGGGCGCTGCTGCTTCTGTGATGTCATTGTCTTGTTGGAAGGGTCTTGGTTCTCCTGAGTTGTCAAAGTCTACGACCATGTTAACTGCTTTTGATGGGAGATCATTTAGGCCGCACGATATCCTTCCTTATCTTAAAATCCATTTGGCAGGGAAGACCATTTCTATAGAGGTCGAGGTGGTTGATGCGCCCCTTGACTACAATCTCTTACTGGGAAGGAATTGGATGTATAGTATGCAAGCCATTGCGTCTTCCGTATTTTGCGTTGTATGCTTTCCTCATAATGGGAAGATTGTGACGATTGATCAGATGACATTCAAGAATCCGCCTGTTAGTGCATATTTGGAAGCTTCGGTTCCAAAAGTTGAACATTCCCAGCTGGCAACTGGGAGTGTCGGTGTAGGTATGTATCCTCCCCTCATGGGAACCTTTAGTTGTCCTGCACCCGTCCTCATGATAGGAGCTAGTTTCGATGGTGCTTCCACGTCTATGAGATCGGTGCCTTTTCGCACAAGTCATATGGGAAATCCTTGGATTCTTCCTTCACCAAGTCCTTCGAATGAGGCCATTGAGACGAGTGTGCCATTTCCTGCAGCCATGATTGCTTACCAAGCTAATCTTCAATCTGCTGCAGAGCCTTGTTCTTCTTCTTCACGGACAGAGGAGGAAGACCCCTATGTGCTGCCCGCATGGGCAGTACAGTCTTCTCATGCCCACGATTTCCTTGATACGGTTTTCCCTTTATATGAAGCGATCATCGAGGCTATGTTGGGAGTTGAGCCACCATGGGAGGAACTCCATCATAGATCATATTTCCTTCCAGAGCTTGACCTTTTAGAGCATGAGGATTACAGGGAGATTCTTAGACAGAAAGCTGGTAGGCCCATGATTCCATTAAGCTCTCCTGGTCAGATGGCTGATGGAAACATGGCAAACATATCATCAACTATGCCTATCAACATTTCTCGCAACCCTGGTATGGTTGAGAATGTGTACATTGGGGCGGATTGTTCCCAAGATGAGATTCGTGAGTATACCGAGCTGTTCAGGGAATTCCGCGATGTTTTTGCTTGGTCCTACGATGAGATGCTAGGGATTGAACCTTGGATTGTCGAACATGAAATTAAGACTTACCCCAACGTGAAGCCTATTCGACAGCGTTTAGGCACGGTAAATCCTAGGAAAGCACCCGCCATAAAGGCAGAGATAGAGAAACTATTGAAAGCTGGTTTCATCTATCCCGTTCCCTTGACGGAGTGGGTTTCAAACCCCGTTCCGGTGGATAAGAAGAAAGGAGCGATCCATATATGCATTGATTTCCGTGATTTAAATCGTTCCTGTCCTAAGGATAACTTCCCCACACCGTTTATAGATCAGATTTTGGATGAGTGTGCAGGTAGCGAGGTGTTATCCTTTATGGACGGTTTTTCCGGATATAATCAGATTCAAATTAAACTTGAGGACCAACATAAGACTGCATTTATTTGTCCTTGGGGAACATTTACGTATCAAAAAATGCCTTTCGGCCTTAAAAACACCGGAGCTACCTTTCAGTGGAGGATGAACTTGATTTTCCATGATCTCAAGTCCATTATCGAAGTATTTTTGGATGACCTCGCTACTCATTCTCGTATGAGGATGCGTCATTCTTATCACTTGAGATTGGTGTTCGAAAGATGACGGCATTATGCTGTTATATTGAACCATCATAAGTGCATCTTTTGTGTGAAATCAGGTCGTCTGTTAGGATTTATCGTTTCAAAAGAGGGTATAAGAGTCAACCCCTTGAAGGTGGAGGCAATACTTCAATTGTCTCCCCCGCGAAATATTCGTCATCTTCAGTGTTTGTAAGGAATGGAAAACTTCCTACAAAGATTTGTTGTCAATTTCACCAATTTGACTAGAGGTTTCATGTGTCTCCTGAAGAAGGATACTCCCTTTGAATGGGATGAGCGAGCCCAGGAGTCCTTCGATGCACTTAAGAGAGCCCTAGCATCGGCCCCGGTGATTAGTCCTCCGGATTATAGCCACGATTTCTTATTATATGTGGCCTTGTCTTTAGAGACGATTGGGATGGTTTTGGTTCAAGAGGATGAGGAGATCCAAGAGCATGTCATATACTATCTGAGCCGAAACCTTATTGACGCATAGATTCGGTATTCTCATGTAGAGAAGCTTGCCTTGGCCACTGTACATGCGGTGTAGCATTTGAGACATTATATTCTCCTTCGCCAAACTTTGGTTGTTTCCCATGTCAATCCATTTCAGTTCGTCCTCACACGTAGGATGATTGGGGGAAAATATAATAAATGGATTGTCATTCTGCAAGAGTTTGATCTCAAGTTTGTTTCGGCAAAATCGAATAAATATTTAATCTTTGCAGAGGTCATATCGGATTTTCTGAGCGAGGCTGAGGAGTCGGTATGTGAAGATACGTTCATTGATGAACACATTTTCTTGATCTCAACGGCTGACCCATGGTACGGTGATATCATAGTATATTTGCAAATGCAGAGGCCCCCTACTCACCTCTCGTGAGATGAGTGACGTCGATTACGTCACGTTTCCAAGAACTATCTCATAGTGGACAATAATTTGTACCTCCATGGAGTAGATTCCCTTTTACGATGTTGTTTAACTCACGATGAGGCTGAGGTAGTGATTAATGATTGCCACGGAGGGGCGTGTGGTGGTCATTTATCTGGGCTTGCTACAGCCCAAAAGAATTTGAGAGCAGGATATTTCTGGCCGTCGATCTTCAAGGATTGTATTGAAGCAGTCAAGAGGTGCCACCCTTGCCAGGTGTTCACACGTAACATGCACTCGAAGCCTGCCCCGTTACACCATATTATCACCGCCGGTCCCTTCACCAAGTGGGGGATAGATTTTGTGGATTGCAACCCAGCTTTGGCTGGGGGGCACCATCATATCATTGTGGCTGTCGATTACTTCACGAAATGGGCTGAGGCAATGCCTACAGTAAAATCGGACGGTGAGACAGCCGCTCACTTCGTACTCAACCAAATCATCTCTAGGTTCGGGATTCCGAGAGAGCTTGTCACTAACCATGGCTTGCACTTTCAGAATCGTATGATGGAAGAATTGGCCTTCAAGTTAGGATATAAGAAAGATCACTCCTCTTCTTATTATCCTCAAGCGAATGGACAGGTTGAAGCTGTGAATAAATCACTTAAGTCCATTCTCCATCGAACCATCGCACAAAGCAAGACGAATTGGCATATTATGTTGTATCCTGATTTGTGGGCATACCGAACCGAGGTAAAGACTGCCACTGGTTTTTCTTCATATCAGCTTGTTCATGGAGTGGAGTCAATATTACCGGTTGAATGCGAGATTCCTTCGTTGAAGTTAGCCATGGAACTCTTACCAAACACTTCGCCTTTGGAGGAGCGTTTGGTTCACCTTGAGCAACTCGATGAGCAGCGTAGAGATGCATTGGTGACTCTAGAGGTTAATAAGCGTCGCGTAAAGTCCCAATACGATAAGTCTGTCCATCTGAGAGTGTTTATTGAGGGAGACTTGGTCCTTTTGTGGGATCAATCAAAAGAACCCTTGGGGGCAGGGAAGTTCAGTCCTATGTGGCGTGGTCCTTACGTGGTCAAGCGAGTATTAGAGAAGGGTGCCTATGAGTTAGTGGATTATGAAGGGACAGCCTTGGCGGAGCCTAGAAATGGGCTCTATCTTAAAAAATACTATGCATGATCTTTAGCCAAGGTTGTTTGTTGTATATTATTGTACAACTTTTTTGCATAGTTAGGTCTTGTTTATCGTGATCGGGTTTGTGATTAGTTTCCATTTCTTGTGGCAGATGTTAATGGAATCTTCCACCTACATAGGATTCACGGATGGTGCAAGCCGTCACACTCAACACTCAGCCTCAGCTGCTTGGGTGATTTTTACTCCTATGGGTCATGTACTGTCTTCAGGAGGTGTATGTCTACGGCCATCTTCCAACAATGTTTCTGAATATAGTGCCGTTATCGAGATTCTATGGGATGCCATTTCGCATGGTGTTCTCTCTCTTGAGGTACGTCTTGATTCAGAGTTAGTAGTGTCACAGCTAAATGGTTTGTACCATGTTAGAGATCCGACGTTATTGAGGAGATTCTTACGTGTGAGATTGCTAGAATGGCAATTTGAGAACATAACATATATACACATTCCAAGAAATTTTAATCAAATTGCTGGCTCATATGCTAACTATGTGTTAGATTGGCATTTGTTTCATTCATTATAAATTAATCATAAGCACAATTTTTACACATGTAAATAAATAAACCGATCACCATAAAAAAAAATTATATATACATAAAAAATGTGGTAATACATAGTGTCATAATACAAAATTGGGGCTTTGAAGGCCACCGTCATATACACGGTAGTACAAAATAGATACACTCCCAGGTGTCTAGTCCTGTGGAGGTGGATGAGGGTTGTGATCATGATATGTCACCACGGCTCTAGCTAGCCACCGGAATAAACACACCCATGCGCGTGGTACACCAACCACCTGTCTCTGCATAGCCTCAAGCAAGTCCTCGACTTGCGCCATGGTAATCCTGTGAGTCAGTCACAAAAAGTTGGTATGGATGCTTTGGAGCGTCCGCTCCGCATCCACACCAGTGATATCGTCTCCTCTTCCCCTCCGTCTATGACATGGGAAGCCCTCTGGTCGCCATGGTCCCACATCTGTACATGAATGGTAGATGTCACTATGTATTGTCACCCATAAACATGTCTTTTTGATTCCATTAATCAAGAAAACACAAAAAAATTAAATACTTCAAAAATTTTAAAAAGAGTGAGGGTCGAGATTCGTTACCTATGTCTCCATATGCTGACCCTGGTGGTAATGGCATGTTCGGGTCTCCCCGGAAGTCTATCCCTGCATAAGGGTAGTCCTGTATGGCAACAATCTGTCATCGCCACCATGGAAAAAAGTCTGTTGGATAAGGGTTGGCCACCCTACCACCCCCCAGTCTGCGCATCGCATCTGCCCAACGTCGTTGGGCCGGATCTCGAACCCCGTGAAGAGGAACATCCACTCTAGGGCTCAATCCCGGAACACGTTTGAAGAAAAATGTGCTCAAGATAGTGCTGAACCTGAAGTTCCGTATCCTACCTGCCTTGCACTCGCTGAGCTAATGTTTCATGTTGCTCAGTAGGGAAGTGCTCCAGTCATAGATGGTCGGTGTCATGCACTCCACTGCATAGAACATCAGTGGCCGAGAGGCCTGATGGAGTGATGCTAAGCCTGCTATCCTGCCCAGCGTCAGTAATATGGCATTTAGGCCCAGTACCTATATAGCATTGGTGGGAAATTAACTCCCCACCTTCTCTGTCTCTTGGTAGCAGTACATAGCTATGTACTCATCGATAGTCATCCCATGACCTGGCCCTCCGCGGGCACGAAGGTTCACCATCTCACCCCGCCGTGATAGAACTGTGATAAAATAGATATCCTCCACCTCAATGGTGAGGGACATACCGTCTAGCCGGAAGGACTCTAAGTCCGGATCCCAATAGTCTACAAGCATCTGTAGTAGTCCTGGTTTGGCCCTCAAGCCTCCTAGGCACCAAAACTTGTAGAGTCCGCACCTTCTTAGAGCTTCTTGAGCCATTCTGTCAGCCCTTACTGCTTCCTCTACATCACCATGCTCGCGTTCTCGCCACTCTAGCACCATCCTGCATGAGAAGTTGACCAAAATGTCCATTAGATTCTTAGAAATCCTTATGCGTGGCATAATACGCGGTTGTTTTGAAAAAAGCCGCATATGTACGCAGTTTCTGGTCCCTTTTCCGCGTATAGCCAGCCCTATACGCGGAAAAAACCTCGATACCCGCGTGGGCCGTAGCGCTCATGTAAGTTTGGCCTTTAAAAATTCATTTGACCATGAAAAATTATAAAATTTGTATTGAAATGCAAGCTGAGAACATGAGTAAGTACCTGGAAGAATCGGTTGTGAATTTCGCCGGCTGGATCTCCTGGAATTCGCAGTGGAATATCAGAGCTCAAATGGGTAAAAGTTTCAAATGATTTATATTTTTTACTATTTATAGAAAAATTTTCAAATATTTGAAAATTTTTACCCCCTTTCCTATAGTTTTGACCGTTTCTAACCTTTTTGGACCGTTTCTGACCTAATCTGTGATGTAGAAGACCGTTTTCAGCGATTTTTTAGCCTTTGGATTGACCCGTTCGTACTGATCTCAGGTATAACGTCTATACTGGCATATAGGTTAGGTTCACCACCGTTTGCATTTTACATTACCTTATGACCATGTTATTATATCCTTAGGTACGAACCCACTCTATTATGTCACGAAACCTTCTTGCTGCTATAGAAGTGGCATGATATGAGTGGTAGAGACTCACCTTACATGGGTACCCTAGTTAGCGCCATATTTGCATTTGGTGCCCATGCCGATGTTTCCCCCTTTAGGGTGTGGGATTCCATTGTATAGTATTGCCATGACATTTAGCAAGAGCCTCATACTCCTCTTGATCTTATGCTGTCCTGTTTCCCCCCGGACTCCCCTTGTATCAAGTTGTGGATGCATTATCATGAGATTTTCCTGTCTTATTGAGCTTTATGTCGGCTCCCCTGACATTACGTTTCAGCCATATAGCCCGAGCTTGTCTCATGTCTAGCCATGCAGAGCCTTTATTTATATCCTTCGCAGCTTGATTCCCTTTTTACCGGGAGGGGATTTTCCCCCGAGTGTCGATATCCTACACATGTATCCTTGCATTGAGCATAGGTATGTTCCACTGCTTGGAACTAGTTTGTTTTCCTTTATGACACTCGTCTCCTCCTATTTTGTAACTATAAAGCTAGTTTATTCTTTTTTCAAGCTTTTCAAATAACTGAAAAAGACAAAAAAAAATAAAAAAACCAAAAACCCGGACAAGAAAAGATATTATCTTTGGCAGCTGTCGAGTCGTGTCGCCTTCGAACAGAGCACTGTATATCAGATCCATTGGTTGGGTTATAGTTTGACTTAGGAGCTGTAATCGTTATCTGAGTTTTATCTCCGCCGACTGGTTAAGCTTCCAGTCCCTATGGAGCCTCTATTGATGCCTCATGCATGATAGAGATGTCCTAGTTTGTATATCGAGTCTATGTTGCCTTCATTCAGTCACCATACACCGTTATGCTCTTGTTCGAAGGAAGTTGAAACCTGAGTCGGCCACTCCTCAGTTATCTTGACTTTGCATGTCAGCCATTCCCGGTACAGTTACTGGTTCGTGCACCTTATGATCGAGTTCTTCCATATTATACAGCCTTGCTGAGTACCTCGTGTTGGATTATGGGGGATGCCTTAATTCCCTCCTTCCAGCGGATTTAATCCCATCGACTTCAGATCATTTATTCTGGGATTGGAGTCTAGAGTCATTTTGAGTCCCTTGAGACTTGCAGTCATTAGTGGCAGGTTCTCTTGCCATCGACAGTTTTGGGAATACATCAATGTCCCTTGATCGATGGATTCTCTCAAGTGTTCGACCTCAACACATTTATTAACACTTGTTAGTGTGCACTCTAGTACCTTGATTCCCATTTTCATTATTGGTGGGTGATCTCCCGTCTGTTAACGCTATACATCAATGACCGGTAATCAGACAATGGACTACTATGTTCGACCTCGACACCTCTATTCGCATAGTAGGACATGTACTCGTAGCGGTTTGTGTAGAAGACCTTCCAGATTAGTGGCATCCACTATATGCTACCTCCTTGATCGTGCCAGTGTTCATGAGATTTCAGCTCTCGTGACTTGTTCCAGTATATGTCAGACATTTCCAGCCACTATGGAGATCTTGATCTGTTATATATCTTCAGCCTTTGTGGAGATCATTGTACTTTGTATATCTTCATCATGGAGATTCTGATCTATGTATATTGTACGTGGCGATGACCACATATGTTCTATCATGTTTCATGCCTATTCATGGCCATTGTACTCTTATGTATCTGGGACTGCTATATGTATTCGCAGTTATATGCAAAGTTGTATTATGGTATTATGCTGATTGGGTGGCTGGTA
>LPNX010397328.1:123487-138569 GCA_001517045.1 Pseudotsuga menziesii | reverse complement strand
CTTCTACACAAACCGCTACGAGTACATGTCCTACTATGTGAATAGAGGTGTCGAGGTCGAACATAGTAGTCCATCGTCTGATTACCGGTCATTGATGTATATCGTCAACAGACGCGAGATCACCCACCAATAATGAAAATGGGAATCAAGGTACTAGAGTGCAAACTAACAAGTGTGAATAAATGTGTTGAGGTCGAACACTTGAGAGAATCCATCGATCAGGGGACATTGATGTATTCCCAAAACTGTCAATGGCGAGAGAACCTGCCACTGATGACTGCAAGTCTCAAGGCACTCAAAATGACTTTAGACTCCAATCCCAGAATAAATGATCTGAAGTCGATGGGATGAAATCTGCTGGAAGGAGGGCATTAAGGCATCCCCCATCATCCAACACGAGGTACTCAGCAAGGCTGTATAATATGGAAGAACTCCATCATAAGGTGCACGAACCAGTAACTGTACCAGGAATGGCTGACATGCAAAGTCAAGATAACTGAGGAGTGGACGACTCAGGTTTCAACTTCCTTCGAACAAGAGCACAACGGTGTATGGTGACTGAATGAAGGTAGCATAGACTCGATATACAAACTAGGACATCTCTATGACGCAGGAGGCATCAATAGAGGCTCCATAGGGACTGGAAGCTTAACCAGTCGATGGAGATAAAAATCAGATAACGAGTACAGCTCCTAAGTCAAACTATAACCCAACCAATGGATGTGATATACAGTGCTCTGTTCGAAGGCGACACGACTCGATAGTTGCCAAAGATAATATCTTTTCTTGTCTGACTTTTTGGTTTTTTGATTTTTTTGGTCTTTTTCAGTTATTTGAAAAGCTTGAAAAAAGAATAAACTAGCTTTATAGTTACAAACTAGGAGGAGACGAGTGTCATAAAGGCAAACAAACTAGTTCCAAGCAGTGGAACATACCTATACTCAATGCAAGGATACATGTGTAGGATATCGACACTCGGGGGAAAATCCCCTCCCGGTAAAAAGGGAATCAAGCTGTGAAGGATATAAATAAAGGCTCTGCTTGGCTAGACATGAGACAAGCTCGGGCTATATGGCTGAAATGCAATGTCAGGGGAGCCGACATAGAGCTCAATAAGACAGGAAAAGCTCATGATAATGCATCCACAACTTGATACAAGGGGAGTCCGGGGGGGAGGAGGCCAGCATAAGATCAAGAGGAGTATGAGGCTCTTGCTAAATGTCATGGCAATACCATACAACGGACTCCCACACCCTAAAGGGGGAAACATCAGCATGGGCACCAAATGCAAATATGGCGCTAACTAGGGTACCCATGTAAGGTGAGTCTCTACCACTCATACCATGCCACTTCTATAGCAGCAAGAAGGTTCTGTGACATAATAGAGTGGGTTCGTACCTAAGGATATAGTGACATGGTCATAAGGTAATACAAAATGCAAACAGTGGTGAACCTAACCTATATGCCAGTATAGATGTTATATCTGAGATCAGTACGAACGGGTCAATCCAAAGGCTGAAACATCGCTAAAAACGGTCTTCTACATCACAGATTAGGTCAGAAACAGTCCAAAAATGTTAGAAACGGTCAAAACTATAGGAAAGGGGGTAAAAATTTTCAAATATTTGAAAAAGTTTCTATAAATAGTAAAAAATATAAATCATTTGAAAGTTTTACCCATTTGAGCTCTGATATTCCACTGCGAATTCCAGGAGATCCAGCCGACGGAATTCACAACCGATTCTTCTAGGTACTTACTCATGTTCTCAGCTTGCATTTCAGTACAAATTTTATAATTTTTCATGGTCAAATGAATTTTTAAAGGCCAAACTTACATGAGGACTACGGCCCACGCAGGTATCGAGGTTTTTTTCGCGTATAGGGCTGGCTATACACGGAAAAGGGACCAGAAACCACGTACATACGCGGCTGTTTTCAAAACAGCCACGTATGACGCCGCGCATAAGGATTTCTAAGAATCTAATGGACATTTTGGTCAACTTCTCATGCAGGATGGTGCTAGAGTGGCAAGAACGCGAGCATGGTGATGTAGAGGAATCAGTAAGGGCTGACAGAATGGCTCAAGAAGCTCTAAGGTGCAGACTCTACAAGTTTTGGTGCCTAGGAGGCTTGAGGGCCAAACCAGGACTACTACAGATGCTTGTAGACTATTGGGATCCGGACTCAGAGTCCTTCCGGCTAGACGGTATGTCCCTCACCATTGAGGTGGAGGATATCTATTTTATCATAGGTCTATCATGGCGGGGTGAGATGGTGAACCTACGTGCCCGTCGAGGGCCAGGTCATGGGCTGACTATCGATGAGTACATAGCTATGTACTGCTACCCAGAGATGGAGAAGGTGGGGAGTCAAGTTCCCACCAACGCTATACAGGTACTGGGCCTAAAGGCCATACTACTGACAATGGGTAGGATAGCAGGCTTAGCATCACTCCATCAGGCCTCTCGGCCACTGATGTTCTATGCAGTGGAGTGCATGACATCGACCATCTATGACTGGAGCACTTCCCTACTGAGCAACATGAAACATCAGCTCAGCGAGTGCAAGGCAGGTAGGATACGGAACTTCGGGTTCAGCAGTATCTTGAGCACGTTTTTATTCGAGCGTGTTCCGAGATTGAGCCCTAGAGTGGATGTTCCTCTTCACGAGGTTCGAGATCTAGCCCAACGACGTTGGGCAGATGCGATGCGTAGACTGGGGGGTGGTAGGGTGGCCAACCCTTATCTAGCAAACTTTTTTCCATGGTGGCGACGACAGATTGTTGCCATAGAGGACTACCCTTATGCAGGGATAGACTTTCAGGGAGACCCAGACATGCCATTACCGCCAGGGTTAGCATATGGAGACATAGGTAACGAATCTCGACCCTTACTCTTTTTAAAAATTTTGAAGTATTTAATTTTTTTGTGTTTTCTTGATTAATGGAATCAAAAAGACATGTTTTTGGGTGACAATACATAGTGACATCTACCATTCATGTGTAGATGTGGGACCATGGCAACCAGAGGGCTTCCCATGTCATAGACGGAGGGGAAGAGGAGACGATATCACCGGTGTGGATGCGGAGCAGATGCTCCAAAGCATCCATACCAACTTTGTGCAACTGACTCACAGGATTCCCATGGCGCAAGTTGAGGACTTGCCTGAGGCTATGCAGAGACAGGTGGTTGGTGTACCACACGCATGGGTGCATTTATTCCGGCGGCTAGCTAGAGCCGTGGTGACATATCATGATCACAACCCTCATCCACCTCCACAGGACTAGACACCTGGGAGTGTATCTATTTTGTACTACGGTGTATATGATGGTGGCCTTCAAAGCCCCAATTTTGTATTATGACACTATCTATTACCACATTTTTTATGTATATATAAAAAAGTTTTATGGTGATCGGTTTATTTATTTACATGTGTAAAAATTGTGTTTATGATTAATTTATAATGAATGAAACAAATGCCAATCTAACACATAGTTAGCATATGATTCAGCAATTTGATTAAAATTTCTTGGAATGTGTATATATGTTATGTTCTCAAATTGTCGTTCTAGCAATCTCACACGTAAGAATCTCCTCAATAACGTCGGATCTCTAACATGGTACAAACCATTTACCTGTGACACTACTAACTCTGAATCAAGATGTACCTCAAGAGAGAGAACACCATGGGAAATGGCATCCCGTAGAAGCTCGATAACGGCACTATATTCAGCAACATTGTTGGAAGATGGCCATAGACATACACCTCCTGAAGACAGTACATGACCCATAGGAGTAAAAATCACCCAAGCAGCTGAGGCTGAGTGTTGAGTGTGACAGCTTGCACCATCCGCGAATCCTATGTAGGTGGAAGATTCCATTGACATCTGCCACAAGAAATGGAAACTAATCACAAACCCGATCATGATAAACAAGACCTAACTATGCAAAAAAGCTGTACAATAATATACAACAAACAACCTTGGCTAAAGATCATGCATAGTATTTTTTAAGATAGAGCCCATTTCTAGGCTCTGCCAAGACTGTCCCTTCGTAATCCACTAACTCGTAGGCACCCTTCTCTAATACTCGCTTGACCACGTAAGGACAACGCCACATAGGACTGAACTTCTCTTCCCCCAAGGGTTCTTTTGATTGATCCCACAAAAGGACCAATTCTCCCTCACTAAACACTCTCGGACGGACATACTTATCGTATTGGGCCTTTACGCGATGCTTATTAACCTCTAGAGTCACCAAGGCATCTCTACTCTGCTCATCGAGTTGCTCAAGGTGAACCAAACGCTCCTCCAAAGGCGAAGTGTTTGGTAAGAGTTCCACGGCTAACTTCAACGAAGGAATCTCGCATTCAACCAGTAATATTGACTCCACTCCATGAACAAGCTGATATGGAGAAAAACCAGTGGCAGTCTTTACCGCGGTTCGGTATGCCCACAAAGCAGGATACAACATAATATGCCAATTCGTCTTGCTTTGTGCGATGTTTCGTTGGAGAATGGACTTAAGTGATTTATTCACAGCTTCAACCTGTCCATTCGCTTGAGGATAATAAGAAGAGGAGTGCTCTTGCTTATATCCTAACTTGGAGGCCAATTCTTCCATCATACGATTCTGAAAGTGCGAGCCATGGTCAGTGACAAGCTCTCTCGGAATCCCGAACCTAGAGATGATTTGGTTGAATACGAAGTGAGCGGCTGTCTCACTATCGGATTTTACTGTAGGCATTTCCTCAGCCCATTTCGTGAAGTAATCAACAGCCACAATGATATGATGGTGCCCTCCAGTCGAAGCTGGGTTGTAATCCATAAAATCTAGCCCCCACTTGGTGAAGGGACCAGTGGTGATAATAGGGTGTAATCGGGCAGGCTTCGAGCGCATGTTACGTGCGAACACCTGGCAAGGGTGGCACCTCTTGACCCCTTCAATACAATCCTTGAAGATCGACGGCCAGAAATATCTTGCTCTCAAAATCTTTTGGGCTGTAGCAAGCCCAGATAAATGACCACCACATGCCCCTCCGTGGCAATCATTAAGCAGTACCTCAGCCTCATCGTGAGTTAAAAAACGTAGTAAAAGGGAATATACTCCATGGCAGTACAAAGTATTGTCCACTATGAGGTAGTTCTTGGAAACATGACGTAATCGACGTCGCTCATCTCGCGAGAGGTGAATAGGGGGCCTATGCGTTTGCAAATATACTATGATATCACCGTACCATGGGTCAGCCGTTGAGATCAAGAAAATGTGTTCATCAATGAACGTATCTTCACATACTGAATCCTCAGCCTCGCTCGGAAAATCCGATATGAGCTCTGCAAAGATTAAAGATTTCTTCGATTTTGCCGAAACAAACTCGAGATCAAACTCTTGCAGAATGACAATCCATTTATTATATTTTCCCCCAATCATCCTACGTGTGAGGACGAACTGAAATGGATTGACATGGGAAACAACCAAAGTTTGGTGAAGGAGAATATAATGTCTCAAACGCTGCACCGCATGTACAGTGGCCAAGGCAAGCTTCTCTACATGAGAATATCGAATCTCTGCGTCAATAAGGTATCGGCTGAGATAGTATGTGACATGCTCCTGGAGCTCCTCATCCTCTTGAACCAAAACCATCCCAATCGTCTCTAAATACGTGGCCACATATAATAAGAAATCACGGCTATAATCTAGAGGACTAATCACCGGGGCCGATGCTAGGGCTCTCTTAAGTGCATCGAAGGACTCCTAGGCTCACTCATCCCATTCAAAGGGAGTATCCTTCTTCAGGAGACGCATGAAACCTCTAGTCAAATTGGCGAAATTGACAACAAATCTTCGTAGGAAGTTTGCCATGCCTTGCAAACACTGAAGACGATGAATATTTCATGGGGGAGACAATTGAAGTATTTCCTCCACCTTCAAGGGGTCGACTCTTATACCCTCTTTCAAAATGATAAATCCTAACAGACGACCTGATTTCACATAAAAGATGCACTTATGAGGGTTCAATCTAATAGCATAATGTGAGCATATTTCGAACACCAATCTCAAGTGATAAGAATGACGCATCCTCATACGAGAATGAGCAGCGAGGTCATCCAAAAATACTTCGATAATGGACTTGAGATCATGGAAAATCAAAGTCATCACCCGCTGAAAGGTAGCTCCGGTGTTTTTAAGGCCGAAAGGCATTTTTCGATACGCAAATGTTCCCCAAGGACAAATAAATGCAGTCTTATGTTGGTCCTCAGGTTTAATTTGAATCTGATTATATCCGAAAAAACCGTCCATAAAGGAGAACACCTCGCTACCCGCACACTCATCCAAAATCTGATCTATAAACGGTGTGGGGAAGTTATCCTTAGGACAGGAACGATTTAAATCATGGAAATCATTACATATACAGATCCCTCCTTGCTTCTTATCCACCGGAACGGGGTTTGAAACCCACTCCGTCAAGGGAACGGGATAGATGAAACCAGATTTCAATAGTTTCTCTATCTCTTCCTTTATGGCGGGTGCTTTCCTAGGATTTACTGCTCGTAAACGCTGTCGAACAGGCTTTGCGTTGGGGTAAGTCTTAATTTCATGTTTGACAATCCGAGGGTCAATCCCTGGCATCTCATCGTACGACCAAGAAAAAACATTGCGGAATTCCTTGAACAGCTCGGTATACTCATGAATCTCATCTTGGGAACAATCCGCCCCAATGTACACATTCTCAACCGTACCAGAGTTGTGAGAAATGTTGATAGGCATAGTTGATGATATGTTTGCCATGTTTCCATCAGCCATCTGACTAGGAGAGCTTAATGGAATCATGGGCCTACCAGCGTTCTATCTAAGAATCTCCCTGTAATCCTCATGCTCCAAAAGGTCAAGCTCTGGAAGGAAATATGATCTATGATGGAGTTCCTCCCATGGTGGCTCAACTCCCGACATATCCTCGATGATCGCTTCATCTGAAGGGAAAACCGTATCAAGGCAATCATGGGCATTAGAAGACTGTACTGCCCATGCGGGCAGCACATAGGGGTCTTCCTCCTCTGTCTGTGAAGAAGAAGAACAAGGCTCTGCAGCAGATTGAAGATTAGCTTGGTAAGCAATCATGGCTGCAGGAAACGACACACTCATCTCAATGGCCTCACTCGAAGGACTCGGTGAAGGAAGAATCCAAGGATCTCCCATATGACTTGTGCGAAAAGGCACCAATCTCGTAGACGTGGAAGCACCATTGAAACTAGCTCCTATCATGAGGACGGGTGCAAGACAACTAAAGGTTCCCATGAGGGAAGGATACTTACCTACACCGACACTCCCAGTTGCCGGCTGGGAATGTTCAACTATTGGAACCGAAGCTTCTGAAGATGCACTAACAGGTGGATTCTTGAATTTCATCTGATCAATCGTCAAAATCTTCCCATTATGAGGAAAGCATACAATGCGAAATACGGAAGACACAACGGCTTGCATACTATACACCCAATTCCTTCCCAGTAAGAGATTGTAGTCAAGGGGCACATCAACCACCTCGACCTCTATCGCAATGGTCTTCCCTCCCAAATGGACTTTAAGAGAAGGAAGGATACCGTGCGGCCTAAATGATCTCCCATCAAAAGCAGTTAACATGGTCGTAGACTTTGACAACTCAGGAGAACCAAGACCCTTCCAACAAGACAACGACATCACAGAAGCAGCAGTGCCCTCGTCAATCACAGTACGCTTGATGATCATATTAAGACATTCTACATGCACCAAAAGGGACACATAGTAGGGCAAGCGAGGCTGATGTCCTGCAGTTTCAAATTTGATCACTGAGGAAGAATCATCACCAGTCACACCAAGAGCGGAAAGCAAAGCCTTCCTTTGCGACGGACAACTCTGAAGCACTTCCAATGCAGACATTGCACAAGGAGTATGACCCAAGTCCTCGACAACTAAATAGTTCTGGGCGGCTCGGGCATTTGGATTATGCCCCGAATGCTTAAGTACCCCCTTAGGAATGCGAGGTGCAGCCTTAGGTTTATCCGCAGGTTTCTCAATACGCAAAGAGGTTCCTGGTGGATCAGTTTCTTTTCCTGGGTTGGGTTGTGACGAAGAATAATCTTTCGCACGCGTCACAACTTTCGCGGCATGGACCATATTAATGCACCCACGACCACTAGTTTCAGGTGGATCTTCATCACTAGATTGATCATGGGACTTCGAGTTCATATTTTGGTTATGTGGTAAAGGGTTCGTTAACACAGTTGGGCCCTGTGCTATGAACTTTGAAGCTTCATCCATCCTAGGGCACAAGTAAGTGAGGTGATCGTCCTTACAAATCTTGCAAGGAAACTTAACCTTACGCTTATTCTGCTTGTCCCCCCTAGCATTTTTATTGTTCTTGTCATTATTGTTGGCATTCTCATTTTTATTCCCACCCTTCTTATTATTTTTTTTACCCTTTTTTCTATTCCGTCCAGGTTGCTGGTTACCTTTCTGGTCGGACGATTGCACAGCAAGTACATTCACCGTTTGGGCGGGCTGAGATGAAGCCGTAGCTTGTCCCAAGGCAGATTGGTTGATTGACAACTGGGAAACTTGTTTCACAACCGAACCTGTAGGTTTCTTACTTGCACTACCCACGATGCCATCGGCATGTGGTCCAGGTTTGACCTTGGGATCAAAACTAGAACGAGGGGCATTAGGTATAATCTCATATAACAAACTAGACTGAGCATAGATCAAGTCTAGCTCCTGCGCCCTAAAGATGGCTTGTTCCTCATTCTGCACTCCGGATGTGGAAACATCCTTCGCGATATATGGTAATAAAGATTTGAGGAACCACTCAAGGAGGAATTTCGGCGGTATAAAGGCTTTGATTAATCTCTTCTGTCTACGCCACTCCTGAATATGATCAGAAATATGGGTGGCTTTATCTTGCTGAAATGTTGACAAGAGTTCAGTACCAACATCATATCATACCGATAGCTGGAAGTGATTAAGGAAAGTCATCGCAAGGTCATCGAACAATGTAAAGGCACCCCTAGGTAACTCTATATACCATTTCGCCGCAGGCCCTGTAAGGGTGCGTTGAAATAGTCTCAAACGGACTGAGTCCTGATGCAATGAATTGGAAGAGCACCATAGGTGGAATGTCATAACGTGTTCACTCGGATCCTCTCCTGGTTTGCCTTCGAACTTAGGTATGTCCGAAGGAAGCTTGGTAGGGACAGCCAGCCAAGCCGGGTCATGAGCCACAGGATCGTTCGTAAGTCTCGGTAAGTCAGGTAAATTGAGTGTCGCAAGGAAAGGGATCTTAGCATGATGAGGTCTAGAGACCGCTCCCTGGTTCACATAGGATTGATTACCACCATGACCTTGGCCATAGTGACCTCCTCCTGTATGACCCAGATAGGGTGGCGTGGAAGTCTCATAATGAGGTGGACCTTGACTAGTAGGAGCTACAAAGCCATAGTTGGGAGAGTAAGCAGGTTGTGAATACCCGCCTCCATAAGGTTGAGAGACCTGTCCATACTGCGCCCCATAGTAGGGTCCATAGGTCATCGGCTGCGATGCCCCATGAGACACTCCATAGGTAGGTACATACATTCCGAAAGTAGGTATATACATGCCGGAAGTAGGGATATATGTCGAGGAAGTAGCAACCTGACCTCTAGAAACATGAACATAACCTCCTGAAACTACGGGTGGTATGTAGGCTTGAGACACAATAGGTCTAGTAATCGCAGTACGGATCTGAATTGTAGCTATGTGCCAACTCGAAGGACCACGAGAGTAAGGTGGAGGGTTTGCATTCGAAGAACTCGGAAGCGAGGATGAAGGAATATCTGTAAGAAGATATGTGCTAGTGCCTATTGTCACTCGTCTAGAACCTTGTATCACTATGGGATCACTAACTCTAGACCTAGAAGGTATATAAGATGTAGCTTCCACCACTGGGATGGAAGGTGCAATGTGACTAGTACTCCCAAACCTCTCCGCAAGGTAAGGCATGGAAATTCCCCCAGGTATAGTGTTAGGGTCAAAGTCAGATTCAACATGAAATGTCAAATCGTGCATAGGAAAACTAGTGGTAACATAACTACCATAGCTAGTGCTAGGACAGTCAAAGTGAGTCTCGGCATCTTCCGGCATTCCATACCGGTATCGGGTCAATGGGGAATCTGGCCTAGTATGAGTAGGTCTATCATGTAAAGATCCTATCTGGGAAATAACGGGACCGATCTCAGCTAGGTTAGGTGAGGTATCATATGTAGGAGTAAATTCCCCATCGTCAATACGAATAGGAGGAGGTGGGTCAGGAATAATCTCTGAAAGATCCTCCATGGTGTGTGAATCAATGTGTGATACAGTCCACCTAGACCGTCTAGGCCCCTCTCCCAAAGGAGGAGGAGAAGTGGAAGGCAGAAGTCCTGCTAACCGACGAGAATGGCGTGGAACCGCACCCGACTCCACAATGACTCAACAAAAAAGAAAAGACTCTATTTACGTCAACCCTAGGCCAACTAGCGTGCACAGAGCAATCACTATAAAATCTAAAGCCAAAAGAAAGCAAACAGGGGCTAGATAAGTGAGCTCCTGAATGTGGCCGATATGTCTCGCCTAGGAGAGGCTTGAGAGGCCCTTGTCACCACAAGTAGAGGTTCGAAACCAATTATTGTGGCCCTCAGCTTCAACGCGTATAGCGACTATGCTGTCCGACCCCAACCTGGCTGGGACACATGCAGAATAACCTCTACACATATACCCTCGACATCCTAGGTAAGGTCACTAAGGTCACCTTGATATAATCAATGCTCAGGTGGACAGTCGCAGGCGGGATTGACCATATGGGCAGAGTAGCAAATCCCGAAACTCCCGAAAGAGCCCCCAGATACGAATACAATCCTGGCTATATCGCCGGTGCTACACAGTTACCAACTAGGGGTTATCCCGATCAACAACCGCTCACACTTCCTAGTGCTTGACTCCCTTTTGAGAGGAGCTTCCTAAGAACGCTGGTTATATAAAGGATTTCACACACTCCCTGGACAGACACCTAGTTGTTGTTGTTTTGTGATCTTGGAGAATTAACTTTCAATGAACTATTCCAAGATCCTAAAACCTAAGCTTGTTGGTGCACCCTAGAAAAGAAAAGAGTGTAATTCATTTTATTTAGAGTTGATTTTAGTTGGCTTTATTTACTCAAAAATAGGATATGGTCGTGCAACTAATGGTGTTATGACGCAACAAGTAAAATGCACACCTAACAATCAATGCAAATGCATTGTGTCCATGAAAACAGGGTATGCGGACTACGTGAATGCACAATTTCTTCTTCAAATGCTGAATGCAAATTTTCCTATATGAATTCCTAACTATTACTCCAAAGAGAATATAGATCTAATGCAAGTACAATGCAAAATGCATAATGCAATGCATGATGATAAGCAAATATTTTTTGGATTTTTTGAAAATAAAGAGATACAAAAAGCAAAAGAATGACTCTAACCACCCCAGACTCTGCAAGCACACATAAACAGCATTCCAGCAAAGAACTAAGGCAAAAGGACTCTAATGCACTAATCTCAAACAAAAAATCAAAGATGCCATGACAAGAACTTTCCTAAAAGAAAAAATTTAGGCTAAAAAAAACGTTTCTGGTAAAAAACAGAGGTATTAACAGACTCAGGCATTGCAAAGGAGACTCAGCAACTAACAGCATTCACCCAGCAATCCACTATCTTCCACAAAAAGGTAAAAACCCAGGGTATACGCGACTGTGCGCAGTGAACCCGCGTGTATAAGCGGAAATCCCAAGGGAAACCGCGTGTATACGCGACTGTGAGTAACAAACCTGTGTACAGGAAGAAAAAGATGCACAAATTCCAGGCAAACAGATAGGCTGAGACTAAATTCACACCAATCAGGCTCTACCAGGCATACATGCCCCCATACCCGACACATAAACAAGAGAGAGAGAGAAATTCAAATACATTGAATGCCAAAAGATCAACCCCCAAAGAACAAATTCTAGGAACTACCCTGCAGAGTCTCCAATTCTGTTACGGAGAGAAATTCCTATGGCTTGGGGTACTACAACAGACAGCTAGACTCCAGAAATCAATCTTTCCCAATATGCAATAGAAATAAAAACATCTAACACTAAAGGATCGAACCTCGTACCTTATTCCGGACGGTTGAAGTAGATCCCCGTTGAGCTTTCCAATCTTCAACTTGAATTATTATAGCACGTCCTCAACAACAAGTAAACAATACAAGCATACTATATTTCATGGTGTTAGATCTATTCTAGCATATATAATCAATAATGTATAAGCATTTGACATATTCCAATGGATGCAACATTCATTCAAATACACATTACTGGACAGGAAAAGATATTTCTATTAATATGAATCAGAGATTACAAGTGACAACCTCTGACGGCACGTCTGCGAACCGGAGAAACTGAATCCCCCACTTGGGCCTCCACCACCTCAATCCTCCATCACTCCGATAGCAATCTTACAAGAAAAGGGAAAGCTTGGGAAGAACACAACAGTGCTCCAAAGGGACAAAGGGATGCAGACTCAAGTATAGTTCTGGCAACAATGGACTATAGTTTCGATACTCTCAATTCTCTCTTATGCTTTCAATGTCTCAATGGTTCCCTATATAGCTTTTCAAAGTGATACTGAAAGGTCGAATCCGTGCGATCTCAATGTTGATGTATATGTAACTTCAGAATGTATTCTTCTATGTATTTTATATTATTGTAACCCGATGTTTATTCCGGGATGTTTCTATTATGTATTTGAGTCATGTGGTCATGCCCCGATGTTCCGATCGGGAGGATTATAATGTAAACAAGTCATATCAAGTCATTGGGTAAGTCCCCACTGTTTAGGGGCACTTGAGTTATTATACACTAATTAAGGTGTAGGCTCGAGTAGTAATTATTAGGTTGAGTGCACTTCAAGTCAACGGAAGAATATAAATAGAGAGTGAGAGTCTCTCTATTTATCACTTGTGACTTAGCTCTCTTGCTCTCTCAAGTGTGGCGCACTTTTGGAGAAGGAAATTCTTGGGCTTGACAGAAGAGAGAAGGCTGTTGTTGTGAAGGGAGGTCATCTTACTGATTTGGGTTCACATATTGTGGTGATACTATCTTAGAGGAAGTTGAGGGGTTTTCTCCATTTATGGTTTCCCCTCCTAAAATATTTGTGTCTCTTGTCTCTTGTGATGTGCTTATGTGATTGCCGTGCTTGTTATTCTCTCAGTGAAAAGATCTTATCATAATGCTATCTTAAATGTTGAAAAACTAACATGGTATCAGAGCTAACCTGAGAAGAAGACATTGTGCAGCTACAAGAACTAGGGCTTACTATTTTGTGGATCTTCCTCCACATATTTTCAGCAAAAGTATGCTAGGATGACTCTCCATTGAAGGGTGCATCTTTCTGTCGATACAGAATTCAATTTCAAGCATTTTCAGTTTCGATGTGGAAATTAGGGATTTCTACAGAAGAGGAATTTTTGAGTGAGACTAGCATAGGATTTTTCTCCTCATCAAAACGTAAATTTAGAGACCTGGGTCAATAAATTTGGTTGGGTGAAACTCCGGGAAAGTCAAACCCTAGTTTGACCCTGAGCTAGGAGAAACCCTAAATACTAAAACTGCTAAGTTTTGGTACATTCGCTATATTCCTATATTGGCAAAGTATAAGAAGCTGAAAATTGCAGGGGACGAAGATAAAATCCTTATGAACACTGTGTCCAAAGGGAAGCCTCTGATTCTCTGTATTTCAGGAGATATGATCTCTCCAAGTTATGGTTCCAGCCTCTTCCAGAAATCATCCATAAAGAGGACACCTGGGGAGATATGCAATATCTTGGGCTTCCGAGGTCCAAATGGAATTCCTGAAGATGTTCCAGAAAGGGAACGGACTTTAATTTCTGTGGTCCGAAGGTCAGACTCAGAATATGAACCAGTTACACGTGGCATGCCGTACAACTTCGCTATTCTGAACAGTCCTGTAACAGGTCACCTTGGGAAAAGGATCATAAATCCCAAATGGTGAAACCAATTCTGATGAAACGTATGGTTTTGGATCAGGGACATTCTATTTTATCTCAGTGAGAAATTTCATATACATAGGATCAGTAATTCCGGAGATATAATAGAAACAGTAACATGAATTTCTGCAGAAGAAATCAGAAAATTAGGGCTTCCTGTTCCGGGAGTTTCCCTTCACTGTTTTCAGAAAAGGAGTACATTGGACAGCTCCATTTGAAGAGATCTATATGTTCATCCAATAATATCTGAAAGTTTCCAAGTTTTGAAAATTAGGGTTTCTGCGACAAACCCTAGATCAGCAAACTCCGGGACAAGGACTGACACCTCAAATCGGTAAGATCTAATCCTTTGCTATTTCCATTTGAGGTTCTCATTTCAATATGATATATCACATCAGCTTAGTGAAAAGATTGCGGAAGTTGACAAATTCCAAGCCTGGAAGTATATGATCTCTCTGAAGAAAATGGATTGGACACCTACATGAGTATGGAGGTTCCAGTTTCATAGGGAGACGAGGCCAAAGAAGACATCATGCTCATGCTACAGAGGATGATGAATCATCCATAAAGAAATCCATATATGAAAGAGAAGATTCTTCAAGCGAGGATGAATATGTTCTAATATTAGCTTTCATAGGTAACATTACTCATGGAAGTGATGATTGGCTCATAGACAGTGGTGATTCCAAACATATGACAGGATTCAAGGAATCCTTTGTAAGACTATCAGAACATGAATCACCTCACAAGGTGAAACTAGGAGATGACTACCAATGTCCAATAAAAGGTAGTGGGGAATCTTCATACAAGCTATACTCTGGTAAGTCTCTAACAATGAAAGAAGTATTGTTTGTGCTAGGATTGAATAAGAACCTTCTCTCCATTTTAGCATTGATGCAAAAAGAATGCGGCCTGCATTCATAGATGGTCAAGTCATCATGTGACCAAAAGGAAAGACTATCGATGATGCGGTAGTGATTGGAGAACAAGAAGGAGAATTGTACAAATTT
>LPNX010397328.1:71740-121653 GCA_001517045.1 Pseudotsuga menziesii | reverse complement strand
AGAGTCTTCCATCCTTGGATGGGATTGTGCCATTCTGACGAGCAGGTCAGATGTAAGGGCAGAGCCATTATGTTCATGGCTAAAGGATTTAGTTCCTTCCACGTCAGATGTAAGTGCAGAAATCTATCTTCATTGTGGTTGAGAGTCTTCCATCATTGGATGGGATTGAGCCATTCTGACGAGTAGGTCAGATGTAAGGGCTGAGCCATTCTGGTCATGGCTAAAGGATTAAGTTCATCCCATGACAGATATGAGTGCTGGCCATTCTGTCGAGTAGGACAGATGTAAGGGCAACTTCCATTCTAGGAATGGAGGCACCTGGTCAGTTACCAGGAACACTCAGTCAGGTTGTGCAGATGAGCATGTAATCAGTCCTGGGAGATTTGCAGATGGTCTTTCGATGTTTTGCCTATGGCATGTAATTCGGTGCCCTGGGACATCTGGCAAATGCTCTTTCGAGGTTTTGCTCCGGAATGGCATGTAATCAGCCCTGGGAGATCCTATAGGTTGGGCTGTGTGCCCGTAATCAGTCCTAGGATGCTCTTGCGAGTTTTTGCCATGACCACATGTAATCAGCCTTGGGAGATCCTATAGGTTGGGCTGTGTGCCCGTAATCAGTCCTGGGATGCTCTTGCGAGGTTTTGTGGTGAGGTCACATGTAATCAGCCCTGGGAGATCCTATAGGTTGGGCTGTGTGCCCGTAATCAGTCCTGGGATGCTCTTTCGAGGTTTTGTGATGCACGTAATAAGTCCTGAGGATTCTCCAGTATGGCCAGTGATGATGAAGACCTGCAGGTGGTGGGCCTACATCCAGCATGAAATAGGGATGGCTCTATATAACTTCCTATGACGAGATAGTACACACTTGATGATGACCAGTGGAGATCTAGATCGAGCTATGATCCAGATCCAGTTATGATGACTTCGAGAGATCCAGATCGAGTGATGATCCAGATCCAGCAGTGATGATCTAGATTGAGTGATGATCCAGATCCTGTCCAGAGAGATGATCCAGATCGAGTGATGATCCAGATCCAGTCCAGTGATGTTGATCCAGATCGAGTGATGATCTAGATCCAGTGATGCCATTTTATGATGATCCAGATTGAGAGATGATCCAGATCCAGATGACTTGAAGATGAAGATGACTTGAAGATGATGATGACTCAGATGATCCAGTTAAAGCAGAGAAGAAGACCAGTGCTGAAAAATTGTGTCGAAAGAATACCTTCCTAGTTAAGAGGGAGTGTTGATGTATATGTAACTTCAGAATGTATTCTTCTATGTATTTTATATTATTGTAACCCGATGTTTATTCCGGGATGTTTCTATTATGCATTTGAGTCATGTGGTCATGCCCCGATGTTCCGATCGGGAGGATTATAACGTAAACAAGTCATATCAAGTCATTGGGTAAGTCCCCACTGTTTAGGGGCACTTGAGTTATTATACACTAATTAAGGTGTAGGCTCGAGTAGTAATTATTAGGTTGAGTGCACTTCAAGTCAACGGAAGAATATAAATAGAGAGTGAGAGTCTCTCTATTTATCACTTGTGACTTAGCTCTCTTGCTCTCTCAAGTGTGGCGCACTTTTGGAGAAGGAAATTCTTGGGCTTGACAGAAGACAGAAAGCTGCTGTTGTGAAGGGAGGTCATCTTACTGTTTTGGGTTCATATCTTGTGGTTATACTATCTTAGAGGAAGTTGAGGGGTTTTCTCCATTTATGGTTTCCCCTCCTAAAATCTTTGTGTCTCTTGTCTCTTGTGATGTGCTTATGTGATTGTTGTGCTTGTTATTCTCTCAGTGAAAAGATCTTATCATAATGCTATCTTAAATGTTGAAAAACTAACACTCAAGGCATATGGAAGGCCAGGAGTCATATGAGTCGGATCCAAGTCAAGGAACGCTCCAACAGTTTTGGATTATGCACACATCCCGATGTATGTGACTATAGAGGGAATATCCGCGTATGTACACGGTTATCGGGGAAAAGGCCGCGTATATCATTTTTCTAATGTTTTTAGGGATGGTCAATGATACATCAAAAGCCAACAAATGGTCCATAGGGAATAATGAGTCTGCAGTGGGATAGGGGAAGGCCATACAATGTGTGATTCACCTAGTGTCGTGAAATCCGCTATAACAGTGATCAGGGACAGCATTCAACTATCTCGGTTTCACAACTATTTCAAAGTCAATTTATTGGAACATAAGCATCCACTGATAGATTGCCCCCCCCCCAACATAGGCTTATTAACCAAGTATTGAAAAGCAGAATGATCGGTGAACATCTTGAAATGGCTACCCAACAAATAGTGCTTGAAATTTTGCAAGGCATAAACCATCGCCAATCCTTCTCTTTCAGTCGTTCTGTAATTTTGTTCAGCAAATGACAAATTTCGACTGGCATATGCAATTGGGTGATCTAGGTCGCCCTCCCCTAGTTACGCAAGCAAAACCCCTAGTGCAATAGATGAGGCGTCGACATGCACATGGAACTCCTTATTCAAATTAGGAAAAACCAGTATAGGCATGGAGGCCACCTGGGCCTTCAATGTGTCGAAACTGCCTTGACATTCCTGAGTCCATTCATATGCTGCATCCTTTTTTAGTAGTTTGTCCATGGGGGAAGTAATCACAGTGTATCCTTTGATAAACTTACAATAGTATCCCATATGCCCCATCGTTGCCCGAAGCATATTCACATTCGTCAGTGGTGGCAAACTAAGAATTAGTGCGATATTTGCTGGATCAACCAACAAACCATCCTTACACACTATGTGTCCGAGTAGAATTCCAAACGGTGCACAGAAAATGCACTTCATAGAATTTAATGCAATCTGATGCCGTCGACAACATTCAAGAATCAATTGCAAGTTGTCAATATCATCCCTAATTAGCCCATAGATGATCCAATCATCCATATATACTTGGAGGAATTTTTGAATAAATTATTTAAACACAGTGACAACTACTTGAGAAAATATTGCTGGTGCATTCTTCAACCCAAAATGATTGACTGTATATTGAAAACAACCCCATTCAGTCACCAAACATGGTCTTACGATGATCCTCCTTTGCAATCCAGATCTGGTGGTACCCCAAAAAACCATCCGTGAAGGAATACATATCCTAACCACCTACTCCTTCAAGGAATTCATTTGTAAAAGGATTCGAAAACGGATCATGCATGCATGCATCATTCAACTTCCTTAGGTCGACACAAGTGTGGGTTTCGTTGGTCTTTTTATCTTGGACCACCATAGGGATTACCCACTCTAATTATTCCACAGGATTGATGATCCCAGCATCCAGCATCTAGTCTATCTCATCCTTCACATGGTCCTTGTATTGTGGTTCCAGTCGATCCGGCCTCTGTCGCACTGGTTTTGCATCTGGTTTCAACAGGATTTTCATCTCCCCCAAGTCTCCTAAGATCCCCTCTATTTCTGACAACCGCGTCAAAAAGAGATCCTGGAATTCATGCAGCAAGTATATGATTTTTTCCATTGTCTCCTCATCTCAGTAGTCCCTTACATTGGAAACATTTGGGTTCTCTTCTGACCCAATGTTAACTTTCCTGATCTTCAGTGGCTGACTCATTGAAACTGTCGGTATGTTGGTTGTTGCAACATTGCAGCTTCCTTCAGACTCTGAATTATTAACATTTCACAACTCATCATCATCTTCAGGTTCCCCAAATAGGTTTTAGCATGTCATCATGGATTTTATTGAGCAGTGTGCATGCCGATCAGCTGGGTATGCGACAGGGACAACTTTCAACACTACGTCGTGGATGATGTGCAATGCATTATGAACTTTTGGGTTGGCATCCTGGAAACTAAACATTTATGTAAAGTAGACCGAAAAATCCTCCCAAGTGGTGATAGTTCTGCGCAAGTCTGCCACTACATACCAGGATCTCAGCATCTCATCCAGAGTGTGAACAAAAGCATGGACCCACTCATCTTTGGGTTGCGATGCCCATAAATCCTGACATTCAATCACATGACTGCAAAAGGATTGAAAGGATCAAAGTGCTGCTACAAGGCACCAAGAAGATTGGAAGGCTACTACAGGATATCAGAGTGCTTCTGCAAAGGATCAAATTAATGCAAAGGATCTAGAAGATCGAAGTGTTTCTATGAAGGATCGAAAGATCAAAGCATTACTGCAAATAAAGGATCAAGTGATCATGTGATGCAAAAGATAAAGAGAAATTGTTCCGGTTACTGATTGTGGCAAACTTCCTGTGATGTATAGATGTATGACGTCGATGTACTTTTGTAAATGTCTCTCTATTATCCTATAGTATATGATGATGTTGTCAGTAGAATAACCTTCTTGTTAGTGGGGAGTGTTGAAATATTGTAACTTCAAAGGATATTCTAAATGTATTTTACTCATGTAACCCAAGGGAGATGTTATTATTGCTTCGATGGGGTGTTACTATTGTATTTGGTCATCATATATTCATGAGGTAAACAATCCTCTTGTGTCAGGTATTTATTACCCTAATAAATAATATAATATAATGTTTTAATTATTCCTAAGTGAAGTCATCCTAGACAGTTTAGTGGGGCCGACTTGTCTAGTGAAAAAGTCAAATTGGCACATGTGTATAAATAGAGGAGCTGTGGTTCTTATTTGAACATAGACTCACTCACTTGTGTAGCGCATAGGAGAGAGAGAGAGAGAGAGAGAACAAAAGGATGAGAACACCTATTTTTGGGGTTGTCTTTTACACATCTTATACAGAGGAAGTTTTGTTGGGTTTTCTTCCCCTGGAGTGTTTCTCAAGATAAATGTTGTGTCTATCTCGTGATTGTGTTTCTATTAGTGATTATTAATATGCTATTTCTGTGATTTTGAATTGAATAGTATTGAATCTAGTCTAGAATATGTAAATTTAACAAATTCAATATCATCTTTTTCTTTCATCTATTCCAAGTTTTCTCGTCATATTCTTGCTCTATGGATTGAGGCACACTTGGTGAGCTATTGATATATTTGGGGAAGCTTCTAATGCCCCATTATTTTATGTTCTACTGTAAATTATATTTATTTCAAGTTCATAATACTCTCATGTCTTAATACAAAATATTTCATGTAAAAATGTTAAACAATGAAGAAACAATACCATTTCCCCACTACCTTGTTTTGAACCAATGGAATGTTGATGGATTCGAATAGATAAGTAAAATACTGATGATTTTATGGATTAATGGACTGTTATTGATGTATTATATGAGTTTATTTTTCATTACATAAGAATTTGGAGTCATTTTGTTGAGTTTCATAGCATTTGGAGAAGATTGCCTATCATTTCCCCCAAGTTTGAAACTAGTAATTTTGCATATGATTTAAGGGAGTTATAGAAGTCATTAAAAGTTGAATGGTGATTAAAATGAGTTCATGTTGATTTAACTTATATTTTCTCTGCTTCCATTCATAAATTTGAGTTGCATTGAGTGAAATTGGAAATTAATTTTCATCATCTACCCCTAGGGGATTTGAACCACAAGTTGCTAATAAAACTCCATAAATTGACCATATATACAAAGTGAGTTCAAAAATTCATTTGATGGTTTAAAGAAACCTATAGACACCATTTTTATGTATTAACATCATTCATACACCTTCTGGTACAATTTGAGAGCATTTGGATCTATTTGGAGCCATCTACCATTGGGGGTTTGAGACTCAAAATTACTAATAAATTCCTTGAGTTCTCTTGGATACCTATTCAACCCCCAAAAAAAATATAATGCTCAAAATATAATTTAATTAATGTCTTATAACAGATACAAGTCTCATAACAACCATTACTGAAGGTTGTATAGTGTTTGGAAGAGATTTGTTCCAGGACCTTTGGGTAATTTCCACCTCCCGAATTGACTAGTCTTGTCCTGAAACTTATTCCCTTGAAAATTTCAAAAAATTGTTGGGTATATCAGTTAATTATATGTATGATATATGTTTTAATGTGTCCCATAAACCCTCATGACCTTCCTCAACAAGTTTGAAATTAATTGGAGGATTTTGGAATCAGTTGTATCCATATACCTAGAGTTGAAACATGGTGAATTTGAGCACATTGGGAAAATTATTCACAAGGGAAATAACAAGATAAAAGATATATCAATTTTTAATTTTATAGTGAAGGGTGTTGCAACCCATGACTATAAGGAATATGTATTCTCACACTTTTTTCCACTCAGATCCAGTATAGTCTCAACTGCCATTTGAAAGGGGAGGTAAAACTGTTCTACCTAATCCTTTTTCATATGATAATGTTTCCATTAGTGTTTCATATTCAGAATCCGAAGTAGAGGATTGAGTTGAATCAGTACATGAAATTGAATATGAAGTTCACAATGACCCAGATCCAAATCCAGTCATTACTCCCAATCCTAGGCCTAAATGCGCACAAAAGGTTATTGAGGCGGCTAGGAACATGAATGGAGAGCCATATGACATGCGAAGAACAAGATCCCAGTTTCAAAAAGAGAACCTTGTGGTATGTCAAGCAAATTCACTTCCTTCAGATAGGTGCAACAAGATCCCAGAGATATTCTACATGATGGTAAGGATTGGTCAAGAATTCTTCTCACTCAAGAACAAATTGGATCATGTCACTCTTCCTCTAGGAAGAAGAGACAAAGGAAACATTCCTTCTCTTTTCTATCATTGGATTGGAAGAATATGTAGAGGTTCACATGCACAATAACATGATATTAGTGCACACAAGGACCATCACATGTATTTACTGCTCAACAAATATGTAGGTTGCATAAATATTTTCACAAGTTTTTTATTCAAGTAGAAATTTTCTTTTGATATGAAAGCTTGATCCTAATTTTCTTGCTTATTTTGAGGGGGTATTTTTCCCATGAGGTTTTCCCATTTCCTTGGTTTTATTAAGAAGTTATTATTTTTTTCATTTAGATTGTATGAGTGACCTTTGGTCTTAGTTTCTAGGGACCAAGTTGTCCAAAGTCAGTATTAGGGGGGGATGTTGGGATTATCATTAATCCTTCCTTTGACCACATAGACTAATTGTCTATTTTCCTATATTAGGAGGTCTTCATCACTCCAATAGTGCACGAGGGACATACCTAGGGTAGATATTCCACTTACTACACCTGATTGCATGAGTTTAGGTGGCATAGGGACCAATCCCTATAATTTAGGAACCCACTCTAAGTGCCACCAACAGTCTCCTTAATTTGACCTTGGTAGGTAATCAGTTATGTTCATTTATCCTCCAATTACCATGATTTAGATCACAATCAATTATTCTATCAGTATTTTACATGATTTAAGGGAGTGTGGGAAACTTTTCTCACCTACCCTCATCAATTAACTGATTGTATACTGAGTTAGTTATCCAGACTTGCATTAGTGAGCTCGAGTGGTCATTTTCCCACACTAAGTTAGCTCTAGAGTCAATATGAGTTTGTAGATTTTAATCCTATCTTAGGCATTCGAATTATCCTATATGTATAATGATTGTATTACATATTAATGATTGATTCGTGAATATAATCATATTATTCCAATTTTGTGTCTATGTCTGTACAATTTTTCCATGAGTAATTTATCACTCTATGATAAATTATTCTCTCTCTTCTACAACCTTCTATTCTCATTTTAATTCATGGAGGATGACCATATATTTAACAGTATCCACCTTTCACTTTGGGAGACTAACAACTCCTCATTAGCAAATGACATCCCTTGATTTCTTCACATTGTCTCTAATACAGGAACAAGAAAAGTTGATACAGATGTGAGCCCTCAAATCCTCTCCAAATCAAGATCTCTTGGCTGGTGAGACAAATAATGTGTAAGAAAGGAGGAAGAAAAAATACAAATAAAAAAGGAACATAGAATTCGAACCTAAGGAAGAATTTGATCAAGCAGATGAAGCCTCTGGCTCTAAGAAGGACAAAATTCAGAGGTTTGACAAGGGAAAGTGCTTCGACTGTAAGAAAGAAAACCATACAGATAAATATAGTATGAACAAGACCATAAATCAGATGTCAAAACTCCTTGAGTAGCACAATATTTCCCTCTCTAAAGGCACAAGGAAGGTTGACTAGGGAGACAAGACTGAAGATAATGATGAGAGATACCAAGCACTGAAGGCAGGTTTTTCAAAATCACATGCCTTCCTCATTGATTCAGGAGTCTCCAATCACATGGTTGCACCCAAAGAATCATTCTCTTCATTACAAATTATTGATGGTCCAAGTATTGACATGGGAGATGACACTTAAATCCAAACTGAAGGAAAGGATTCAACCAAGTTAGAGCAAGGAGTGTTAAAAAATGTACTCTATGTGCCCTCCTTAGCAGCAAATTTTTTTCTGTATACCATATCACTCATACAGGATTCATTACATATAAAATTTCCTATATATTGGGGTGGGCCACAACAAGCAGGATGACACCAGAAATAAACCCATTTCAAATCATGCCAAATATATAAACGAAACTAACACTAAGGGATGAGAATTGTACCTTATTGGAGACGTTTGAATAAGATCCCCATTGAGATTTGAATCAAACTCGTCTCTACAAATTATCCTCAACAACAACAAGTTATACAATCATGATATATAAAAGTATTAGAGTCTAATCTAGCATATTCAATTCCAACATGTAAACAAAGTAACTACATCCATGGATACAAATTTTATAATTACAAATGTAATGGACGAGAAATGGATATTTATATTAATATAAACATAGATACAAATGAAAATCTCTGTCAGCACCTTGTCGGAATCAAGAAACTGAGTCCCTCAACCTGGGCCTCCACCAGTTCAACCCTCCATACAAAGGCAAGCGCACAAAGATAAATGAAATCATGGGACAGAGCACTAATGGTTGCTTCAAGGAAAAAAGAAATGTAGACTCAAGAATATAATAATGGGGTAAAATTTCACTATAATATCTCTCATCTCCAAAGTTCTCCTCCAATGCTTCATAGTAGCTCAATATATAGCCTTTCAATGGGAAGTGAATGGTCGAATCAGAGAGTTTCCTAGAATATGAAAGGCCAAGGATAAATTCATTTGTAACTTGATGGGGAAAACTACAAATATTTTTTATTTTTTGAGCATAATCCCTGATGTACGCAGGTGACAGTGGTGTAAGCTATGTATACATGGTTGTATACTTATGACCCACGTATATATACAAAAAGTATTTTAGGTTGTTCCACTGGAGCATCAAGGTAATAGTGAGAAAATGGGATAAAATTACTACATAGGGATAGGGATATGCCATCAAAGCATGATGTATCAAGTGTAGAAAATCACACTATAAAAAATTCCCCCTAATATATGAGGTGAGAGGGGTACACGATGGCCAAAATACATTATAATAATCCTAGGAGTGGAGTAATAAAGACCTAGGTGGAAAAAACTGGCCACTCTTCCGTATAATACAATGATAGATCTCTACATATGACTGCAAATATGAAGTATACATAACAATGTCGGATACATAACAATACAATGGTCATGAATAAGAATAATAGACACATGTCATGAGTGGTCATCACCACATACAATATATAGTGAAATAAGGTCTCCATATTGAATGAAGACATCAGATGGTACATTGGAGTCTAGTCATGAGAGCTGAAATCTCATAGATACTGACACGATCAAGAAGGTAGAATATATGGAATGCCACCAAGATTGAAGGTATTCTACACAAATCATCACTAGTACATGTACCATCATGCAAATAAAGGTGTCAAAGTTGAACAAGATGCGCCATTGTCTAATTACCGATCATTGATGTATACCGTTAACATATGTGAGATATCCCACCGATAATGATAATGGGAATCAAGGTACAAAGTGCAATTAAATAAGTGTGAATATATGTGTTTAGGTCGAGCAATTGACATAATCCATCGATCAGGGGATAATGATGTATTCCCAAATCTATCTATGGAAAGAGAACCTGCCACTAATGACTACAAGTCTCAATTCACTCAATGGACTCTAGATCCCTATTCCATAATAAATGATCCGAAGTCAATGGAATGGAATCCGTTGGAAGGAGGACATTAAGGCATCCACCATCAACCAAAACGAGGTACATAGCAATGTTGGATAATTTGGAAGAACTTGAATGAACGAGATGTGCAAAAACTAGTAACAAATGTATCGAGAATGACCAACATGCAGAGACAATATAACTAAGGAATGGACGAATCAGGCTCAAAATTCCTTCAAACAAGAGCATAAGGAAGATGAAGACTAATTGGCAACATAGAATCAAAATGCATACTAGGACAACTCTATGACACAATAGGAATCAACAAAGGCTCCATAGGGGCTGGAAGCATAACCAATTGATGGTGAAAACTCAAAATAACGAGTATAGCTCCTAAGAGCATACTAGTAACCCAACCAATAGATGAATGGACTATGTTATGTTTGAAGGTGACATGACACGGCAACTACCAATAGAAAGTGATATCATTTACCATCAGTATTTTTATGTTTTATGATTTTTTTTAGTCTGTCATATTGAAAAGCTTGAAAAAGAATAAAATTCCTTATAGTACAATAAGGTGGAAATGAGTGTCACGCGAATGAAAACTAGTTCCAAGTACTGGAACATACCTATGCTCAATGCAAGGATGCATCTCCAGGATAAGAACACTCAAATATATGTTTCCTCTAGGTATGGGACAATCAAGCTGCAAAATATATATGTGTAGCTCTTCTTTGCTAGGATTGAGACAAGCTCGGGCTATATGGATTATAAAACTGAAGCATGGAGCCAATGTAAAGCTCAATACGACAAGCAGATGCATGAAAATGAAATTACAACTTGATACAAATGGGATTCCCTATAGGATATGGGAAACATAAATTTTAAGAAAAAGTATGAAGTTCTTGCTCAAAGGCATGGTGGGACTATAATGGACTCCTAGACCTAAGGGAAGGCGCTCAACATGGGTACCAAATGACAAAGCATGATCTAACTAGGGAACCCATGATTAGGTAATATATACCACTTACGTAATTCCACTTCTAGTAGCATTATGAAGGTTCTGTGACATTAAGAAGTGGGTCTGTACCTATGGTTAAGGTGACATTGTCATAGGAGAATGAAAAATGTACACAGAAAGGGGTCCTATCATATATGTCAGTTTAATGTTATACTTACCATGGGCATGAATGAGTCAAAGTATCGGTGAAAGTGCACCAAAAGGAGTTCCTACACAACAATATTAGCCCAAAAAATTGGAAATAGTTAATAAGATATCAAAACTATAGGAAAAGTGTGTAAAAATATTTAATAAATAGTAAAAAATGAAATTTTTACCATACCATTTGGTGTTTTACCCACAATAGTGCATTTGGAGCTAGTTGGACCTCAAAATTTCAAACAAAGATTCTGGGAGCTATGTGCCATGGAATCCACAACTGTTAGGACAAGGTAATTCATAATCACATTCCCCATGCATTCAATGTAAAAAATTTCAGTTTTAGTGGTAATTTTTCAAGTATGAAGCTCCCAAAGATGGGAATCCTGGCCCACGATGGTCATAGTTTATCGGGATGCTTATAAGGATGGATGTACATGGGAAAAGAAAAGATTCCCCACATACATACACACATGTTTTAAGAATAATCACGTATGGTGTCGCAGATGTCCAAATAAATGGTGAAAATTCACAATTTTTTGTTTTTGTTGGAAAAATGGATTTGGAATGGAGAGAACGTGAGCATGAAGATGTTGATACCATAGTTTTTGGTGACTTAAATGCTCAACAAGCCTTAAGGAGGTGTGGCTTGTATAAATTTTGGAACCTTGGGTATTTGAGGTCCCAACCAAGACTTCTATAGATGTTTGTAGATTATTGGGATCCAGACACAGAGACCTTCATGTTGGATGGTATTCCATTGAGACTAGAAGTAGAGGACATCTACTTAATCATAGTACTATCTCACCGAGGTGTGGTAGTGAAAAGATAGGCTCATGGAGTAGGTGGAGATCTCACTATTGAGGAGTACATAGTTTTATATTGCATTTCAGACACAAAAAAGATAGGAAGTCAAGTCCCAGTGAATGCTATCCAGATCCTTAGTCTCAAAGTGATAGTTCTGGTATTGAAAATAATAGCAGGGTTGGCATTGCTTCATCAAACATCATTACCTCTCATGTTCTACTCTGTAAAGTGCATGAGACATATGGTATATGACTAGAGCACATCACTTTTGAGCACCATAAAACAATAGTTGACTGAATGCAAGATGGGTAGGATAAATAACTTTTGTTACACCAACATTCTGAGCACTTTTGTCTTTAAGAGGGTACCGAGTCTCAATCCTAGAGTTGAGGTCCCTCCTCATAGTCTATGGGATATATCCCGAATACATTGGGTAAAGGTGATGCATAGGTTAGGGCGAGGTAGGGCACCCACTCCTTTCCCACCTGACTTCTTCCACTGGTGGAGATGAGAAATCATCACCATAGATGACTATACCTATGCAGGGATAGACTGTAGGGATAGACTTTTGTGGATATCTAGACATGCCACTACCACCAGGGTACACATACGAAGATATATGTAAGATCCTATTTGTATTTTTTTTGTATTTTTTATTTATATGGAAATCAGAAACATGTTTTTTGTGGCATCAAGTACCAACATTAAGTTTTTGTGTGTGAAACAAGGTCCACGATGACCAAATGGTTTCCCCCAACATCTCCCGAGGGGACGAGGGGATGAGATGATCAACGCTGATGTAGAGAAGAAGCTACAAAGAATACATGGAAACATTGTCTGACTGAAACATAGGATACCCATGGTGCAAGTCAAGGAATTTCCTCAAGCTATGTAGAGGCATGTAGTGGGGGTACCCCATCTGTGGGTTAGGTTTTTTAGGCAGTTTGTGAATGAAGTCTTGTGTTATCATGATCATCACCCAGGACCACAGGAATAGATGTCTAGATAGAAATTTTGTATTGGTCGTGTATATTTTGGTGTCTTGAAGCCCCATTTTTGTACTATGACACCATTTTTGAACTCTATTAAAAAATAAAAGGTTACAGTGATCGGTTTGATATATTTGCACATGTGTTTAAATGTGAATGTTTTTCACGTTCATACTTCTTTACTGATGTGATAAGTGCCAATCTAACACATAATTTTCATATGAATCAGCAACAAGATTATAAATTCTAGGTATATGAATGTATGTACTGTAATAAAATTTCCGCTCCAACAATCTTACCCTGAAGAACCTTCACAACAATGTAGGATCCCTAATGTAACATGACTAACTGTGAGTCAAGGAGAACTTCAAGATATCAAATACCATTGGAATTGACATCATGAAATAGTTCAATCATGTCACTATATTCAACAACGTTGTTTGACGACGATCGAAGACACATACCTGATTGATTCGAGTAGTACTCATAATTTCATTCACTGTAAATTATCCAAAGTTCTTAATTGCTCTGTGTTGGAGCAGGGTCCCGCAGCTACAGAAGAAGCTGCTAGTTTAGCGGATAGATAAGTTTTGGTGGAGAGAAGATAATATAGAGCTACGACGTCGTAGCACGTTTCCAGCTATAGAGCAGAGCCGAAAACCATGACGAAGAAGACAGAGAAGTCAAGGAAGACGACTGTACCTGAGCGGCCGAGAAGAGAGAGCTCACCCACTGCATTGAAGGCAGTGGCGAAGATAGGAGGGATCAGCGACCCTCATAAAGGAAAAGGAGCAACGAGGCTGAAGCATTGAAGACGAAGGATAGAAAAGCGAAGCGGTGCACAGTACCCATGATCAGCGCTGGGAATCATGGAAGACTGTAGAGAGCTGTGGTGTGACGGAAAGAGGCTACCTCAAGTACAGATATGGCCGACAGTCACTAGTTAGGGTTTTGGTTTACTGTTGGGACAGGCCCACAGTGTTGTAATGGCAAGACCTTCGGGCTGCCTATAAAGGGATATATTTTGTATTGTAAAAGGTTAGCTAGTCGGATAACATATAGTTAGCCATTGAGTCTGTTAGCTCATAGTTATCTTGTATTGTAATAGAGTTAAGCTCTGGTTCTGTTATTAGTGGTAGCAATCTTACTGTAACCAGTAGCTGGCTTATAGAGCATACATGTAACGATCCGCAGGGATCGACGGAGAGGGAAGAGTATATTGTAGGAGTGCAATATAGAGAAGAAAAGAGATCTAAGAGAGAATATCTTGAGCTGCATATGCGGTGCAGCAGAACTATGTTTTACCTTCCCCTGAGCTATAATAAAAACACAGTTCTGTGGACGTAACTTCCATCTTGGAGGTGAACCACGTTAAAATCGAGTGTTATGTGATTGGATTATGTGTTATGTTTAATTGTGCATTTATTAGTCATTTCATGGACTTCGTTTATAGTTTAATGAATGAATGTGTTAATCAGTTTACAGCAATATAGAAAGATAAACATAAGTTGAAGTCTTTGGCATGTTGTATGTGGGTTCGTTTATGCTTTGCTTAAAACAGTCACTAGTCGCGGTATTGAACAGCCTGGTATGTTGAGCCTCGCAAGTCGACATGAACAATGCTAAGTGCGCTGAGCCGCGAGAGTAGGTTATCACAAGAAGGCGATACCGCACCGACAGAGGAGCTGCGGTGCGCGATACCGTAGGTTAAGGGCTTAGCGTTGGGAGGAAGTTACGTATCGCTTAGTGAGCGGCGATGCGATAAGGCTGGGGTCATTGCGAGTCAGTGAAAGTGCGCGACGTGGAAAGGGACCGAATGACAGTAGAAGGGATATCTCACGGCTAGAAGAGCTGCGAGATGAGGATATCGCGTGACGCAAGCAGAGGAGTCATGCGATGCGCGGAGAAAGATACCTCGCAGCTAGAAGAGCTGCGAGTCGTAAGAAAAGACGCCACAGAACCTGGTCCAAGACGCTTGAGTCCTTGGCCAACCCCTTAGAATCACTTCGGGTGAGACTTCAGGCCGCTTCACGGTCTGTTGCCGAAAGGGCCAGTGAGCTAGGGGTTTTGTTGGTTGATTATAGTAAACCCAGGTCTGCCCATCATAACCAACACTCTATATATCCAACATCATAGTTTCAAGTAATGATTGCAGATGGAGGAACTATAAATTTCTCAGAGAAATGCCATAATATCAAACTGGCTATGGGGGAATATGTATTGAATAGTCCAATAATAACTATCCCAATGGGTGGTGTCGATGTTGTCTTAGGTGTCCAATGGTTACAACCATTGGGAACAATGGCTTTTAATTTTCAAAAACTTTTCATGAAATTTTCATGGGAAGGAAAAGAATATGATTTAAATGGTATCACAGGAAAATGAATCAAGGTGATAATCTCTAATGGTATGATGAAATTGTTAAAAAAATGACATCAAGGTATAGTTGCACAATTATGCTCATTATATGTTTAAACCTCCTAGTTCCATATCTCCCCAAATCTCCAAAGGGTCATTAATAAGCATTCCAAGGTATTTGAATATATTCTCAAAGGTATTCCACCTATTCGTGAATTTGATCATGCTATCCACTTGTTGCCGCCTTTTCACACACTTGGATCGCGTGGCAGAAATCTTCAAGCCACTCGGTGTGTCCTTGGGGGCAAGTCTCGAGTCAAGGCTGCCACCTTGTTCTTGACTCCTCCGTTTAGGCTGAACTCCTAACAGAGCCAAGGGGGGTAGAACCTATTAAGTTACTAAGGATGATTTCTTAGTGTGGTGATGTTAAACTGAAATAGTTATTTAGGAGTTTGAATATTTTAACTATAACAATTGAACATGACAAGATACGAAAATAACACACGGAAGCACAAAGCTGATAAATAATATATATATGAAGCAAAAATGACCAGTGCCTTAATAATGGAGTCAAATCAAAGAGATCAATATGCTTGCGTGTGCTTGGAGTGAATGTTTTGTGATTGCATCTTGGTATGTTTTAAGTTAAAATTGAAGTATGAATTGATTAAATTAGGTTAAAAGGGGGACTCCAGATATACCCGAGAGTACTTGGAGTATGTCCAAAACAAAACCTACACGGCTACCCGCAAGGAATATGTGGGATGAAATGGAGTCTCTGGGGCTATGTTTGTAACGCACTAGTTAGGGTGTGACAGAGATCGGTGCCCCGAGGTCACTTTTCAGTAGGTTCCCGCTTCCTTTGGGTATTTTACCACCGTAAAGGTTTGATCGAGGTGTTGGATTTTCACCTGATGATTTGTTAATTGGGGAAGGTGAGTCCTAATTATTCTAGTCACCCAAGTGCTTTTGATACAGCTTGACTGATCGGATGAACCACAGCCAAGTGCAGAGCATACACACTGGAGTCTTGTAAATTTTAATAAGTTTTTAAGAGATGTGTTCTTGTTTAAAAGAAAAGCCTCCAAGAACCTCTTTCGATCCAAGTGGATCTCAATAGGGGAATCGAGGAGGGGTTAATTTTAAAGCTTATAATAAAAAAATGATAGAACAAATAAAACAACTACACAAATATGGTTTTCTGATTAATCCTACCACGAATCTCTTTCCCCTTTCGGGTCACTCGGGAAATCGTGGGGTAAGTATTATGATTACTTTTGAAAGTAAGATATGGAATATGGAATTAACAACAAGATAAAGTATACTACCCTAAAAATTAGATCAATTCTAGCAAAAAAGGAATAAGCAGAAAAATGACGAAAATGGCACCGACGCGAATCCCCCCAGGGGGGATGGGGAATGGGCTCGAAAGAGCCTATTCAAAGGAGGATTTTATTACAGCAGTTACAATATCAAAGAAATGATAAATCAGAACTTTCTTGGTCCTTATACAGGCTGAAACCAACATATTACAGTTTATACAAAAAATTTACAAATTATGTGACAAAAGAGAGACCCCTGGGGGGATTTGAGCGCTCCAAAATCCACTTTGGAAAGAAGATTCCTTTCCTCTCTGTCAGACATTATAAATTAAAGTGAGAAAGTTAGAATAACAAATGACCAAAATCACTTTAAGATTACCTTTGGGTCAGCCTACTTTATCTCAAAAAATAATGAAATTAAACTAGCTAAAACGGTGAACAGGGAACCAAGGAAGGCAATATTTCCTTGGGATCTTGGCTTGCTGTTTGTGCAGCCAATTAAAAGCACTTATATTGCAGAATATTGAAATTGATCGCAGTGAAATGAAATCTAATGCATGTGATCTACAAGTTTTCTTTCAAATTCATGCAAAAAGGACAATTTCCCTACAACTAGATCTGGGATGCTTATGATATTTTTTTTTAAGTGCAAGATCTAGGATGTGAGCTATGAAATATTAGATATATGTATATTTTACTTTGATGAAACAGATCCAAATAAAATCACAGCTATAAACTGAAAAGGTAACCGGGTAAAGTGTTGATTTTGAGGGAGGAAGAAGAGGAGAAAAGTGCTGGTTTCCTTGAAGATTCGCAGTAGAGCTTTCAAGTTGAATGCCGAGGGACTATGCCTTTGAAATGTTTTGAAGAGAATGAAGAAGCAAATTAGATCAGCATCCTCTCCAAAGTATGAACCTGCAACTCAGCTGAAATCAAAGAACTTGCCAAGAAACTTGTGAGATCCGATTAGTACATACAAAGAGATTCAAGATAACATGCATATAAGCTTATAGGACATGCTAAATATAGATCTCTAAACATGCATCAAAGGAGAGTGATAGTCAATAAACTTATTAAACAAAACCTTTCCTATCAAGATTGTAATAAGCTAATTACCAATCTTAACCACAGATCTACAAGAAATTAGCAAAAAATGACCACAGATACAGGTTACCTCAGTAAAACAATGGCAATAATCATCCACACATGTAATGGCACCACACCGTATTGCCTCCAAAGATTTTCTTTATTTCAAATGCAGAATTACAACAATACAATAGCAGCAGCACCTCAATCCCAGCTCTAACTATCTTGGAAGAGGGAGCCTCAAGCAAGATTTATACAATTTGCAGGCCATCTAGCCCAGGGAGGCGCAATTCCTCATGGAATCAAGTGAAATCAACTGATAGAGAGTTCATCAATGCACAACTGAGGCTGGAATGAGCCTACTTGTCAACTGGGGGCCTGATCTGGTTGACACATCAACCCATACACTGCCACATCGGCCCATAGAGCATCCAGGAGAGTCCACACGTGTGGAGGAGAGAGAGAGGGCACAATTCCCCATGAAGACCACTGCAGATCAGCTCTGGATCTGATTTGATCCCCTCCTTTAGTCAAGGATTTGTCAGATCCAGTCAATCTGCTCCAGATCTGATTGATTTCAGTCAAATCGGTTGAGAATCCATTGATTTATTGATTTTGGATTTGCTCCATTATTCATCAATTTATTAATTAAAATAATCAATAATTGATTTTTGGGGCTTTCTGACCTGAGTGATGGAAGATCACACAAAACTTAGGAAAGAGTGGGTCCATGGGTTTACATGGTGCTCTTAGCTTGAAAATGAGCACCTACATGACTGAAACCGATTATTTGGCCCACTTTTATTATAGACTCAATTTTTCCAATTAAACTATTAAAAAATAGCCTAAGTTTTGGAAAAATTAAAATTTAATAAAAAACACTGAAAAAACTAAAAAAATTGAAAAATTGAAAAACACCTAGGGGGACTTAGACATGTTCATATGACTCAAAAATGATGTCTAGCATGCTTACACATTGACACATAGACTCTAATAATCTCAATAGGCACAAATGCCAAGCCGACCACCCCAACTTTGGAGGTATGGAGTGAAAAACTCAGAAATTATCATTCGTTTATTGAACAACCAATAATAACCAAGGGAAAAAACACCCTGGGCTGATCGGATTGACAAATGAATTCTAAGAGATCAAGTCTTTTACAGACACTATCATGCTAGAACATTTATTACAATTCCCCATGGGGTATGAACATGTGATATGATACAACAAGCACTTCCCAGAAGTACTTCCAAAGGTCTTTTTGAAGTCCGAATAAGTTAACCCTGTCCGGTTCACCAGGCTCACTTGATAAAAACCACTAAGTACAACTTAGGTGGTGACATTGTGGCTCCATGTGGGACACATTCTCTAACTGATATTCTATTCAAAGGAGAGGATGTGAGAACTCTAGAATATCTGGTTCCTACAAGGCAATTAGAGTTTGTCAGTAACATGTATATATAAGAAAAAATTAGCGATAAACAAAATAATGTACATAATTAATCTATAATGTGCAAAAAGGAATATTTTAGAAAAACTAATATACAAAGGAAAATTTTCAACATGGTACAACATAACTATAATACAACAATCAATGATACAACAATTTGATATATACAATTTAGAAATACATGCACGGCAAGGTTTAGAAATTGGACCTGAAACCACCGATGTCACTAAAGGCATCAAACTGCCTCGGCGAAAAAACAGATTGAGGAGGAAACCATTCACTGGTAAGCTCAATATTTCTCCTTCCAAGTCATTTAGATATAAGGATTTCGTTCCTGCTATTTCATCAATGATGTATGGTCCCAACCATAGGCTGTCGAGCTTTCCATGTTTCCCAGTTTTTTCTTGACGTTTGTCCCAACGTAGAACCATGTCACCTACTTGGAAGGAACTTGACCGGGTAGATTTATCGAAGGCTCTCTTGACCTTGTCTGAATTCTTGATACTATGGTCAAGAGAGTCTCTTCTGCTCTCATCTAGCTCGATTAATTGGTTTATTCTATTCTGGATGGCATCCTGATCTGAGATGAATGTATGGAGGAGCTGATACACTGGAAGCTTTAGGTGGATTGGTAAAGTGACATCAAGGCCATAGACTAGTTCGAAAGGGATCCTCCCTATTGAACTTTTCTTAGTGATCCTGTCAGCCCATAATACCAATTTGATTTTGCTATCCCAAGCCTTCTTATTGTCACCCACAATTTTTTTTATTATGGTCATTAAGTTCTTGTTACTTGATTCTGCTAGACCATTTCCTTGGGGATAATAATTAGATGAGTGAGATAGGATAATGCTGTACTTGAAACAGAAAGATGACATCTCGGAAGAAATAAAGCATGGGCCATTGTCCTTGATTATTCTAGCTGGCACACCGAATCTTGTGATGATTTTGTCTTCTAGGAAATCCATGACTATGGCATCAGTTGCCTTTTTGGTGGGTATGGCCTCTACCCACTTGGTAAAATAATCTGTGGCAGTAAGAATCCAAGAATAACCATTTCTTGAGTTATCCTTGAACTTACCGATGAAGTCAAGCCCCCATTACTAAAAAGGGGCTTGGACTACTATTTGATTTAGAGGCAAGGCTTTCATTTGTTGCTTTCCGGTGAATAAATGACACTGGGAGCAAGCTCTGACAGCCTTGTGCACATCTGAAAATAGGTTTGGCAAATAGTAGCCTGCTCTAAGGATTTTGTGGGCAGTTGTTTTAGCTGCAAAATGTCCACCACAAAATCCTGAATGGAACTCAACCATGAGTTTCTTGGACTCAGGTTCATCGACACATCTAAGTATCAAACCATCCGGGTTTCTCCAACCCAAACCATCTTTGATCAAGCAATACTTAGTTTCATTTAACCTTAATGCCCTTCTTTTATGACCTAGTAAGTGATCTGGGCATGTAAGGTTGCGGAGGAAAAATATGATGTCGGTGTACCAGGGGTGCTGCTCCAATCTCTGAAACTCATCTCATACACTTTGCTCTGAATTGCTGCTCTGGCAGATTATTCCTAAAGCCTCCTCATTTCCTTGGGTCAACATCTTTGCAAGACCCTATCCCTTGATTAATTTAGTAGGTCTTATCTCCAAATCATATTCCTGAATTTTTGAAACCCACTTACCCCTGACTCCTAGACAGTCTTGCTGAGACATGATATCCTTGACAGCTGCATGGGGTACATATCCAATGATTTTGGAGTAACCTATATAAGTTCTGAAATGTTTAAGGGACTTGACAAGAGCATAGGCCTGTTTCTCCATCGTGGTATACTTCAATTCTGAATTTTGTAAGGCTCTACTCATAAAGGCTATGGGTTGCTCTTGTCCCTCCTTATTCTTTTGAAGTAAAACACCAGCAATGGTGTCTTCTGAGGCAAAGGAAAATATTTCAAACTCTTTGGAATAATCAGGACTAATCAAGACCGGGGACATGGATATGGCATTTTTTATGGACTTGAATGCATCTTTCCCTTCATCCATCCACTCAAACTTAGCATCTTTATTCAATAGCTTTTGTAGAGGTTTCATTAATTCTGCTAAGTTTGGGATGAATCTCCTTATGAAATTGATTTGACCATTAAAGGACTGGAGAGCTTTTAGATTGTGAGGCAAGGGGACTTTCTTAATAGCTTCAACTCTCTCAGGATCAACCTTGACACCATCTTTAGAAATGATGTGCCCTAACAACTTGCCTTCATCAACTCCAAATATTGACTTGGCGGGATTCAAGGAAATACCATATTTCCGACATCTTATAAAAACCTGCCTAAAATGACTTATGTGGTCAGCTCTTTCTTTTGAAAAAACAATTAAGTCATCCTGATATATTTCAATTATTTTGCCTATAAGTTCTTTGAAGGCAAAATCCATGGCTCTTTGGAAGGTGGCACCCGCATTCAATAAGCCAAAAGGAATTCTTAGAAATTTATAAGTACCCCAAGGTGTGGTGAAAGTAGTCTTATGTTGATCTTATTTATTTACCAACACCTGGTTATAACCGGAAAATCCATCCAACATGGACATCATTCCTGATCCTGTTACTCTTTGAAGCAAAGTCTCCATGTCGGGTAATGGGGAATTATCTTTGAGGCATGATGTATTCAGATTTCTAAAATCTATACATATTCTAATTGACCCATTCTTCTTTCTAACAACAACTAAGTTGGAGCACCAAGATGAATGCCTTGTAGGTGCTATGATCCCTGCTGCTAGCATCTTTTGAAGCTCCTTCTACACAATGGGGGCCAACTTAGGATTTATTCGCCTAAGTTTTTATCGGAAAGGTTTGGCCTCCTTAGATTCTTCTGTGAGGGGAATAGTGTGTTGAAACACATCCTCCCTATAGGCTTCAAGCTCATCATAACTAAAGGCCAACACATCTCTATACTCTTTGATTAGGTTGATCAAGTTGTTCCTTTCCTTTTTTGAAGTGCCTTTTCCAATTTTTATTAACTTGGGATCCTTGTCAGTTCCTATGTTTATTTCCATATAATTCCCAGTTTTTATTTCTTCTTTTTGTTTTTTATGATGATCCTGACGATCGAAAAGATTCTCAAAACCTATAAGGCTACTCGGGATGTGATTCCTTTCATTATCCTTGCACTCCTGATACTCTTTACCTTCCTACTGATAACTGATTTTGCAACCTTCTAACTCTTGTAGATTGTGGATGAATCTCAAGAGCTGCTCATCATCTTTGAATACCTGCCAGTGTTCTATATTATCTGGAATTGAAGGTCTGAAATTGATTTCCATCTTTCCATTCCCATTAATCATTTCATCTGATGGATGGAGGGTGGACCTTTTGGATGTTAAGTGCATCAAACCATTCCATAGTGTCCCATGCAGCATTCCTATACTTCCTTAGTCTGTCATTTTTGCATTGATATCGATTCTTAATCTAGAGGACAACTAGATCTGAATCACCCTTTATGTTCAACATCTTTATCCCCATATCTTTAGTAGTTTCTAAACCTAGGATCAATGCCTCATATTTAGCTACATTGTTTGATGCTTCAAACTCTAACCTGAATGCAAAATTGTAGATTTTATCTGAAGGAGAAATGATCACGATGCCAGCACCCTCTCCCGCATTGGAATAAGCCCCGTCAAAGTACATTTTCCAAACTTCATCGATCTTTTCATTTTTAATGTTTTCCTTAATGGGGGCCATGAAATTTGACAAAATAGTATAGTTTCCAAAATTATCAGTGAAATGAACAAATTCATTTTCGGGCTTCTTAGGGTTTTCTACGTGTCATTTCCTTAGCTTTTCTCTCTGGAGAATCACCCTAGTATTCTCTGATGCAGGTATAGTAGCATATGTCCAATCCATTTGGATGTGCCCACCAAGAGTTGCAGCCCATTTTCTGGATAGCAACATACCCCAATTATCTGGGACATCTATTACCACCACATCCATTGTCATGTCGATATCTGGATACTTAGCTAACTTGACCTGTAAATTTAATATTATCCCTACCACTTCAACTTCTCTCACATCCATGGCACAAACATTGTGGTAGGGTCAGGTGACCCTTAGATTTAGCTACTCCATTACCTTTCTAGTCATAACATTTGATGAAGCACCCGAATCTAGCATACAGTTATGAATGAGAAGTTTATCAACTAAAAGGGAGACATAGAAAGGTGGGTGATCTTCTCTCCTCGGATCAACACTGTTGAGGACTATGGGCATATCTATAGGTTCGATAAGTTTAGCTTCAAATATAGCATTATTATTAGGAAAGGGATCCTCCTCAATAATTTTATGAGCTTCACTTATGTTATCCTCTAAGGATTTCAATAATTTTTCCTTTTGACCTGGAATCTTAAGGACATCAGTTGGAAAAACATGAATTTTAGCATTACTTATCCATTCTCCCATATCAATATTTGACTCAGGGATAATAGGAGGATCTGAGAGGGAAGGAGTGGTTACCTTTTGCTTATACTGTTTAGACGGTGATTGCTTTTCTCTCCTTTGATGCACAACTCCCTTGAACCTGGCATCCTTCTTTTCCTTAATTTTCTCGGGAGGAGGCATTGTACCATAAAAGTTAGACAGGAGATCCTTCTTGAAACCATAGTCCATGGCCTGCTACCAATGCTGGTTTGATAGAGGGTAGGTTCAGCCTACCATGTACACATGATTAGACTCGCCTGATGTTGTTTCCAGATTACTGACCTCTGCCATCCCATGTTCTATAATCTGGTTTGCTATGTAGCACGTACTTTCTGGGTGGAATTGCTCACAAGGTCTACACCATGGAATTACTTCTTCTACTAGGTTAGTTGAGTCTAACTGGTTTGGAATCCTAGGCTCTTGCTGAGGAAACTTATTTTGATACACTTGATTTTGTTTTGGCTAAAAATTCCTAGGTCCATTATTTCTCTCCAGTGTGACTATTCTGTTTTGGATTTTATTCATTTGCATAGATTGTTCTGTCCTGAATTGGTTCTGAGTAGTCATCACCTCTTCCAACATGCTAGATATCTTCTCCATGGGGTATTTATAGGTTGCCTTTTCCTCTAACTCAATGGAATTTCCTTTTTCTTTGTTGTATGAAGTGTTTCCCCTAGTGTAACCTGGAATGTTGGAATTGCCCGAAGATTGCATGTTCCTTTCTATTTTCTCGCCCAAATCTTGAGTAGTTTTTAGATCGACCGGCTCTTTATCCCTTAATTGGTATCTCAAATCACCAGTGAAAGATTCGATGTAGGATATCAAGATGGAGGCATCGCTTGGCTTGATGTCCCTAGGGAGTTCCGCCACCACATGCCTGAACTTAGTATTAAATTCATCCATGGTTTCATTCTCCATCTTCTTTATATTATGAAGGGCAGCAATCAAATGTCTTGGTTCCTTCTTTTCCCCCCACTTCTTCTTAAAACCTACTAGGAATTCATTAAGGGTTTTATATGAATCATCACCAAGGTTTTCATACCACTCTGCAGCATCTTCCTCTAAGGATAAAGCAAAGAGCTTCATTTTGACATCATCATGGTCATGGGCAGCATCATGGCAGTAACTGACTAGGTGCCTTTCGAACTTTCTAAGGTGAGACTTGGCAGTGATGGAATTATTTCCCTCGAACTTGGGGAGCTTCTTGATCGCATCATTCGGAATGTTATGAGGAGCACCTGCTATCTGAGAAAAGTCAAGGGGTTTGTAAAATTCTGTCATTTCTTGAGATTGGAAAGTATGAAACTCAACAAATATGTTATGCCATATCTGAGAGGGATTGGTCTCCTAAAACTTCAAGGTTTCTACGAGAAGTCTGCCTATTCAATCTTTCCCTAATAAAACTTTCGGGATCAGGGAGAGGATTGAATAATTGTTGGCGGTTTCTTCGGGTAGAAATTCTTGAAGGGATGTTAGATAGTGGAGTCGCTAGATGGATCGAGTTTTAATTTTTATTTTTTTTAAAGACTAGATCAATCAAAAGTTTTTTTTATCTTTTTAGTTGTTTAGAAAAAAGTTAAGCTAAGTCGTACTCGGGAATAAAAATATTTATCCTCGGCAACGGCGCCAAAAAGTGTTGATGCCTTTTCACACACCTGTATCACGTGGTAGAAATCTTCAAGCCACTCGGTGTGTCCTTGGGGGCAAGTCTCGAGTCAAGGCTGTCACCTTGTTCTTGACTCCTCCGTTTAGGCTCAACTCCTAACGGAGCCAAGGGGGGTAGACCCTATTAAGTTACTAAGGATGATTTCTTAGTGTGGTGATGTTAAACTAAAATAGTTATTTAGGAGTTTGAATATTTTAACTATAACAATTGAAGATGACAAGATACAAAAATAACACACGGAAGCACAAAGATGATAAATAATATATATATGAAGCAAAAATGACCAGTGCCTTAATAATGGAGTCAAATCAAAGAGATCAATATGCTTGCGTGTGCTTGGAGTGAATTTTTTGTGATTGCATCTTGGTATGTTTTAAGTTAAAATTGAAGTATGAATTGACTAAATTAGGCTAAAACGGGGACTCCAGATATACCCGAGAGTACTTGGAGTATGTCCAAAACAAAACCTACACGGCTATCCGCAAGGAATATGTGGGATGAAATGGAGTCTCTGGGGCTATGTTCGTAATGCACCGGTTAGGGTGTGACAGAGATCGGCGCCCTGAGGTCACTTTTCAGTAGGTTCCCTCTTCCTTTGGGTATTTTACCACCGTAAAGGTTTGATCGAGGTGTTGGATTTTCACCTGATGGTTTGTTAATTGGGGAAGGTGAGTCCTAATTATGCTAGTCACCCAAGTGATTTTGATACAGCTTGACTGATCAGACGAACCGCAGCCAAGTGCAGAGCATACACACTGGAGTCTTGTAAATTTTAATAAGTTTTTAAGAGATGTGTTCTTGTTTAAAAGAAAAGCCTCCAAGAACCTCTTTCGATCCAAGTGGACCTCAATCGGGGAATCAAGAAGGGGTTAATTTTAAAGCTTCTAATAAACAAATGATAGAACAAATAAAACAACTACAAAAATTTGGTTTTCTGATTAATCCTACCACAAATCTCTTTCCCCTTTCGGGTCACTTGGGAAATCGTGGGGTAAGTATTATGATTACTTTTGAAAGTAAGATATGGAATATGGAATTAACAACAAGATAAATTATACTACCCTACAAATCAGATCAATTCTAGTGAAAAAGGAATAAGCAAAAAAATGACAAAAATGGCACCGATGCGAATCCCCCCAGGGGGGATGGGGAATGGGCTCGAAAGAGCCTATTCAAAGGAGGATTTTATTACAGTGGTTACAATATCAGAGAAATAATAAATCAGAACTTCCTTGGTCCTTATACAGGCTGAAACCAAGATATTACAGTTTATACAAAAAATTTACAAATTATGTGACAAAAGAGAGACCCCTGGGGGAATTTGAGCGCTCCAAAATCCACTTTGGACAGCATATTCCTTTCCTCTCTGTCAGACCTTCTCAATAATAGTGAGTGATTTAGAATAACAAATTCCCAAAATCACTTTAAGAGTACCTTTGGGTCAGCCTACTTTATCTCAAAAAATAATGAAATTAAACTAGCCAAAATGGTGAACAAGGAACCAAGGAAAGCAAGATTTCCTTGGGATATTGGATTGCTGTTTGTGAAGCCAATTAAAATCACTGATATTTTAGAATATTTAAATTTATCACAGCAAAAGGAAATCTAATGCATGTGATCTACAGGTTTTCTTTCAAATTCATGCAAAAAGGACAATTTCCCTACAACTAGATCTGGGATGCTTATGATACTTTTTTTTAAGTGAAAGATCTAGGATGTGAGCTATGAAATATTAGATCTATGTATATTTTAATTTGATGAAACAAATCCAAATAAAATCACAGCTATAAACTGAAAAGGTAACCGGGTAAAGTGTTGATTTTGAGGGAGGAAGAAGACGAGAAAAGTGTTGGTTTCCTTGAAGATCCATAGTAAAGCTTTCAAGTGGAATGCCGAGGGACTATGCCTTTGAAATTTTTTGAAGAGAATGAAGAAGAAAACTAGATTAGCATCCTCTCCAAAGTATGAACCTGCAACTCAGTTGAAATCAAAGAACTTGCCAAGAAACTTGTGAGATCTGATTAGTACATACAAAGAGATTCAAGATAACATGCATATAAGCTTATAGGACATGCTAAATCTAGATCTCTAAACATGCATCAAAGGAGAGTGACAGTCAATAAACTTATTGAACAACACCTTTCCTATCAAGATTGTAATAAGCTAATTACCAATCTTAACCACAGATCTACAAGAAATTAGCAAAAAATGACCACAGATACAGGTTACCTCAGTAAAACAATGGCAATAATCATCCACACATGTAATGGCACCACACCGAATTGCCTCCAAAGATTTTCTTTATTTCAAATGCAGAATTACAACAATACAATAGCAGCAGCACCTCAATCCCAGCTCTAACTATCTTGGAAGAGGGAGCCTCAAGTAGGATTTATACAATTTGCAGGCCATCTAGCCCAGGGGGGGCGCAATTCCTCATGGAATCAAGTGAAATCAACTGATAGAGAGTTCATCAATGCATAACTGAGGCTGGACTGAGCCTACTTGTCAACCGGGGGCCTGATCTGGTTGACACATCAACCCATACACTGCCACATCGGCCCATAGAGCATCCAGGAGAGTCCACACGTGTGGAGGAGAGAGAGAGGGCACAATTCCCCACGAAGACCACTGTAGATCAGCTCTGGATCTGATTTGATCTCCTCCTTTAGTCAAGGATTTGTTAGATCCAGTCAATCTTCTCCAAATCTGATTGATTTCAGTCAAATCGGTTGAGAATCCATTGATTTATTGATTTTGGATTTGCTCCATTATTCATCAATTTATTAATTAAAATAATCAATAATTGATTTTTGGGGCTTTCTGACCTGAGTGATGGAAGATCACACAAAACTTAGGAAAGAGTGGGCCCATGGGTTTACATGGTGCTCTTAGCTTGAAAATGAGCACCTACATGACTGAAACCGATTATTTGGCCCACTTTTATTACAGACTCAATTTTTCCAATTAAACTATTAAAAAATAGCCTAAGTTTTGGAAAAATTAAAATTTAACAAAAAACACTGAAAAAACTAAAAAAAATGAAAAATTGAAAAACACCTAGGGGGACTTAGACATGTTCATATGACTCAAAAATGATGTCTAGCATGCTTACACATTGACACATAGACTCTAATAACCTCAATAGGCACAAATGCCAAGCCGACCACCCCAACTTTGGAGGTATGGAGTGAAAAACTCAGAAATTATCAGTCGTTTATTGAACAATCAATAATAACCAAGGGAAAAAACACCCTGGGCTGATCGGATTGACAAATGAAGTCTAAGAGACCGAGTCTTTTACAGACACTATCATGCTATAACATTTATTAGAATTCCCCATGGGGTATGAACATGTGATATGATACAACAAGCACTTCCCAGAAGTACTTCCAAAGGTCTTTTTGAAGTCCGAACAAGTTAACCCTGTCCGGTTCGCCAGGATCACTTGATAAGAACCACTAAGTACAACTTAGGTGGTAACACCACTTAATTCCAGGAAGTGTTTCTCCTAATTGTTTTCACCAACCTTGTAGTTTCTTGTGTGAGGTGGATCCAGGATGGATGGTAGAGGGGCAAGCAACTAAGGAGGTGGAACCAAGACTGCCTAGACTCTCAAATGGATGGTTTTCATGTCAATCAAGGTAGTCTTTGCTTTATCTTATCTAAGTCCAAGACAACAACGGGGGAGACCTATATCTATTCCCGATAGGAAAGATCAGACCTAGACACCAGATCAGATCAAGTATGGCTTGAGGTATGTAAGGTGTAAGGTCATTGGAAACCCTAAATCTAGGGTTCAGGTACTAGCAACTGATGAATATAATCGTTGTCTTGGGAAACATAACTAAGACAAGGGAAGTAAGGACAAATTTGGGATTGTCTAGTACCAAAGAGATAGACTCAGTGACAGATATGAAAATGTCAGGCTACCTGAGTTATCAAGTAGTGGTCAACTTTCATGGGAAAGAGGTAAAAAAGGGACTAGCGCTATGCTTGGAGATTAGTGCCTATTCAACCTTGGGTGATGGAGTTAGTATTAGCACATCATTTAAGTGAACCCACTCAGAAAAGTATTTGGCCTAAAAGATTCAGCTAGTGCTAGGGTTTGGAGAGGCAAAACTACAGATCTAGAACAACCAGGGGATTATACGCTCAGCATTGGAGTGGAGATGAGATCAAGATGGTTCGATCTACAAACCCAAGTTGGAAAATTTCAGGAAAAATCAGATCTGGAAAAGTCAAAATTTCAGTGGGGGCGTTGGGGTTTGAGTAGTCAGAAAGTCAGATCTAGGAAAAAATAGTCACAATTTGGATAGTGTTGAGGATGATTTAGTGAGAGGGATGCCCGATATACAAAACCCAGAAATGGTTTGTTTAAATATCAAGCATTTTTTTTCAGAAAATTTGATTAAGCATTTTTTTGGATTTTTATTATATAGGAGTTTTTTTTCAGAAAATTTGAAGAAAAGAAGGTACAATGGATTGAGATTTGAAAGAGAAGAGTCTTAATTTTTATATCTTACCTATAAATTCTTGTATATTCCTTGATGATGATGATTGTTACGGAGAGAAATTCCTATGGCTTGGGGTACCACAACAGACAGCTAGACTCCATAAATCAATCTTTCCCAATATGCAATAGAAATAAAAACATCTAACAATAAAGGATCGAACCTCATACCTTATTCCAGACGGTTGAAGTAGATCCCCGTTGAGCTTTCCAATATTCAACTTGAATTGTTATAGCACGTCCTCAACAACAAGTAAACAACACAAGCATACTATATTTCATGGTGTTAGATCTATTCTAGCATATATAATCAATAATGTATAAGCATTTGACATATTCCAATGGATACAACATTCATTGAAATACACATTACTGGACAGGAAAAGATATTTCTATTAATATGAATCAGAGATTACAAGTGAAAACCTCTGACGGCATGTCTGCGAACCGGAGAAACTGAATCCCCCACTTGGGCCTCCACCACCTCAATCCTCCATCACTTCGATAGAAAGCTTACAAGAAAAAGGCAAGCTTCGGAATAACACAATAGTGCTCCAAGGGACAAAGGGATGTAGACTCAAGCATAAGTTCTGGAAACAATGGACTATAGTTTCGATACTCTCAATTCGCTCTTCTCTCCCCCCCCCCTTCAATGTACCAAGGGGTTCCTTATATAACTTCACAAGGGATAATGAAGGGTCGAATCCGAGCGATCTCAAGGAATATGGAAGGCCAGGAGTCATATGAGTTAGATCCAAGTCAAGGAACACTCCAAAGGATTTTGGATTATGCACACATCTCGATGTACGCGACTATAGAGGGAATCTCCGCGTATGTATGCGGTTATTGGGGAAAAGGCCGCGTATATCATTTTTCTAATGTTTTTAGGGATGGTCAATGATACATCAAAAGACAACAGTTGGTCCATAGGGGCTAATGAGTCTGCAACGGGACAGGGGAAGGCCATACAATGTGTGATTCACCTAGTGTGGTGAAATCCGCTATAACAGATGCCCCCTAATGTATGAGATCAGAGGGGTTATACGATGGCCAAAATACATTATAAGTCCATCCCAGAAGTGAAGTAATGAAGGTACCCAAATGGAATACCAGCCACCCAATCAGCATAATACCATAATACAACTCTGGACATAACTGCAAATACATATAGCAGTCTCGGATACATAAGAGTACAATGGCCATGAATAGGCATGAAACATGATAACACATATGTGGTCGTCTCCACGTATAATATACATAGATCAGAATCTCCATGATGAAGATATACAAAGTACAATGATCTCCACAAAGGCTGAAGATATATAACAGATCAAGATCTCTATAGTGGCTGGAAATGTCTGACATATACTGGAACAAGTCACGAGAGCTGAAATCTCATGAACACTGGTACGATCAAGGAGGTAGCATATAGTGGATGCCACCAATCTGGAAGGTCTTCTACACAAACCGCTACGAGTACATGTCCTACTATGCGAATAGAGGTGTCGAGGTCGAACATAGTAGTCCATAGTCTAATTACCGGTCATTGATGTATACCGTTAACAGATGCGAGATCACCCACCAATAATGAAAATGGGAATCAAGGTACTAGAGTGCAAACTAACAAGTGTGAATAAATGTGTTGAGGTCGAACACTTGAGATAATCTATCGATCAGGGGACATTGATGTATTCCCAAAACTGTGGATGGCGAGAGAACCTGCCACTGATGACTGCGAGAGAACAATACAAGCATACATTATTTCATGGTGTTAGATCTATTATAGCAGATATAATCAATAATGTATAAGCATTTGACATATTCCAATGGATGCAACATTCATTCAAATAGACATTACTGGACAAGAAAAGATATTTCTATTAATATGAATCAGAGATTACAAGTGACAACCTCTGACGGCACGTCTGCGAACCGGAGAAACTGAATCCCCCACTTGGGCCTCCACCACCTTAATCCTCCATCACTTCGATAGCAAGCTTACAAGCAAAAGGCAAGCTTGGGAAGAACACAACAGTGATCCAAGGGACAAAGGGATGCAGACTCAAGCATAAGTTCTAGAAACAATGGACTATAGTTTCGATACTCTCAATTCTCTCTTCTCTCCCCCCCCCCCCCCCTTCAATGTACCAAGGGGTTCCTTATATAGCTTCACAAGGGATAATAAAGGGTTGAATCCGAGCGATCTCAAGGCATATGGAAGGCCAAGAGTCATATGAGTCGGATCCAAGTCAAGGAATGCTCCAAAGGATTTGGATTATGCACACATCCCGATGTACGTGACTATAGGGGTCAAACTCGCGTATGTACGCAGTTATCAGGGAAAAAGCCGCGTATATCATAGTTTATATAGTTTGGGGGATGATCAATGATACATCAAAGGATAAAATGTGGTCCATTGGGTCTAAAGAGTCTGCAGCGGGACATGGGAAGGCCATACAATGTGTGATTCACCTAGTGTGGTGAAATCCGCTATAACAGATACAAGCATACTATATTTCATGGTGACTGCGAGAGACGGAGAGAAATTCCTATGGCTTGGGGTACCACAATAGATATCTAGACTCCAGAAATCAATCTTTCCCAATATGAAATAGAAATAAAAACATCTAACACTAAAGGATCGAACCTCGTACCTTATTCCGGATGGTTGAAGTAGATCCCCGTTGAGCTTTCCAATATTCATCTTGAATTGTTATAGCACGTCCTCAACAACAAGTAAACAATACAAGCATACTATATTTCATGGTGTTAGAACTATTCTAGCATATATAATCAATAATGTATAAGAATTTGACATATTCCAATGGATACAACATTCATTCAAATACACATTACTAGACAAGAAAAGATATTTCTATTAATATGAATCAGAGATTACAAGTGACAACCTCTGACGGCACGTCTGCGAACCGGAGAAACTGAATCCCCCACTTGGGCCTCCACCACCTCAATCCTCCATCACTTCGATAGCAAGCTTACAAGCAAAAGGAAAGCTTGGGAAGAACACAACAGTGCTCCAAGGGACAAAGGGATGCAGACTCAAGCATAAGTTCTGGAAACAATGGACTATACAATGGACTATAAGTTCGATACTCTCAATTCTCTCTTCTCTCCCCCCCCCTTCAATGTACCAAGGGGTTCCTTATATAGCTTCACAAGGGATAATGAAGGGTCGAATCCGAGCGATCTCAAGGCATATGGAAGGCCAGGAGTCATATGAGTCGGATCCAAGTCAAGGAACGCTCCAAAGGATTTGGATTATGCACACATCCCGATGTACACGACTATAGGGGTCAAACTCACGTATGTACTCGGTTATCGAGGGAAACGCCGCGTATATCATAGTTTATATAGTTTTGGGGATGATTAATGATACATCAAAGGATAAAGTGTGGTCCATTGGGTCTAAAGAGTCTGCAGCGGGACAGGGGAAGGCCATACAATGTGTGATTCACCTAGTGGGGTGAAAATCTCTATAACAGATGCCCCCTAATGTATGATATCAGAGGGGTTATACGATGGCCGGAATACATTATAAGTCCATCCCAGAAGTGAAGTGATGAAGGTACCCAAATGGAATACCAGCCACCCAATCAACATAATACCATAATACAACTCTGCATATAACTGCAAATACATATAGCAGTCCCGGATACATAAGAGTACAATGGCCATGAATAGGCATGAAACATGATAACACATATGTGGTCATCGCCACATACAATATACATAGATCAAAATCTCCATGATGAATATATCCAAAGTACCATGATCTCCACAAAGGCTGAAGATATATAACAAATCAAGATCTCCATAGTGGCTGGAAATGTCTGACATATACTGGAACAAGTCACGAGAGCTGAAATCTCATGAACACAGGCACGATCAAGGAGGTAGCATACAGTGGATGCCACCAATATGGAAGGTCTTCTACATAAACCGCTACGAGTACATGTACTACTATGCGAATAGAGGTGTCGAGGTCGAACATAGTAGTCCATCGTCTGATTACCGGTCATTGATGTATACCATTAACAGACGCGAGATCACCCACCAATAATGAAAATGGGAATCAAGGTACTAGAGTACAAACTAAAAAGTGTGAATAAATGTGTTGAGGTCGAACACTTGAGAGAATCCATCGATCAGGGGACATTGATGTATTCCCAAAACTGTCGATGGCGAGAGAACCTGCCACTGATGACTGCAAGTCTCAAGGCACTCAAAATGAATCTAGACTCCAATCCCAGAATAAATGATCTGAAGTCGATGGGATGAAATCCGCTGGAAGGAGGGAATTAGGGCATCCCCCATCAGCCAACACGAGGTACTCAGCAAGGCTGTATAATATGGAATAACTCGATCATAAGGTGCATGAACTAGTAACTGTACCGGGAATGGCCGACATGTAAATTCAAGATAACTGAGGAATGGTCGACTCAGGTTTCAACTTCCTTCGAATAAGAGCATAACGGAATATGGTGACTAAATGAAGGTAGCATAGACTTGATATACAAACTGGGACATATCTATGATGCAGGAGGCATCAATAGAGGCTCCATAGGGACTGGAAGCTTAACCAGTCGGTGGAGATAAAACTCAGATAATGAGTACAGCTCCTAAGTCAAACTATAACCCAACCAATGGATGTGATATAGAGTGCTCTGTTCGAAGGTGACACGACTCGACAGCTGCCAAAGATAATATCTTTTCTCGTCCGGCTTTTTGGTTTTTTGATTTTTTTGGTCTTTTTCAATTTTTTGAAAAGCTTGAAAAAAGAATAAACTACCTTTATAGTTACAAACTAGGAGAAGACGAGTGTCATTTAGGGCAAACAAAGTAGTTCCAAGCAGTGGAACATACCTATGCTCAATGCAAGGATACATGTGTAGGATATCGACACTCGGGGGAAAATCCCCTCCCGGTAAAAAGGGAATCAAGCTACGAAGGATATAAATAAAAGGCTATGCATGGCTAGACATGAGACAAGCTCAGGCTATATAGCTGAAATGCAATGTCAGGGGAGCCGGCATAAAGCTTAATAAGACAGGAAAAGCTCATGATAATGCATTCAAAACTCGATATAAGGGGAGTCCGGGGGGGAACAGGCCAGCATAAGATCAAGAGGAGTATGAGGCTCTTGCTAAATGTCATGGAAATACTATACAATGGACTCCCACACCCTAAAGGGGGAAACATCGGCACGGGCACCAAATGCAAATAAGGTGCTAACTAGAGTACCCATGTAAGGTGAGGCTCTACCACTCATGTCATGCCACTTCTATAGCAGCAAGAAGGTTCCGTTACATAATAGAGTGGGTTCGTACCTAAGGATATAGTGACATGGTCATAAGGTCATGCAAAATGCAAATGGTGTTGAACCTAACCTATATGCCAGTATAGACGTAATACCTGAGATAAGCACGAACGGTCTCTGGTCACAAAAGAAGCATCCAACAGACAACTTCAGACCCAAGGAAGACCCAACCACACTCACAACCCACCCAGCAACTTCCCACAACATCAGACTCACCAAAAGGGAGGATGTACGCGACTGTATAAAGAACAGCTGCGTATGTACATGACTTTTGGCCAAAAATCCGCGTATGTACGCGACTTTCAGCCAAAAACCCGCGTATACAGAGAAGGCAGTGGTAAAAAGCAGGTCAAGGCCAAACCAATAAAGGGGAGTGTCAATGGACAAACATACTATAAAATGCGACACATAAACAGAGAGAAAAAGAGATCAAATCAATAATATCAAGCCCATTGTGCCCCCAACCCCAAAGAAAAACAAGGAACATCCCCAGCGGAGTCGCCAATTCTGTTACGGAGAGAAATTCCTATGGCTTGGGGTACCACAACAGACAGCTAGACTCCATAAATCAATCTTTCCCAATATGCAATAGAAATAAAAACATCTAACACTAAAGGATCGAACCTCATACCTTATTCCGGACGGTTGAAGTAGATCCCCGTTGAGCTTTCCAATCTTCAGCTTGAATTGTTATAGCACATCCTCAACAACAAGTAAACAACACAAGCATACTATATTTCATGGTTTTAGATCTATTCTAGCATATATAATCAATAATGTATAATCATTTGACATATTCCAATGGATACAACATTCATTCAAATACACATTACTGGACAGGAAAAGATATTTCTATTAATATGAATCAGAGATTACAAGTGACAACCTCTGATGGCACGTCTGCGAACCGGAGAAACTGAATCCCCCACTTGGGCCTCCAGCACCTCAATCCTCCATCACTTCGATAGCAAGCTTACAAGCAAAAGGAAAGCTTGGGAAGAACACAACAGTGCTCCAAGGGACAAAGGGATGCAGACTCAAGCATAAGTTCTGGCAACAATGGACTATAGTTTTGATACTCTCAATTCTCTCTTCTCTCCCCCCCCTCTCAATGTACCAAGGGGTTCCTTATATAGCTTCACAAGGGATAATGAAGGGTCGAATCTGAGCGATCTCAAGGCATATGGAAGGCCAGGAGTCATATGAGTTGGATCCAAGTCAAGGAATGCTCCAAAGGATTTTGGATTATGCACACATCCCGATGTACGCGACTATAGAGGGAATATCCACGTATGTACACGGTTATTGAGGAAAAGGCCGCGTATATCATTTTTCTAATGTTTTTAGGGATGGTCAATGATACATCAAAAGACAACAATTGGTCCATAGGGGCTAATGAGTCTGCAGCGGGACAGGGGAAGGCCATACAATGTGTGATTCACCTGGTGTGGTGAAATCCGCTATAACAATGATCCCTACCATCTTGATCAATTCTGGAAGATATGAGTGAGTTCTAGGACCAACGTTCTACTCCAAGTGACCAATGCGCCCTCTCTCATGCACAAGTAAATCTCAACAATATCAGATTTGTCGTATCATGAAATAAAAGAAATATCTACAGAAAAGTAACAAGATGCAATCATAGATCATAATGAAACTAATGAAAGCCCCCTATCACAAACAAAACTAATCCAAGCGTGTTGAGTCCCCCCTGCAAAAACGCCCAAGATGAATTCACCCTCCTGTAGACAAGACAAAGATACCGAAAAAAGAGTATAGATCTCACAAAATATTTCGATTTCTAGGAAGAAAAATATTTTCCAATCACCATAGAAGAACACCAGATGTAAAGCAGATCCATAAAATATCCACATTAAAATGTTTCTATTAATTAGATCCAAGAGCCAAAGATCCTTTACAAATGAGAAGCTCTCTCCTTTAAATAGAAATGAGAGAACCAAAATCCTAACCACTTTCAAAACAAGTGGCTAATATTAAAAGATATAAGTGTTATAATCAATGGTTGAGATGAGCTCAACATACAATACATGGATCAATATAACCATAAAGTACCAAAGTGGACTAAATCACCCATAAGGAGGGCACCCCACTCAACAAGAAATAAATGAAGCACATGGTGGGTCCATGGAGTGTTAACTAACTCCCTCTGGGTGCCCCATGGCACAATAAAATAATATAATATTTTAATTTTTTTACTTTGTGCCTCCTCGAGGAAATTGTGAGCCTCCCAAAAGCTCCAGAAAATAAAATAAAAATGCCCAAAAAAATAGGTGTGGGCCCAATCAGGTGCCACAACTGCTGGAGAAGGTGTGGAGGACATCACTCTCATCATCACGACTCATCCCATGTCATTTCCTTGCCTCAGTAGCCCAAATTTATTTCTTCAATAGCCATTTAATCATTTTTTAATCTGCCTCGGGAAACGTGAACCTGCCAAAATAGCCTCCCAGGATGCCTGCATTGTCAAACTGATCCCACTAGGCTCTCTAGCATGGGGGTACTATGGTATAATAAAGTGGCTATACCCCCTATGCCCCATACAACGCCCTAGGAGATCCAATAAAAACACCTCCCTGCTCAAACACATCATCCTGTGAAGCAAAATTGCATCAAAAAGGTAAAATGAGCCCGATCATCTCTGTAAGTGCCCGAAAGTGAAAATAAGCTATCTCATTAGAATCATAGAGCCCGAATACATCTATGGTGTATATGTATACCCCTCTCAGGTCTCTACCTGATCATCAACCATATCTTGAATAGACAATATAACCATCTGTAAATGATCATGTACCAATAATATAACTCAGACTATCATCCATCTGCTGCAAGTGTTATAAGGCTAAGACATGCTCTACAAATCTTTTAAGAAACAATCACAACAAGTAGCAGTCATTTCACTTGCGGTACATGAACCGAATACATATATAATATTTTATTTGTTATTACTCAGACCGGACTTTCAGGACTATACTCACTTCGTAGTTGTAGTCAATTTGCTATTGAAGGGTGAAGGCTGAAATTAAAAATGCTAGGGAAAAGGATGACTTCCTACTTAATATCATGACACATTGGATATGGGAAGAAAAAAACTCACTATAACCACATGTTGGACAAACAACAACACAAGGAATGGAAGTGCCTCACAAATGGTTGAGTTGTTCAGACAATGCTTATTCAACTTAGCCATAATTTCTACATCAAGTTTGATCTAGTTTCATTAGGATCATCAATTGTATTTCCATGGCCATTTTGGCCTATATGTCCTTTTGGGGACTTCACCAGTGCTTAAAAGCATAACTAACTGTAGCTTTCATCCATGACATATTCAAATTTATAAGGTCAGCAATATTTGGATATAGCACATATTTAACCATTGTTTTTTTGGACATTTTCTTATACCCTTAAAGAAGTATTTTAGCATTTCATTGATTTTTCCCTTTTTCACATATGTTAAGAAACACAGTTTTAGCATTTTCCTTTTCCATGGGCACATATAAACATTTCCAATATAAGTAGTACATGAGCTTTCAGTTTTAGCCAACAACATCTCAAGTAACCAGGGGAAGTTCTGCACAGTTCCAAACATCAGTACAATCGTCCAGAATGATTTAGGCATACAATCCAACTCACCAAAGGCAAGTTCTATCACCAACTCAGAGCCAAGAGACAATATAAATAGGGAGGTTTGTCCAACAAAGGTTCTAGCGGAGAAAGGTCCTCCATGCCACAAGTCAAGTAGTAAGTCAAAACAAAACTGGAAGGTAATGGATGGGTAGAGATAGTGAAATATGAATCCAACACTAGAAAGCCAAAATAATATGGGAATGACTACCTCTATTCTCCCTAAGGATGGTAAAACCAAAGAGTATAGATCAAGAACTTCCAAGTCTAAGTAGCTACATCACTACATAATACAAATACATTTAATTCCATATAATTATGACCGCCAGATCATGACACTACGTGTTAATACATGACACAAAGATGAGTATAAGAGAAATCATAACCATAACACAATATAATAAAAGATGAGTCATAATCATGCATATAATCCATCTAAACCATCATATGTCCAATGAGAAAGAACTGATATAAATCTAGGCATCAATAACTCCTTTGTAATGACTAAATGGCTACATCAGTCCTCGAATCTGAGTGTCCTGAGACTAAGTCTTGACATGGGAGAGTACAATAGTCCACAAATGAAACAATGATCCTTCAAAACTGTTCATCTCAGCATCTCATATGTAAGAGATCTGGCTGAAAAATGTACTGTATATGAAAAATAGAATATGGTAGCCTGACTACTATATATGTGATAACACTAAAATTATACCTTACTGATATTCCTATAGCCAAAAGAGTGAAATTGAGTGTATGGTTACTGAAAGGTTAGAGGCTAGCATAATTAGTCCTAGACAAATTTCTTACTTTGCACCAGTGGTAACGGTACCCAATCCAGATGGATCATTGTGTATGTGTCCTAATTATAGAAATATCAACAATATCGCCATTAAATAAGTTTCCCATTCCTGTCGTTGATGAATTGTTAGATGAATTACATGGAGTGGTTGTCTTCACAAAGTTGGATCTTCATTATGGGTATCATCATATTCGAATGAACGATGAAGACATCCCCAAAACAACATTCAGAACTCATGAAGGTCACTATGAATTTTTAGTCATGCCATTTGTTCTAACAAATGCACCTAACACATTTCAAGGTTTGATTAATTATATTTCCAAGCCTTTCCTTAGAAAAATTGTGTTGGTATTCTTTGATGATATACTAATCTATAGAAAGTCTTGGGAAGAACATGTTCAACATGTTGATAGGTTACTACAACTACTAAAGGAGAAGGAGAGTTGTATGCAAAACCATAAAATTGTTTCTTTCGGATAAAGGATCTAGAGTATTTGGGTCATATTGTATCTCATGAAGGTGTCAAGGTAGACCCTAAAAAAATTAAATCCATGATGGACTCATCAATTCCCAAAACCCTAAATATTCTCCAGAGATTCTTAGGTCTGACAGGGCACTACTACAAGTTTGTTCAGAACTATGGAATAATAATAGTTTCTCTGACAACGTTACTGAAGAAAGATTCATTTTCTTGGAATCTAGAGGAAACTCAAGCCTTTCAACAACTCAAAAAGGCAATGTGTAAAGATCTTGTTTTGGAGACACCAGACTTCACAAAAACATTTATTATGTAATGTGATTTTCATGTCCCGAATTTTTCATTGGGTCACAATGGCCTAATCTCATTTTCCATATTCATTATATTTTGTGAAATTGATGCTAAGGTTCAAATAATTGCCGAGGAAAATTACTAGTTTCCTAGGTTGGGGGTGGAAGCTTTGGGATTTGGAATAAGGGGTGGAATAAATGATGTTCAGACATTAGAATGGAATAAATATTTAATAATGGAGCTTATTAAATAAATACAAGAGAAAATCTAAGTGGCAATGGAGCATGGAGACACATGGAGACTATGGGGCCCACACAAGCTAGAATGTGTGCACCACATGGCATCCTCCTCTTGCAATTTTGAATCCATGGGAAGCCTAAATGTTATTGGATGATTTATAAGGATAATGCACTTTTTCATATGCATAATAGGTATAATTTGGAAGTAAATGTAACTTACATGGGAGAGGAAGAGTCATTTTGGAACTAATGAGACACTTGGACTAGATTCCCTATCTCTATGACAACAATGATTAAGATGCTATGACACCTATGAAACAAATAATATATGAAGGCTTTCATATGACATATTTGACATGTTATGTTGAAATATATCATCCAATAGGAATCTCATGTGATTTGGGGAAGCTCCGTGGGTTCCTACTCAAATTGGGGGAAGATGGAAGGCTAGGAAAGGGAGGACACATAAAAAATATTGAGACCACACCCAAATTCAAATTGGCTTGAGTCTGTGGATGGATTTGTAAACCTATAAGGCTAAGTATTTTTATAAAATACATGAATAAACCAAGATAATAGATTTTGTTCATTTGATAAATTGTCATTTGTGAATTGTGAGAGCTAGTGGATGACTAGTTTTCTTGCCTTAGCCAATTTCAAGGGTGAAATATTTCCATCCAAGTTGGTGTTTGTAGAGGCCATAGGTATTTAATGGATATTTAGTATATTTTTATTTGCAGGTTTAATATATAGGGAAGCTCATGGTTTCTTCTATTGCAGCACTTTCTCTCAACCATTTCCAGTTTTATTGCATATTCTTGCTCATGGAGGGATTGCGATTTGGGTGAGATATTGATCTCTTTGGGGAAGCTTATAATGTCCCGTTATTTTATGTTTTTATTTAAATTCTATTTATTTAAATTTTATAAGACTCTCATGTCTAAATACTGAAATATTTCATGTAAAAATGTCAATCAATGAAGAAATAGTGCCACTTCCCCACTATCTTATTGTGAACCAATGTAATGTTGATGGATTCGAATGGATAAGTAAATTACTGATGGTTTATGGATGAATGGAATTTTATTTATGTATTTAAAATTTCATAATACTCTTAGTTCGAAATACCCAAAATATTTCATGTATAAATGTTAAACAATGAAGAAACAGTGCCATTTCCCCACTACCTTGTTGTGAACCAATATAATGTTGATAGATTCGAATGGATAAGTAAAATACTGATGTTTTATCAATGAATGGAATATTATTTATGTATTAAATGAGTTTAATGTTCATTACATAAGAATTTGGAGTTATTTTGTTGAGTTTCATAGCATTTGGAGAAGTTTGCCTATCATTTTCCCCAAGGTTGAAACTAGTATTTTTACATCTGATTTAAGGGAGTTATAAAAGACATTAAAATTTTAATGGTGATGCTTATGATTTCATATATATTTAATTTACATGTCCCCTTATTCCATTCAGAAATTTGAGTTTTCTTGAGTGCATTTGGGAATCCATTTTCAGTATTCATTATGGGGGAATTAGTACCCCAAATTACTAGTCAAAACTCCTTTCTCGACCAGAATATTAAACAAGTTTGAAGAAGAATTTAGAGGGTAATAAAGATTCCCTAAACATAATATTCAAAACTTAACATCAATCATATACCTTCTATGAATATTTGGGATCATTTGGACCAATTTGGGTGCCTAGACATCAAAACTAGTCAAAGGTCGAAATAGGGAAAAAGTGAAAAATTGGTCATTTTAATAAAATTTCAGAAAAGGGACCTTATAGTGGTATCAGAGCATGATATTGGCACCTAATTTAGTCTGATATTTATGAATAAAATAATTCATGGACCACCATTGGATATTGAAACCCAAAATTTCTTTTGTTGAAGAGGAAACTATGACTAGGGATGAAAAGGGAACCTCATATGATGGTGAGGATCATATAAAAATCATGGAACCTATATTTGAATACATGAACATGAATATTATGAAAGGATTTTAAATGTTGGCTATCCAAGGTTGGATAAATATATTGATATTAAGAAAACCAGGGGGAAAAATGCATCAGCTTGCTTGATGGAGAAAAAGGAGGAGACCCATGAACCACCTAGTCCTGAAATAGGTGAAGTAGAAGAAGTAGTACATAAAGAGGACCGAAATTCACTCCCAAGTGACTGAAAAATATGAAGAGACATCACATGAGTATGAATAAGTTTCTATTGAAAATACTGAATATCATTTCGAGACACATTCTACCTTGGAAATGAAACAAAGAGCATCTACTCATGGATGCTTGAACTATGAAGGAGTACCTATTGATGGGTGCTCACAACTCTATGTTGGTGACATAGAGATCATATTTCAAAATTTTTCTGAAAGAAAAATTTATGGTAAACATGAAAATGAATACCTTGTAGCAATTGAATAAGAAACAAGATCAACTTCCCCATCACCACTGGAGCTTCATGAAGTCGGTCCAAGCAAGAAGGAAGAAGATGAGGAGGTTCATTTGAAAAAGCCTCATTTTATTGAAGGGTCCTTGAATATGAAGTAAAATAACATCCAAGAGGCCCTTAGAATACTACATGACACTAAAGCATTGGTGTCAAATTCTTGTTGGAAAATTTCTTCATTAGAGGATCCATCCTTCCTTGAAGACATGGAGAAGATTCAAAGAGCAATGCACAACATTGAAGGTAATTTCATGTCTTTGATTTTTGATAGAAACAATTTGATTGAACTTAATGAATGTTTACATGAAGCATACTTGAATAAAAATGAGGATATAAATAATCTCCAAATTCAAAATGAGCAACTTCTGGAGAGGCTGCAAGATACTTGTTCTTCCTACCATGTTTCAGATTGTCATATGGTAGATTGCTTGGAGGATTATTGCTTGAAGGATTCGCATGACATGGTGGATCATGAGAAATGTATAAATTTGAATGTGCTTGATGTGTTTGAATCTGAAATTGAAGAGATCCAAACACTTGATGTGGTGGAAGAGGAACTTGAATTGTCTCTTGATGAAGGTTATGCAATTTTTAAAGAAGAGCATGATTCCTCTACATTGGAACCAATCTATGACAAAGGCTTCACACTTTTGAAGGAGCTGCATGATACTACTCATATGGATCCTTCCCATGATTAAAATTATGCACTTTTTGATCATTTGGGTGAGATAGTTCATTTTCCTACATCCTACAATTCCATGTTTTGCAGCATTAGTCTGGGTGAAAGGGTTCTTTTTTATGGTGCCACATGAGGAGCATGGAACTCCTAGATTTAATTTTTATGATGACATGGTTGGAGCACATTATTATTTACATTTGCAGCAGCATTCTTTGTTACTTTATGATGATTCAAATCTACATGGATGCACCTATGATATACCGCTTTAGTCACTTGAAGACTCATGGTTTTTCTTGCTCAACACTTGGTTCATTTAATGTTGGAGGAACTTCAATCAACATTGGGGTAAATATATTTATGATTGGAGAAATTTTTTGTTTCCAGCCACATACTTTGTAATAACTTTATGATTCTCTCATTTATGAATGTATGGGTGAGACTTGTTTGAGTCATTTGAAGTCTCGTTGTTTTTTTTGCTCATTATTTGGTTTAGATTTTAGTGGAGATTCTTCATTCACTTCGTGGATGAAAGAATACATGGCTGAATATTTTGATGCATATCACATCCTTTTGGATCAGCATTATGGGACATGGGATCCTCTCCTATGTCATTGGATCAGATTTGATTGGTCAATTGAATCTTGTATGCACTTATGAAATGGTGGTCTACTTACTTGGAGGTATAAGCACTTTCATGATTTTTTTATGAGGAACCTCCTTGATGTACATTTGTATTATGTTATTATATACTTTGATGATACATATTATGTACTCATGATGTTTGGAATATTTGTTATACCAAAATCCTGTCATCATCATGTGATAAGACCTTTGAAATACCTATTTGCCCTTAATCCCAGCACTTGGAGTGGAAACCGGCCATGCTAATTGTCAATATTTCATGAAAAATCCCAGCACCGCGCTTTCCCTATTGTCTAGGAGTGGTACCTTGTTCGCACTACCTATCCCTTGTTTTCCACAAGCGGTGCCACCACTTATGGCCCTTAGGCCATAAGCGTTTCTTACCAGAACCACTTTGTCATTGAAGGATAAACGCGGTACCCTAGGTAAAAAGGGAAAAGGATAAGTTTCTCGAGGCTTCTAGATTATGAGCCTCGTGTCCTCCCTTATCCCTATCATTGTGGGTCAGTTGAGCTCAAGATCCCTTATTCTAGGATCTTAGAGGCCACCTCATCCATTAATCTCTCAACCATCCCTATCCATTGAGCCTTATAAATACAAGCTCATATCGATGATTGAGGGGGAGAACTCTTAAGGTATTGTTATGTTGTTGCATTGATCACTTGGCCCAAGCCATTGGAGATCATAGAGAGCTAAAATTCGGAGCTTATGGGGATGAGAGTGCTTGGTTTCATCGAGATGCATGTCAACACTAAGGCTTGATTGGTTGTAAACTTATCCATTTTTATATTAATACAAAGCTTATTTCCATCCCACATTATTGTTCTTGTTTGATTTCACATGTATGTTGTTAGATTCCTTAGTCACTAACATGGATTAGTAGATCATATTTTGGTAGCTTTGATGTGTTTGCATGTTTAAGCTGATTGCAGGTACATAGGGTTACTATCAAAGCATCACATGCCAGGTATCTACAGCATCCAGGGAGGGTCTTCAACCTTTTTCCTTCATTTGTTCTGGATCTGAACCATTCAGACAAGTGGAACACCTTACTGTCCACAGAAGGTGAAATATTCCAACTAACAAATCTGGTGACTTTGCTGGGGAATAGAGATATGTATTAGTTGTTCTGATATTCCTAAGTTCTCAACTCTTATTCGAATCTAGGCTCCTTCTCCAAATCTCTTTAGTCAGATCTACTTTCTGACATAGTCCATTTGGGTTTGAAACTTCCAGATATGTTCATATCTTAATCATTTCGACCTTTTGTGCTCTATTCTTATACTCAATATAGCAGTTTTTACCTTGATCTAGTTTTTGTTTGGGTACACAGGGTACTCCAAAAAGACCGAACACCTTCAGCAACCACTTCGCACAAATAGATCACAGATCAACACACCGATGTTTGTCACGTGGTTAAAACCCTTGAGAGGGAAACAGTCCACGGCCCCAGCCAAATAGCTACTTGGAGCAATTTATTATGCAAAAGAAAGAAAGTTACATATGAGCTTCTCATAATTGATCAACTATCCAAGGGACCTCTATGCTCTTTAAATAGAGATCATAGACCAATCGGGTGTTAAGCCACATATCAATGGCAGGTATGATCTAAGAAAAGTTGAACCATCAGATCACTCTATGTCTAGAACATATCGTGACCACTGGATTATAATATTTACAAATGCATACTAATGCATACTAAAGAAACACACTTTTACCTAATAGATATATTACACAAGTTGATCTTAACTAACTCCTAAGTGTCTAAATATCCTAACATCCCCCCTTAAGAACAACTTGGGATAGGATTGAAGGATTTACAAAAGTGACACTATTAGAAGAAGGAAGGAGGCATTAGAACCTATTCCCCCTTAAGGACACACTCTTGAACTCCTAACATAGACCGAAGTTTAGAAAACTTCGCTTCTGTAAGAGACTTAGTGAAGATGTCTGCAACTTGATCATATGTAGGGTAATAGAGCACTTCAATAACACGATCATGAACAAGATTTCTGATGAATTGCATGTGTAGCTTAATGTGTTTGGTGAGAACTAGATCTTTGGCAAGCTTGATGGCACTTTGATTGTCACACCAAAGTGGAGTAGGCTGCTGCTGCTCGAATCCAAACTCTGAAAGGATCTGTCGAAGCCATAAATCTTCTTGATTGGCATTAACTATGGCTCGATATTCTACTTCTGCTGAAGAAAGAGCAAGAGCTTGTTGTTTCTTACAAGCCCAAGTGACAGGTCCAGATCCCAGACCGAAAACATAACCTGCAATAGACTTTCGATCATCAGGATCGCCGGCCCAATCTGAATCAATGAAACCAACCAACAAAGGTTCCCCCCCTATACTGTAATGAATCCCAAACTGAATTGTACCATGAATATATTGAAGTATTCTTTTTGATGCTTTCCAGTGACTTTCATGAGGAGTTTGCATATAACGGTAAACACGACCAACGACAAAGGAAAGGTTAGGACATGAATGAGTCAAGTATAAAAGACTACCAACAAGCTAACGATGCAAGGTGGCATCTACTTCAGGGGAAGTACAAGTGGCATAAAGTTTGACTCCAGACTGGAAGGGAGAAGGGGTTGGTTTACAATATTCCATGTGGAAGCGATGAAGAAGGTCACAAGCATACTTAGACTGGGAAAGAAAGATTCCTTCTTTGGTTTGCAAGACTTGGAGACCAAGAAAATAATGCAAATGTCCTAAGTCTAACATTTCAAAACTTTGCTTAAGACTGGATTTCACATGGGTTATAAGTTTAGGGTCACTACTAGTAAGGATAAGATCATCAACATAAAGAACAAGTATGATGAGATAGTTGCCTACTTTCTTGGTATAGACATTGGGGTCAGAATGGCATCTAGAAAAACTAGTGTCAAGAAGAAAGCTATCCATTTTGGCATACCAAGCTCTAGGAGCTTTCTTAAGGCCATATAAGGATTTCTTAAGGAGACAAACAAGGCTAGAGTTATTCTGAACATATCCAGGAGGTTGTTCCATGTAAATTTCCTCATGTAAATCACCATGTAATAAGGCAGACTTGACATCCATTTGATGGACTTCCTAGTTTTGTAAGGCTGCAAGGGAAAGAACAAGGTGGATGGAGTTCATTTTTGCTACAAGGGAAAAGGTTTGATTGTAGTCAATCCCTTCAACTTGGGAAAAACCTTTGGCAACTAACCTTGCCTTAAGTATTTCAACACTTTCATCTGATGCATACTTAGTTTTGTAGACCCATTTACATCTGACAAGTTTTCTTCCTTTTGGAAGAGGAACAAGATCCCAAGTATCATTCGCCATTAAGAAACGATATTCTTCATCCTTAGCTACATCCCAATCTGGATTTCCTGAAGCTTCTGTAAAATTTTTTGGATCATGATTCTCAGAAACTTGAGCCAAAAGAGAAGAGGCTCACTGAAACTGAGAACGTGTTCGGCGTTGATCTCTAGGGTCACTGGCAAGATCACCAGCTGCTTCAGATGTTGAACGGACCCATCGAGGAAGTATTGGTGCTGGTGCAATTAGAGGAACATGAGTAGGCGAAGGTGGATTTTCATCCTCACTGTCATCATCAAAAAATGGAGTTGGAAACATGTCAAGGAAGCTGGAAGAAGAAGAAGAAGAAGGCACAATCGTCGAATTATGCTCGCAGGCCAAAGATGGCACACCCGCCAAGTTAGGCTTGTAGGCTAAGAGATTTTCATCAAATTTAACATTTATTCTAATGATTATATCATGAGAATGTGGTTGAAGAAGTCTATAACCTTTTACATCTTCAGAATATCCAACAAATATGCACTTTTCACTTTTAGGCTGCAATGCTTTTCGTTTTTCATCCGGAATGTGAGCCCATGCTTCACAACCAAACACACGAAAGTCACTTACATCTGGTTTAATTTTACTCCATCCTTCTTCTGGTGTTATACCTTGTAAAACTTTAGTGGGTGTGCAATTAACTATGTAATTTGCACAATTTATGGCCTCAGCCCAATATTGAAGACTTAGTCCCTTAGATTGGATCATACAATTAGCCATTTCTTTTAAAGTGCGATTCTTCCGTTCAGCTACACCATTTTGTTGTGGTGTATATGGAACAGTGTGCTGTTGTTGGACTCCTTGTTTAGTGCAAAAAGTAGTGAACTTGTTGTTAACATATTCTCCTCCATTGTCAGATCTTAACTTAATAATTTGATGACCAAATTGTTTTTCAACAAGGGCCTTGTAGGCCAAGAACATGTTAAATACTTCGCTCTTAAGTTTTAGGAAGTAAACCCAAGTGCGTCTGGAGTAGTCATCAATGAAAGTTAAGAAATATTTGAAACCAAAAAAGGAAGCAGATGGAAGAGGGCCACACAAGTCACTATGCACAAGCTCTAAGGGAACCGAGGCGTGACAAGAGGCACATTTATGAAAACTGCCCCGATGATGTTTTTCGAGTACACAACCGGAACAAACACCATCCTTGCAAGATACCAGCGGAAGACCAGTCACCATATTGTCTTTACATAGTTGTTGCAATGAGCGATAATTTAAGTGACCAAATCGCTCATGCCAATGTTTGCTCAGCAACAAAAACTGAAGGAAAAGGTGATGACGCAAAGTTGTTAAATTTGTACAACCTGGTAATATCATCAACAGTTCCAATAGCAAGGATATTTTGAGGATTTTTAAAATCCTTGATTACAACTTGGTGAGGTGTAAACATCACAATTTTACCTTCACCTGAATGAGTAATTTTATAGACTGATAACAAATTGCAGGAAATTTTTGGAACACATAGTACATCACTGAAATGACCATTTTCTACTGGAACTGTTCCAAATCCTACAACACTTAGAGATCTATCATCACCAACAAATATTTGTTTGGTGTTACATTCATGCATAGTAAAAAATATGGCTTTATCCTTAGCCATATGATAAGATACTCCAAAATCAATGAGCCATTCAATTGAAGTAGAAGAAGAAGATGCAGTATAAGAGTAACCAGAAGCTTAAAGTGCATGTCCATGAGAGGTAGATTCTGAAGACGAATCTAGGCTGATGTGGTGCTTCTTCATTGTTGCTTCCAAGGCTGCCATGTTATTAAAACACTTAGATTCATCATGATTATCTTTCCCACAAAAATTGCAATGACGCTCAGTCTTATTTCCTTTTTGTTTGGATCCTTTGTCATTTTTTAAATAAGGAGCTGACTGAGAGGGTTTGGGATCCTTGTTGTTTTGCTTATTATTGCAAAAATTATGTTTCTTGGGAGGCTTGGACTTTTCTTTCTGTTGGGACAATAAGGATTTCCCAGATGTATCTGCATTGTTAATTATTCCAAGATGAATGAGCTTATCTTGCTCTCTAATTAAGGAATCACAAATGGATTCAAGACTAGGCTCTTGATAGCTAGCTGCAGTCAAGGATTCTTTCATGGAGTAGAATATAGATACAAAAACAGAATATGCAGGTCCAAGTTTGGAAAAATATGATAAT